>JARHKZ010000056.1:0-318407 GCA_029204075.1 Mycena capillaripes | reverse complement strand
ATCTTTGACTCTCTCCGGAGCGTCGGACGTGGGACCATGCCATCGAACTCGTTCCCGATTCGAAGCCGGCAAACTGCAAGGTCTACCCGATCTCCCCCCTCGAACAGAAGGAGCTCGATGCCTTCATAGAGGAAGGGTTAGCCACCGGCCGAATCCGTCCATCCAAGTCGCCCATGGCCTCGCCGGTCTTCTTTGTGAAAGAAGAAGGACGGCGCTCTCCGGTTCGTCCAGGACTACCGGGCGTTGAATGCCATGACCGTGAAAAACCGGTACCCGCTCCCTTTGATCAATGACCTCATTAACCGGTTGAAAGGAGCTCGGTACTTCACGAAACTTGACGTCCGGTGGGGGTTTAACAACGTCCGGATCCGCGAGGGTGATGAATGGAAGGCGGCCTTCCGGACTAACCGGGGATTGTTCGAACCCCTGGTGATGTACTTTGGCCTGACCAACTCCCCGGCGACCTTCCAGACCATGATGAACGACATCTTCCGAGACCTCATCTTGTCCGGAGATGTCATGGTCTACCTCGACGACATCCTCGTCGCCCACTCGGACCTCGCGCGCCACCGGAAGATCGTCTCGGAGGTTCTTCGGAGGTTGCGTGCGCACAAACTCTACCTCCGACCGGAAAAGTGCGAGTTCGAGAAGGCCTCGATCGAGTATCTCGGCGTGATCATCTCCCACAACCACGTCGAGATGGACCCCGTCAAGGTTGCGGGAGTTGCCGCCTGGCCGACCCCAGCGAACAAGAAGGACGTGCAGCAGTTCCTCGGCTTCACGAACTTCTACCGGAGGTTTGTTCGGGGGTTCTCGGATATTGCCCGGCCCCTCTTCGATCTCACAAAAAAGGGCATGCGGTGGTCCTGGGGAAGCTCGGAGGATGCGGCCTTCCGAGCTCTCAAGGACGCCGTAACCTCCGACCCGGTTCTTATCCTTCCGGACCCGTCCAAGCCGTACCGGCTTGAAGCAGACAGCTCCGACTTTGCCACCGGGGCTGTCCTGTCTCAGCCCGATGCCGACAGTAAGTGGCATCCGGTCGCGTTCTTCTCCAAGAGCTTGAACGAGGTCCAACGTAACTACGAAATCCACGACAAGGAGATGCTCGCGATCATCCGAGCCCTAGAGGAGTGGCGACACTTCCTCGAAGGCACGGGGCATCCGGTAGAGATCTGGACCGACCACAAGAACTTGGAGTACTTCCGTGAAGCGCGAACCCTCAACCGCCGGCAGGCTCGGTGGTCCCTCTACCTGTCCCGGTTCGACTTCGCCCTTCACCACAAACCCGGAAGTTCCATGGGTCGCCCGGACGCCCTCTCCCGTCGTCCGGATCACGGAGGTTCGGAGGATAATCGCGACGTCACCCTTCTCCGTCCCGAACTCTTCCATGTCCGTGCAATGGAAGGTCTCGTCGTCGCCGGCCCGGAGGTTCCGATCCTCCGAGACATCCGGAACGCGCTCTCTGGAGAGGCCGACCTCGAAGACCCCGTTGCCCGCGCCGCACGGGAGGTCCTCAAGGTCCGCGGCACCCGGTCCACCCGATCCTCCGAGTGGCATGTCGAGGGCGGGCTGCTCTACTTCCGAGGGAAGATAGTGGTCCCCCGAGATACTGACCTCCGGCGTCGGATAATGGAGCAGCACCATGATACGCGGATTGCCGGGCACGCTGGCCGTTTCAAGACGTTGGAGCTTGTCTCCCGGAACTACTGGTGGCCCCAGATGTCCCGACACGTCGGCCGTTACGTCGCCACCTGCGACCTGTGTTGCCGTACCAAGGCCCTCCGGAAACTTCCGATCGGAGAACTTCATCCGACGGAGGTTCCCCCGAGCGCTGGCATACGGTCTCCGTCGACTTCATCGTCGAACTTCCGGAGGCCCACGGGTATAATGCGATCATGGTCGCGGCGGATGTTCTCGGTAAGCGGGCGCACTTCATGGAATGCCACACGCAGATCGATGCCGTGGGCTCCGCGCGCCTTTACTACCGGAACGTCTGGAGACACCACGGAACTCCCGTCCGCTACATCTCCGACCGAGGTCCGCAGTTCGTCGCGGAGTTCACTCGGGAGTTGTTCCGTCTCATCGGGATTCAACCGGCGACCTCCACCGCTTACCACCCGCAGACCGACGGGCAGACCGAGCACATTAACCAGGAACTCGACCAATTCATCCGGCTTTTCACAAACTACAAGCAGGACGATTGGGACGAGCTCCTGCCAGCTGCGGAGTTTGCGTACAACAACCACATCCACTCGTCGACACAGCAGGTTCCGTTCATGACGGACACCGGTTGGCTCCCTCGGATGGGGTTCGAGCCGAACGGTCCACGCTTGCGACTGGAGGACGTGAACGACTTCCGAGATCGGATTGCCTCGGGGGTTTCGGAGGCCCAAGCCGCACTTGTCAAGGCCAAAGACGAGTACAAGCGGTACTACGACCGCCGACGAACCCCCGCACCGGAGATTAAGGTCGGAGATCGCGTGTGGCTTGACGCGTCAGATATCCATACCACACGCCCATCCCGGGGCTTTCACATCGCCGGCTCGGACCCTTCCGTGTCTCGGAGGTTATCGGACGTGGCGCGTTCAAACTGGACCTTCCCCCACGCCTCTCCCGATTACATCCGGTGTTTCCCGTGGTCAAATTGGAGTTGGCGGAGGTTGACCCCTTCGGAGGTCGTCCGGGGTACGAGGAACCCCCGCCTGTACTTGCTGACGGAGCGGACAGCGAGTGGGAAGTGGAGGAAGTCCTGGACGCGAAAATGCGCTACCGAAGCCTCTGGTACTTTGTCCGGTTCAAAGGATATGACAACTCGCATGATCAATGGGTAAAACATTCGGACGTCTTCGCCCCTGATGCTATCGCGGAATTCTACCGCAAATACCCTGGGAAGCCCCGAGCCATCGCCGCTGCCACTTTCGACGCCCTTCCCTTCCAGGACCCCGCCACATCCTCCGCCCACATCCGAGCTGTGCGTCGAGGCGCCGCATTCCAAGGGGGGGGTGATGTCAGGGGAACCCCCGTTTCCAACCCCCGATCCTCCGATCGATCCTCCGATCCGACCCCCGGTCAGACCTCCGCTCTCCTCTTCGGATCCCCCCTGCCAGGTGCGCTTCTTCCTGTAGTAGTGTACTTCAATTGACTTCGGATCCCCCCTGCCAGGACTCTTGAGATATTTCGGGCCGCCAGGGTTGCCCTTACAGCGGGCTTGACGCCGATAAGGCGCCAGAGCTCAGTGGTGAACTCTGCAATAAATTGCGGACCCCGGTCAGAGATGTACTTTTCCGGCGCACCATGGAGTTTCCAGACGGTCCGGTAGTACAACCGGGTGGCACCGATCGCGTCGATCTGGGTGTGACACTCCATGAAGTGGGCACGCTTACCAAGGACATCGACCACGACCATGATCGTGTCGTACCCGTGGGCCTCCGGGAGCTCGACGACAAAGTCGACCGAGACCGTGCTCCAGCGATCTTCGGGAACCTCGGTCGGGTGCAGCTCCCCGACCGGAAGCTTCCGGAGTGCCTTGGTTCGGCAGCACAGATCGCAGGTGGCGACGTACCGGCCGACGTGACGGGACAGCTGGGGCCACCAGTAGTTCCGGGAGACAAGCTCCAACGTCTTGAAGCGGCCGGCGTGACCAGCGACCCGGGTGTCGTGGTGCTGCCCCAAGATCCGGCGGTGAAGGTCCTTGTCCCGGGGGACAACAATCTTGCCGCGGAAGTAGAGCAGGTCGGCGTCGACGTGCCACTCGTCCGACCGGGTAGACCGGGACCGGCGGCCCGGAACCTTGAGGAGCTTGCGAGCCGCAAGGGCGACGGGATCCTCAAGGTCTGGTTCGTGCGAGAGCGCATCACGGATGTCCCGGAGGATCGGGATTTCCGGACCGGCGACGACGATACCTTCCAGGGCGCGGACGTGGAACAGATCGGGGCGTAGGAGCGTGACATCCTCGTTATCCCGACCGGAACCGTGGTCCGGTCGCCGGGAAAGCGCGTCCGGTCGACCCATCGCGCGGCCGGGCTTGTGATGCAGGGTGAAGTCGAACCGGGACAGGTACAGGGACCACCGCGCCTGCCGCCGGTTCAAGTTCTGCGACTTCCGGAAGTACTCCAGGTTCTTGTGATCGGTCCAGATCTCAACCGGATGCTGCGACCCTTCGAGGAAGTGTCGCCACTCCTCGAGGGCTCGGACGATTGCAAGCATCTCCTTGTCGTGGATCTCGTAATTGCGCTGGACCGAACTCAAGCTCTTGGAGAAGAAGGCGACCGGATGCCACTTCCGGTCCGCGCCCGGCTGGGAGAGAACGGCACCGGATGCGAAGTCCGAGCTGTCTGCTTCCACCCGGTAAGGTTGCGACTCGTCCGGAAGGATCAGGACCGGGTCGGTGGTCACCGCATCCTTGAGGTTCCGGAACGCGGCGGCCTCCTTCTCGGTCCAGAGCCACACCAAGCCCTTCTGCGTGAGGTCGAAGAGCGGCCGGGTGACGTCGGAGAACCCCCGGATGAACCGGCGGTAGAAGTTCGTGAAGCCGAGGAACTGCTGCACGTCCTTCTTGTTCTCCGGCACCGGCCAGGCGGCGACGCCAGCGACCTTGACCGGATCCATCTCGACGTGGTCGTGTGAGATGATCACCCCGAGGTACTCGATCGACGATTTCTCGAACTCGCACTTCTCCGGTTGCAAGTAGAGCTTATGCTCCCGGAGCCGCCGGAGAACCTCCCGGACGATTTCTCGATGCCGGGCGAGGTCCGAGTGTGCGACGAGAATATCGTCGAGGTATACCATGACGTCGCCGGACAAGATGAGATCTTGGAAGATGTCGTTCATCATTGTCTGGAAGGTCGCGGGGGAGTTGGTCAGGCCAAAGTACATCACCAGCGGCTCGAAGAGTCCCCGGTTCGTCCGGAACGCGGCCTTCCACTCGTCGCCTTCCCGGATGCGGACGTTGTTGAAGCCCCACCGAACGTCGAGTTTCGTGAAGTACCGGGCTCCCTTCAAACGATTAATAAGGTCGTTGATGAGAGGGAGGGGGTACCGGTTCTTCACGGTCATCGCATTAAGCGCCCGGTAGTCCTGTACGAACCGGAGCGCTCCGTCCTTCTTCTTGACGAAGAAGACCGGGGATGCCATCGGGGATTTCGAAGGCCGGATCCGGCCGGTCGTCAACCCCTCCTCGATAAACGCGTCGAGCTCGCGTTGCTCGAGGGGGGAGATGGGGTAGACCTTGCAGTTGGCTGGTTGCGAATCCGGAACGAGTTCGATGGCGTGGTCCCACGACCGGCGCTCCGGAAGCGAGTCGAACGACTCCCGGTTGAAGACATCTTCGAATTCTCGGGCCCACTCGGGAATTTCTTCCGTACCGGGCGCGGAGTTCTTAGCATGCGCTTCGGCCAGCCGTTGCGAGACGGTACCGGTGCTCGGATGTCCTCCGGAGGGGAGAACCGGGTGTAGAAAACCCGATCACCTTCTTCAACGGAGTCATCCTCATCGTCCGAATCTTCCCCGTCGTCCGGTCCGAGTTCCGGTAGGTCCTCGTCGAACTCTTCGTCATCGTCCTCGCTGGAGCGTTCGTCCGTGTCGACAACACATATCCGGGGAACCGGGCCGGACCGGAGCTGCCGGAGGATCCGAGCGGAGACCTTGGCAAGCTTCCGGTCGGCGCGCGCCTCGGCGACACAGGTAGCACAGCACCCAGTAGGGCAGCGGCTCATTTTAACCTCGCGGTTGGCCCAATCGATTTCCGGGTTGTGCTTCCGGAGCCAGGAGTAGCCTAGGATGAGCTTCTCTTTCCCGAGGCGGGTGACAGCGAACTGAGCACGCTCACTATGGCCCTTGTAGCGAAGGACCACATCCGCGACATCCCAAATGAAGCCGGCCTCGTTGGGAGAGCCGTCCACATTGTAGACCGGGATGGGCTGCGAGAGCCGGCGGACCGGAATCTTGTGCTCGGCAGCGTACTCCGTGTCGATAAATTCGGAAGTAGCCCCGCAGTCCACCAAGCCGCTGAGCGAAAGCTTCACAGCGTCGGTGGTGGATTCGATCTCGAGAGGAAGCCGGAGGGAGTTACTGCTCTCCGAGGTGGCGGCAAGGGTAAAGTGTTTCGGGAGGCGGCGCTCCCAGGCGGTTTTCTTTTGGGGGCGCGGCGTCCGCGGGAGAGGTGGCCGGGGTTCCGGCCCGACCGGGGGACCGGAACGACCGGAATGACCGGAACGACCGGAGTCTCGATCGGTCTAGGGGGTGCGTCTATCGGTTCGGTGGATGCAAGAGATATATTGTCACACTCGTTACATAGGACAGCGAAACGATTAGGGGACGCGACAGAGGGCGCACCGCTCACTCTGCGCGGGGGGGAAAATCTTCCGGCTCGGCGGCGGCGGCATGTTCCGCGGCGGCCTCCGTCGATGCCAGACGCGCGACGAGCTCGTCGAGCAAGTCGTTTCCAAGTTGCCGGATCACCTCGTCCAAGACGTCGATTGACCGGACATTGACCGGCGCGGTACAGTCCCGGGCGAAGTGGTTCGGGTCCCCGCAGCGGAAGCAACCGCGTTGCGGGGTGCTACGGGCGCGCGTCCGGTCGACATCCATCGGGACTACGGGCGGAAGTGCGGGGGCAGCGGCCGCTCTGTGTTGCGGCGCGGTAAAACGTGCCGGAACAGAAGCGACCGCGACCGGAAGGGTCCCCGAGCGTACGGCCGGTTGGTGGCGACCGGAACCGGTCGTCTCGCGGGAGGCTTCGCGTGCGCGGAGCAGCGACTCGTACTGCCGGTAGGCCCGGAGGCGCCAGGCGGGGTAGTCTCGCAGGTCTGGAGGGTCACTCGACCCGGTGATGGTGAGATTAATCGCCGGGTTGAGACCGGTCCGGTACTTCGTGACCTTGATAATCGGGTCTTCGAAGCTGGTGAGGTCGACCAGGTCTTCGAAGTCGTCGGTGTACCGGAAGACGTCCCGCGTGCCCATGTGATACGACCGGGACTCAAGGGTGCGGAGCGCATGATCCTGTTCGTTCTCCTCGACGAACCGGAGCCGGAACTCCGTGACGAACGCGTCCCAGGTCAAGAAGGGGAACGGGGTTTTGGCGGCGTACCGCTCTGCCCATTTCGACACGGAGTCCTTGGCCATGAAGGACATGGCGAACCGGACCGCTTTCTCCTCGGAGGGGGCGCCGTCCTCGAGGAACGCTTCCGGCAGCAACCGGATGTACGACCGGACGGCGTGGAGGAACACCCAGCCTTGTTTCCGGTCACCGTCGAAGACGAACGGGGGGTTCGGCCGGAGGGCCGATTTTGAGCCGGGAATGGCTGGGGGGAATAATCCTGTACCCGGGTCCGGAGCCGGACCGGCAAGGGACGGGGCAGGTGAAGTGGCGCGGGGGGGGTCGATTTTTTGTGCAAGGCTCTCGAGAATACCTTCGAGCCTGTCCATGCGGGCGGAGACGGTCTCGGCGGCTGCTTGCGCAGCGGCGGCAGCGGTGCTCGCAGCGTCCATGGAGGGCTCTACAGGCAAGGAGGAGGGGGCAAGATTCAGGGTAGGGGAGGCTGGGACGCTATCAGAGGAGTCCGAGCCGTTCACACCGAAGCCTGCAATCTTGACCGGTTAATCCCTTAGAGAGTTTCTTCTGCTGTAAGGGCAACCACGAAGGCCCGAGGTACTCAGGGACTGACGTGGGGGATCCAAAGGTTAATTGACAGTAGCTAAATGTACAGAGAAGCATACCTGACGTGGGGGATCCAAAGAGAAGAAACTCTGAGGATTCCCACGTCAGCCGTGGGTATAAGTAAGCTACTAGCTAAGACCATGTGACCGGAGTGATCGGCAGATGTCCCAGGCTCGGTCACATGCGAGGTGCCATCGGGGGTCCCCCTGGCAGGTCACGTGCCGGCTCCCGGTACCGGTTCCGGTGGGCCGGTGACCGGAAGAGCGACCGGAAGGACCGGAGGGGCCGGAAGGGCTCTGAATGGGGGTCGGGACGGGGGTTCCCCTGACAGGAGATGCACGCCTCCGTGAGGTTGACAGACAGGTCAAACACAGCCCCGTCAGCGAGGGTGAATTCCCCGCAGCGTGTAAGGGCAACCCTGGCGGCCCGAAATATCTCAAGAGTCCTGGCAGGGGGGATCCAAAGTCAATTGAAGTACACTACTACAGGAAGAAGCGCACCTGGCAGGGGGGATCCGAAGAGGAGAAAGTCTAAGGATTCCCCGGCCAGGTGCGTGCCTATATACCAGCTAGGGCTAACTACGGGTTGCGCATGGTTCGTTGATGGCGTAGTGAACGGCAGTGATCCCGGGCACGATCACATGCAGAGTGCCATGCGGAGTGCGGGGATCCGTCCAGATGGGGTTTGGCTCGGCGGGGGGGGCGTCGGAGGATAGCGGAGGTCCGACCGGAGGTCGGATCGGAGGATCCGGGGGTTGGATCGGAGGATCGGGGGTTGGAAACGGGGGTTCCCCTGACACAGCGCATGAAGGCTGCCCAGGCGAGGGTGAACGCCGCGGCGAGCATCCTGCCGTCGTGGTCGTCGGGGAGCTGTGTGAGGATGTCTGTGAGAATCTCACGGGTGATAGCGCGGCGAGCTTTTCGGGACTTCGTCCCGTAACGGTGTTCGGCGGCAGCGACAAGGCGATTGAGGATGGGGTTGTTGAGAGCATCGAGGGCCCAACCATGCTCTGTGTGGATTGTGCGGAGGCTCGTGAGATAGCGGGAAAGGGTCGGGGGCTGGACTGTGGAAGCCCTTACCGCAATGAAAAGCTGGATGGCGGCGGCGCTTGCGGGGAGTACGCTACCATCGGGGCGCGCAAAACCTCGGGCGCGGGCAAACCTACAGAACATTGCGACGTGGCCGTCGTACTTCCCGCGCGTTGATTTGCGGAACCCGTACCACAAGAGCTCGGCAATGGTAGGGTGCAAATGCGAGTGGGCCGCGAGCCACTCCGGTGAGGGAGCACCCAATGAGGGCGGAGTCGGGCGAGGTTCAGCCACTGAAAACGTGATAAAGCATCAGCAATCACATTTTCAGCCGTTGGAATCCAAACAGAACGAAAAGTGAATCCCGCTTCCGACGCCAACAAAGCAAAAGCACGGAAAAGTTCCTGCGTGGGAGGGTGGTCAATGGAGCCCGAGTTTAGGCAGATAGCAACGGCCTCATTATCTATATGTAAGACAATCTCGAAGCCCCGCCAAAACGGGTACCAAATCTGGGCCGCACATAGGACGTCCCACATTTCTTTCCAATGAATTGGCAACACCATCTTCCCCTTGGGACAGCGTTCCAAGAAGAACACATCTTCCCAATAGTCACCAACACCGAGTTTCCCGCTCGCGTCCGTATACACCATCAGCTGAGGTGGCGGTGGGCAAATTGAGAATATGCCATTGAATGAGGGCAAAAATCTTGACCACCAAGCCATATCCTTGCGTGCCTCGGACGGGATACGACGGCATAGGGTGTGAGGGAGGTAGAACAGCTTGCGCATGAAGTCGCGAATACGCCGCGTGAAAAATCGGCTGATGGGGATGACAGACCGCGCAAAGACAAAATGCCTGCAAAGTTGCTCGAGCTCGTGGTATGAGGAATAGCCTTGGCTGAGACAATTTGCGAGGAGACCCAGGAGCCACTTAACCTTGTCATGAGGGAGGCGGGCCTGCATCAGAGTCGTGTCAAGCTCAACACCCAAGAACTCGAGACAATGACACGGGCCCTCCTCCTTCTTCTCCGAGAGTGAGAAGCCCAGCTCCGCTGTGGTCCTTCGAAAATCTGCCCGAGCCGCCTCGGCATAGGCCAGGCCGTCAAACCTTGACGTGACATTAATCCAATCATCAAGGTAGTGCTGAAGTTCACGGAGGGAGGTATGGCGGTTTGCGAGGATCCAATGATGGGCTTCTGCAAAGAGATTGTAGAGGCGAGGGGCTGTACACAAGCCAAAGGGGAGAAATATGTCCAGCAAGGTGCGCCCACCCCACTCAAAGCCCATGTATTTCCAGTCGTCAGGGTGAATGGGGATGTGACGAAAGGCAGCCTCCAAATTGGCTTTGTATAGAAAAGCACCAGGGCCGACCGTGCGGATCCGGTCAATAGCCTTGAGGACACTATCATATACAAGAGCTCCAAACTCAGAGGGGATGGCGTCGTTGACAGAGTGGCCACGCGGCCAGGAAAGATGATGGATGCGGCACCGTTTTGAGGTGTATTTTTTGGGAACTAAGCCGAGTGGAGACAAGAATGCAGACGAAGCCGCAGGTGTATTAGATACATCAATAATACGGCCGATAGAGACCTCAAAATCAATGTCCGTGTCCACTGCGTCCGGAAATTCCAGTGCAGATGGTAACGGGGGAGGAATAAAAGTAGAATGTTGGATTATATCTACATTAGCGACGCCAAGATGGACACCGTATTTAATAGCAGCAATGAGGGAGTCCGCAAAACGGCGGTCAGGATAGGACTGGAGTGCCATGCGCCACATATCCTGCCTGAGTTTTATGAGGGGCATAGGTCGTGAGTGTGGTGTCGTGAGCGGGAAGTGGAGGAATGTATTAGGGCGGGGTGGTGGTGGTGGTGGTGTATAATCCGAATTTAAAAACTTTAATAAGGTGGGTAAAAGCAAGTTAGAACCAACATCGAGAATGCTAAGGGGGAGCAAGAAGACTTTCCTCCTCGCAGAGCGAGGGGAGGGTCTGACCTCTCCCCCTCGCTGGCCCGGTATTTGAAGTGCAGCATCAGAGGGGCTATTCTGATGTGCAAAAAACCGAGCTACATTCGGGGACGTTGGGGAACCAGCTGTGGGCCGGAGAAGGGTGGTACCATGGGGTGATACCGAATCGGGGGCAGGTAAGTGTATGAAATGTCTCAGCCCAGACAAATGTGCCTCATCACCACCCCCATCACTACTTCAGACGCCCGGCGATGCGGCTGCATCAGCCGCGCTGAATACAGCACGACACGATGTGGCCGTGTGAGGACCACCACAGGTCCGGCAAACGTGACGGTGCATGCAGCCCACTGTAGGGCCGCTGCACCCTGCACCGTTGAACGCATAACAGACCTGGAGTGTTCCTGGGCTGTGGCCATGTTTGGCAGAGGATGTTGTTGCAGAGGTAGAAGCAGTGGACAATAGGGGCAGAAAACTCGGGGTCAGAAGGTGCAGGGTGTGGAGGTGAGGGTCACTCCGCATCCAGGACATGGGATTGAAGAACGGGTTGAGTGCGCAAAGCTGGATGAATGCGATGTGATAATCAAGCACATTGGGCCACGAGTAGACGCAAGCGAGAGCGATTACGTTGCTGAGGTGCGCGGAGAGAGCCTGGGAAATGGGAAGTCCGAGGCATTGGTTTTGCAAAACCGACATAAAAATGGACCAAGCCTCAACAAAGGTGAGAATGTCGGGGACGTCGCGGATGAGGGACGAAGCACCGGTCACCGGTGTTGAGGGAGTAAACTGTACCTCGCCATTTGGCCCGAGGACGAGCAGGAGGGTCTGCGGGGCTGGAGCCGAAGCCGTCTTCAGAAGCCTTCCCAAATGGGCAGGTGGGAACTCGAATTTCCCGATTTGTACAATGGCGTCGGAAGACAGGTGCGGGTGCAAAAGGGAGGTAACAAGAACGGGGTACGTACCATTTGCACCCGGGGGAAATGCGAGAGGGTTCGCAGCAAGGCCAACCAGTTGTTCGAGGGCAGTGGCGGCAGGTCTTTTGGCAATCTCTGCAGACAGACTGGCCAAGCTTTTTGCCATGTCTGCAAGAGCCTGCTTCATGCCGGCGGCCTCGGTTTCGGCAGCTGTCAGCGCCATCTATTATGGTAGAGTGATGGTAGACTGGGGCAGAGAGGAATGGGTTGATGTCGTGGACAGAAAAGGACGAAAAAATCTTGAAAGGGGGTGGACGACGTCAGGAATACAAAAGCGGACGCAAAAAACGAGCACGAGGGAGACACAACAATATAAGGAGGGTAGATGATGAGGGCGCAGAAAGAAAAAATGCTGAGGATGACTAAGAGGGAGGCGGTGCTCTCTGCCAATCCCCGCGGTCTCTCTCAGACCATCCATCAATAACATTCAGGCTTTTACTCGTTCCCTTGCAACACTCCGCCGCAGATCTCGTTCAACTGGGGTGGCAGGGACTGGACGATCTCCAGCGCTAACATTAACCTTGGGTTGACCGCGGACGGGTCATCCCTGTGTGTTGGTGCGCTCGCGAGCCAAGACATCGGGCTCGGAAACACGTGGCTTTTAGGCGACAGCTTCATGAAGAATGTATATACTGTCTTTGACGTCAACCAGAAGGCTGTTGGATTCGCTTCACTGGCCTAGGCTATTATAAATACCCGCATCCTGAATACGTTCGTATAATCGTACTTAGTTCACAGTAAGATCACTTGTTGCAAAAAAATAAAAGTGCAGAAATGATTGTAGGATGCCAACGGACCCACTCAGAAAAAGAAAAAAAAATCAGTTGTCGACATATAGCTTGGGCTCTTGTCGGCTTGTCGGCTTTTTGGACTTGTACAAGCGCAGACAAGCACCGGCAGGCAAGTGTATAAAGGCGGTGTTTTCTGACGAATCAAACATATAATTATTCCTCTTTCTATCCATTGACTTGCAGCCTTATCCCATCATCACGTTGTGAGATGGATTTGTAGCCAGATTTGAGTGCCATCAGCCAAATTTGATGGCTCAGGATATTCTGGATCCCTCTGGCCCAAGGTTTTTAGGTCGGAAATGAGCCCAACAGTGTAGAAACCCAGGTGCCTTACGGCCCTTACCTGGTTTTGGCAGTACAAGATGTTCATGGTGTTCAAAAAAAGTTTCAGTAACTCCAAAAAGTTTCTGAATCCCCGTGAAAGTCCGAAATTCACTAATTTTTGAAGGTGTGCACTGTAGGCAAGCAAATCTGACTGTCCATTCGAATGGAGGGTTATAGAGCAATGTGGTCAGAAACCCAGAATGTAGCCATGGTTGACTTAACGGCAGATGCCGGGCCATCAAAATCTGCTGATGGCACGATGGAGGGGGCCCTCAGACCTTGTAGCATGTGACTACACCTATAGGGTATGCACTGATGCAGTATAAATGGATTCTGGCCTAGGCCCAAAAAAAAAAAAAAAAAAAAAAAAACCCCCAAAGAAAGAAAAATCTCAGTTTGCGTTTTGCAACATCGGGAACGCGATAATGCTGGTTCGTCTCCGAGTAATTTTAATTCTTTCATTTTCCTATGTTTCCACCGCTCTTTGAGGCTCCACCAAAAAAAAGGAAGACACTCATGGGCGCCGTTGAGCGCTTCTTTATTGACTCTCTCGGGTCCATGCACGGCCAGGAAGATTGGGAACCGAATAGGGCGGCAATAAATCTCAAAGGGGAAGGATGCTGATGGGAGATCTACCACTTCACTTAAACTTTGCAGAGATCTGTCGCCTCTTATCCAGATTCCGTTGAAACCGCGATCGAGCTGGCTTGACCACAAGTCCTAGCCGGAAAAGACCGGCTGCCGTCAGGGCTACATAAATACAGAGGTTGCGCATAAGCCGCATGAGCCGCATGCGGCTTTTGGCAATTGCACAGAGCCACGCACTTTTCTTGCTTTCTTGCTTCTATTCATGCTCAATACCATCCATTGACCCTCTAAGCTTTGTATTTCACTCCGAAAATATTATGCGTGAGATGTGCAAGCGTGGGAAGCTGTATTTCTGACGCATCATTCCAACATCACTCGAACTCCTCTTCCTTTTTTCACACTCTCGAGTCCAGCACGCGGCAGAGGCAATGCCAAGAAAGCTCCCTCAGCCCTCATTGGAATAGCTGGTTAATATCCCTTAAGAGTTCACTTTTTTCTCTCTGTGGCTTCGCGCAATGGCCAAAAGCCGCATGCGGCCCATGCGGCTTTGACGCAACCTCTCTAATGTAACGTAGTTCGAATCCACGGAAATTAAAGGCCATCTAATTTCGGATCGGACACTCTCGACGAAGTGGTGAAATTTCATGACCCAGATGGAGGGTCTTGGAATGCTTCTGCAGACTGAGTACCCTTACTACAAACAATCCCCCCCTCCGAAAAAAAAAGAGAGAGAACCGCGATCGAGTTGTTGCGTCGTCGAAGCAACTTCATCAGTTGAACGTGATCGGCCTGCACAGCCTAGTCTCGTTACTTAGACTTTCTGCCGGTCGATGAGAAGACAGTCGTTCTCAAGGACCTATAGAAACGCACAGCCTTGTCGCGATTACTCGACTTCTCAGTCCTCTCATACAGTTTATGCGCTTCTTTCGCGTACTCTTCCTTGAGCTAGCAAATTTGGAAAACCACAACACCAGATATATCGATCCTTCGCGCTCCCGTACGAGCTACGAGTTTCGATTTTGAAGCATCTGTTTACGAGAGGCTTAGAGCTCGTTCGGCTGCCAGATGCAGATCTAGCATCTGCATCTGGCAGCCGAACGAGCTCTAACATCTGCATCTGGCAGCCGAACGAGCTCTAACAGATGCTGGATCTGCATCTGGCAGCCGAACAAGCTCTAACACCTCTCCACTGAATGGCGGCTCGAATGCCTTCGTGATTGACATGCCCTTAAACAACGCCCTGAAAAAAACCTAGAAAAGCACAGGCGTTCGGGTGGGTAAACTTTACCTGACTGCTTGCGAAGTTACTCGCTAGCGCTGCTTTCTCGTTCTTTTTGGTTGACTTGTCCCTCCTTTCGCTATGTTCAACGCAGCAGCTTTGCTTTTGGCTCTCACTCTCGCGGTCTCCACTGTCGCCTCACCCACACCTGAATCTGCTTCCGCAAGTGGTATCACCATCCCCTTGCGCAAGAGGAATGGTTTTACCCTACTGAACGGCGTCTTCGATAAGGACAAAGCACACGCCGCCACCGTGGCCACGATTAACAAACACCGTCAAAACTTAATCAATCTCGAGAAGAACGTAGGCAGTCATGCTTTCCCCAAGGTGAGTAGATTAAATTATTTTCTCCGAGCTCTCCTAATTTGTCTTTTTTCTTTCTTTCAGGGTGCGACTATCAAGCCCGTCGCAACTCTTCCACGAGATGTCGAGGCGCGCATGGAACGGCGCCAGGCTGAGCCCCTTATGGATGTAAACAACGATGAGCTATGGGACGGACCCATTTCTATTGGGACGCCTCCTCAGCCCTTCCAGATTGATTTCGACAGTAAGTCTCTTGTTAGTTAGTGGCACGTCTTTCACACAATTTTTTTGTAGCCGGCTCATCGGACCTATGGGTTCCGTCCGTGTTATGCTTTAGCTTAACTTGTGCCCCCAAGCATAAATTTATTGCGCTCTTTTCATCCACCGTGAACTCTAAAGAAGGCACCTTTAAAATACAATACGGGGACAATTCGACCGTCAGCGGTCCCATTATGACGGTTTGGGGCTCGTCTGTCCATTGAAGAGGCAACTGACGGTCTTCATAGGACACTGTTACCGTTGCGGGAGTTAGAGCGACCAACCAATACTTCAGTCCTGTAACCACACTCTCCTCGAGCTTCGCCGGAGCTTCGGACGACGGCATCCTCGGGCTCGCTTTCCCTAAGATCTCCAATCTGCGCCAGAGCCCCTTCTTCAACACAGCCGTGGCCGCTCATACCGTCGGAGAAGGCAGGTTCGCGTTCTATCTCGCGGCCACCAACTCTGAGCTCTTCCTTGGGGGCGTCAATACAAAAAAATTCAGAGGCGACATTGAATCTCACTTCATCGACACGTCGACTGGATTCTGGCAGATCCCCGGCGCAAGCGTCAAGGTGGGCCCTTCCGCGGCGGTGTCTAACTTCGAGACCATCATCGACTCGGGAACGACCATCATGTACGGTCCCCCGCTGCAGTCCAGGCTGTATACGCCAACGTGCCCGGTTCGGCCCTGTTCGACTCAGTCAACGGTGCGTGTGCATGCAGCCTTTTCATACGCAAAATTTTGATATCAATGACGTTTAGGTTTCTACTCGTTCCCTTGCAACGCCCCGCCGCAGATCTCGTTCAACTGGGGCGGCAGGGACTGGACGATCTCCAGCACTAACATTAACCTTGGGTTGACCGCGGACGGGTCGTCCCTGTGTGTCGGTGCGCTCGCGGGCCAAGACATCGGGCTCGGAAACACGTGGCTTTTAGGCGACAGCTTCATGAAGAATGTATATACAGTCTTTGACGTCGACCAGAAGGCTGTTGGATTCGCTTCACTGGCCTAGACTATTACAAATACCTCCCGCATCCTGAATATGTTCGTATAATCGTACTTAGTTTTCTGAAGAATCGAACATATAATTATTTCTCTTTCTGTCCACTTGACTGACGGATTTATTCCCGGTGATCGAGTGCGCCTGCTCCCTTTCACTCAGAGTTGATGTAACTTTGATACTCCCAGAGTTCTCATTAATTTCATTAGGAATTCGTTACTTCGGACAGTAGAGCTCAAGGATTTCGCGGCTGGGTCGTCTTGGACCGCTGGGATGCCGAATTTGTGGATTCAACACAACCCAAATATGGAAATTATGTTGAACTTGATAAGCTACTCCGTGTTACTCGGGAATAAGTTGAAGAGGACAATGTCTTGTTTTACTCTACCTGAATCGTTCTTTGTACACCAACCATCACCAATATACATATACGCGACAAACTACAGCGAAGTAACCTTCCCAAGAGCCGTCGCAAACCCGTCGGCGAGTGTGTCAATGTCAGTCGTGACGCTAACCATGTTAAATCCCTGTGCGAATCGCCTCTCTGCTTGCTCTCCCGTCAAACCTGTTGTATGTAAGTATCATTCACAAACTCCTACTTGCCGTCTCTCGAGTGAACACTCACAGAATATGCCAGCGACCTTGCCCGCCTTCTTAGTCGCATCGAGGATCTTCGCGATCGCGGCCTCGTGCTCTGAGCCACCAAACTCCACGCCCATTGACACGGCCAGGTCGTATGGCCCGATCTGGAAGCGTACAATCGTATTAAGCAAACAGAAGAAATATTAGGAATATGGACAGACGAATGTAGCGTCGATGCCCTCTTGAACGATCTCGTCAATGTGCGCGACCGCATCTGGGTGCTCTATCTGCACGCTGACGACAATAGCATCGTTTGCGGCAGCTTTGTACGTTGCATTGAGCGCGCCTGCTGCGTGCTGCAGTAAAAACAACGTAAATTTAAATGAAGATCAACTTCATTTTGTTGGAACTCGTACCGTGAACATGGGCCCATAGCCTCGAATTCCCGCGGGCGGGTATTTGGTAGCTTCAACTACTTTCCGCACAAGTGCCTGGATGTGTTTGATTAAACATTTATACGTGGCAACGGAATGCGCACGGGCGAGTTGGCCATCGGGATCATTATTCCGTGCGCGCCAGAGTCCAACGCACGCTGTTATGTTGAACATTGCAGATCAGTAGGAATTGAAGCAAGGAATTACTTTAATCATCCATGGCTCATCGGCGGGTATACGGATGAGCGGTGACGCGCCACTGGCCGCGACAATATTCGTGAGGTCGTAGAAATGGTGATCTGAACCGCGTGTGGGTCCTCCCGCATTCACAGTACTGGCGGCGCTCACCCGTAATCAGGCCGTGCTCTGAGCATAAAATCGTCGGAAAATACACTTTGGGCGGTTCGGGGCCGCTCACCTGCATCGATCAGGACCCACGAGACACCCTTTGTAAGGGCAATCGTGCGCGCGATAGCGGTGCTAGATGAATGCAAGTCTGTTGAGAGACGCGGAGCCTCCGTCGAGTGACTCTAAATCCGACCTGGGAAGGGTGAGCCAGGCCCCTGCGGCGCGGGTTTGAGCGGTGAATTTCTGTCGAAGGGGGAAGTTGAGAGCCATGATGGGTAGAGATACCCGCGCTACCCATGCGCGCGGGATATAAATGAGAGGCGGACCGTTGTTCCGTCGCGTGGGTCGCACATGACCGTCTGGCTCTCATCGCCATTTTACTTATTATTTAGGTCTTCGTGTTCGAAAACATGTTATTGGCGTCTCAACCACACAGACTTGATGCCGTGTTGATCACCCGGCAGTGGAAGTCCAGGTAAGTGGATATTATCAGTCATAGCTAACGAATATCATAAAAGAACTAAATCAACGAGAGAATTACTGTAATTCAAGAGAATTTGAAGTTCACGATAGCGCGCGCAGAACTGAGACAGCGTCCTCAGCAGCAATGCAGAAGTCGAGCGCGGTTCCCAATGTGGGGTTATTTAATGCCTTTTTGAACGTTGTAGTCCTCTCCAGTTGAAAATAAACTACAAGTGATATTCTGCGCTGAGCGTTTCCCTCGCGGAGGCTCACGAGATCAACATCTATTCGCTCAGACCAGAATGAAGGAAGAAAAAGAGTTTGAGTTTTTTAAGGATGGAGAACGAAATAGAATGGACGCGACCAAAGACAGAATAGCATCCAAGAAATGTAATACTCTTGACCAGCAGTTGAGATTCCGTGTCCTAGCTATTGCAACGTTGTGGTCGAACGGGATACTGAGACGATACTCCCTGTACTTATATATGAATTATTCCTACGTCTGTAGGACAAACGTGCGTGACCGTAGTTTGCTTGGAATTTGTCCGTTCAAGAACAGTTAATGAGGTTAGAATCCGACGTGAAATTCGTGAATTGTTCGTGAATGGCATAATGCACACGTGCGTGTGTCGATGAAATGATAAATGTGGATCAAGTGGCAGCGGCACTCGACTCTGTCAAATTCTTCTGTCGTCTGCGACTCCGGAAACTGTCTTCGGAGCGGGAGCCACTGTGCTGGGGTGAGATTCAATGGGAAAAAAAGCAGACAATCTTACAAGCAGCGGCAGCACACCTATATATCAAACGAGGCACGAGTCAGAACTGATGATACAGCATTTGTTAAGAGACCCACCATGAATTCTAGCAATCCCACAATTGTGACAAGAACCTGAGGAAAGGAGTCAGCTAATACTGAACATAGTTCGTATTTCGACGGACAGTAGCAATTGCAGACACCAGAGTTTCCAGAATCTTGGCCACGGCAGTGATTATGGCGTTGATTCTGCATGAAGGATTAGATATTCAAGTAGGAAAGGGGATTCCGGGACGTACAGACTACCGAGAGCGCTGAAGACGGAACCCATGGTTAAATTATCAGTTCGTTAGCTTGGAAGAAGCTGCCAACTTGAAGAGCCGTGTGGTGGGAGGAGGGAAGACCTGAGATGTCAACGGCTGAGAGCGGCCCTTATATGGCATGATTGTCGTGAACAGCCACTGATGTCACGCGTCACCGTGAGATCGCAATTTTCGTTTGTCGAAGTTTTGGGAGCTATTTCTCTCGCTCACTCACTGACCACGGGATAGCTTGAATTTTCCCATTTTGCACTTCAGAATTTAGCACTTGTCCTAGCTATTCGAATGCCTTCAGAACCAAGATTTTGCAGCCCGTTCCCGCTCAAGCTGAGTTTATCAAGCTCGCTAGTACTATGTATCAGTCAGACTTACGCGGAGTCTGGCTGGACGCCCCGGCCCCTGCACAGATTTTCACAGCTGCATTCCACCATTGGATCTGCGTTTGTCTCCCTTCCCAACACCTCGATGATCGAGCCTTTGTTTATCTTAGATTTTTCTCTCAGAAGATCGTCGAACGTGGAAGCCTCTCGGTGACCTTGAAATCCAGACTTCAAATTTCTCCCGAGATTTGCGCGTGCCGGTCCGCCAGGCCAGTGCACCACCGCCGCGTGTCGCGGGTCTAAATGAGACCACGTGATCGTGATCATGGTCTCGGTCAACGTGGCATCAGATGGCATCGCTACGTTTTCTTCTCTACTTAAAACCGCTCAATGCAATAATTGTGGGTTCGCCATGCAGATTATACCGCTCGCCCTCGCTCTTGTTTCTCTTCTTCCCCACTCCGCTCTTGCCTCGGTGCTCGCTATCGATTATGGCACCGACTGGATCAAGGCCTCGGTAATGAGCCCAGGCGTTCCCTTTGACGTTCTGCTCAACAAGGACTCGAAACGAAAAATACAAGCATCAGTCGGATGGAAAAAGACCGACCGCCTCTTTGGCACGGATGGCTTCAATCTTGTGAGTTCTATCATTTACGTTCGCCACTTCATCTAATATTTTGCAAGGCGTCTCGCTTCCCCACCGACTCCTTCTCCTCCCTAAAGTACCTGCAAGCAGCACCCTTTGACAGCGACATAGTGTCGTACTATACTTCCATCTCAACTGCCGAGCTCGTAAAGACCTCCCGCAATACGGTCGCATTGAAGCAGTCGGACGGCAATGAGTGGAGTGTCGAAGAGCTTGTCGCGATGCAATTCTCATATGTCAAAAAGCTAGCAGAGTCCCTCGCCGGAGAGAAAGTCAGCGACGTTATCGTCACTGTCCCACCGTACTTTTCGCAATTCCAGCGAGATGCGGTGGTCGACGCCATCGAGGTCGCTGGTCTCCGTACGCTCGCCCTAATCAATGATGGCACCGCCGTGGCGGTCAACTATGCCATGACCCGGACCTTCCCCACCCCCGAGTACCACGTCATATACGATGCTGGCGCGTCTTCCATCCGCGCCACGGTGGTCTCATTCTCCACGGCCAACTCGACCGCGGGAACTCAAATCGCTGTCGCTGGTGTCGGATACGACCTTGCGACCGGGGGCACGGAGTTGGATCGTCGACTCCGCGAGCTCCTAATCGAGGCCTTTAATACCAAGAACAAGAAGGACATCCGCGAGGACCAGCGTGGTATGGCGAAGTTATGGAAAGAGGCGGGGCGGATCAAAGCGATCCTTAGTGCCAACAACGATGCTACAGCGACGGTAAGGTATTGTTTGGCCTTGCCTAATGCTTTCCGCACTAATCGTAAATATTCAGGTAGAAAGCTTAGCTTGGGATATTGATTTCAAGACCAAAATCACTCGCGCCTCTTTCGAGGAAGCCTGTGAGGATCTGAAAGATCATTTTGCGCGGCCTGTAGAAGACGCCCTGCGCAACGCGGGCCTGACTTTGGTGTGTGATACTCCCGCCTTCAGCTCTCTCGCTCACCCGGAAACAGGAAAATATTACATCTGTCATTCTAACTGGGGGCAGTACGAGAACACCGATGATCCAGGCAGCAGTTAGAGCTGCCGTTGGAGAGTGCGCGAATCGTGGCTTGTATCCTTGGGCTGTCTAACCCTTTTCTAGCGAGAAGATCGCGCTCAATGTCAACGCCGATGAAGCAGCCGTCCTGGGTAAGTCGTAACCGGTGAACGTTCTTTCCGCTTCTAATCCTCACTTTAGGTGCTGCCCTCCACGGGGCTGGACTGAGCCGGCAATTTAAGACCAAGAACATCAAGGTTACGGACATCAGTGTCTATGACGTTCAAGTGTCCTATCTGGCCACCGCTTCCACACCTAGGACGATCACAACCTCGATTTTCCCTGCGGGCTCCAAGGTCGGCTCAAAAAAGACCCTGACTTTCAAGCGCAAAGAAGACTTTGTCATCAATTTCGATTACAAGGATCCGGTAGCGCCGTATGCTGTTTCCATTCCTTTTCCGTATCGTGTCTTACTTGCTTGGTTTCAGAGGGTTCCCTACTAGATTCTTAGAAGTCGGTATTGAAGGTGTGGCTGAGGCCATCGCGAATCTGACCGAGCTTGGCGCAACCGATCCGGTGGTCAAAGCCACTCTTATGCTGTCCGAATCCGGCTTCATTTCCGTCTCAAACGCTGTCGCCTTCGGAGAGATCAAAGACGAGTCAATAGCTGGTATGTCTCGATCGCCTTTTTCGGCTCGTGTGCTGATGAGATCCTTCAGGCAAGCTGAAAGGCTTCTTTGGCGGAAGCGGCTCGTCTGCGGAGGCAGAGGTGACGACGCCAGAAAATTCTCCCCCTCGTGAATCGGATTCGTCAAGCTCATCGGCGGCGGCTGCACCTTCAGGCGCGTCCAATTCCACCCCCGAGAAAGAGAAGGAGGAGAAGAAGAAGGCGACCCCCAAGGACAATACGATCACCCTCAACACCACTGTGGTCTTCCCCACCATACCACCCATGACCGTCGAACACAAGAAGAATGCCCGGAGCAGGTGCGCCAATAACGTTTTGTGCTTTCACTGTACTTATGCCTTCGGTAAGACTGCGCGCAATCGATCTAGACGAGGCCGCGGTCGCCCGGAAGGAGGAGGCCCGGAATACACTCGAGGGCTATCTGTACCGGATGCGGGATCTTCTCGATGAGGAGAACCGCGACACGCCATTCAAGCAGTGCTCTCAGGAGGAGGAGCGCAAAGCCATTGGCGTCAAGCTGGATGAAACTTTCGACTGGCTCCACGACAAGGGGGACCTCGCCGAGACTTCGCAATTCCTCGACAAGCGGAATGCGCTAGAGTAAGATACCTCTCCTCAAAAATCGTTCTTTAGTGTGCTGATCACGTTATTTAGGACCCTTGAGCGTCCCATCGTCCACCGGTACCAGGAGATTGAGGCATTCCCGCAGGCGCTGAATAACAGCCAGATGTGGAACTGGAGCACGCGTCTTTTCCTGAACGAGGCGAGAGAGAACCTCACCGCGGAGGCGGCGGCCGATCTTCCCTCGAAGTGGACGAAGGAGGAGCTGGATTCGCTGGAGAGGACGCTGAAGGAGCATGAGACGTGGCTGAACGAGTGGGTCGAGAAGCAGAAGGCGGTCAAGATGAATGAGGACCCAGTAATAGAGACGACGGAGATGAAGGCGAGGGCGAAGGTGCTGGAGACGGCGCTGGCGAAGCTTGTGAAGCGCAAGGTGCCCAAGGCGGTGAAGAAGAAGACGACGGTGACGGAGCCGGAGCCGACATCGACGACGGCGTCGGCCGCTGAGGAGGAGTCGACCGCTGCCGATGAATCACAGACGGAGGAGACGATAATACCGACACCCACGCCTGTTGTCCCCGAGGGCGAGCAAGTACCATTACAAACCCACGATGAGTTGTAATTTTGGAGCAATATATATTAGAGATTTATCGGACGGTCCAAGTGTGCGGGTGCTTTTTCGGGCGCAGCACGTGGGAGGATTAGAACTCGACCGACCCACGACTTATTCAGGTCCCAGTTTATGCTGAGCGAGAGGCTCACCTCGGTATTTTCCCATCTCAGTTAGGAAATTCTAGAATGCGAATGTGTGCTGACCAGGCATTTCGAGGGTCGGGGTCACCCGCGGGCTTAACACGCCCCCAAAGTATAAAAGAGATCTTGGGAAAATCTCAAGTACAAACCTTCACGTTTGGCCTTACCACGATAATGACCGCCGCATCCTTAGAGGAGCGTCAAACGCGAGATTCCGAGACGGCCATCGATGTGGAGGTCCAGAATAAAGCAAAGGTATTCGATGTGGAGGTGACGCCAAATGAGCCGTGTACCCTCGCTCTCGATGATCCTGAGAGTTCGTGATTTTTACCTGCCTGGAGTTTTTCTCAAGACACGTTGTAGATCCCAGAAATTGGAGTACTCGCCGCAGGCTTGTGAGCTTATTTTCACGACGCACCTCCGGCGTAAGCTTATATTCTACCCAGACAATCACCTTGGTGCTCTCTGTGTTTGGGTGTTGACTCTAACTTACGACTCGACTGCCTATGTCGGTGTTGTGCTATTTGGTTGTAGTGTTTTCTCACTTCCAAGTAGGTTGCAAGTGTGCCTACCTTGATGCAACGTTACCATATTTCTCAGGAAGGTGAGTCATAACATCCACTTCGGTTTACTTAAACTCATTTCCTTAGTGGCAATTTTGGGAGTCACCTTCACGGTGTAGGATTTCTCAACCACCGGACCCGAATAACTGATATGATTTTTGTTAGCGTTGGATTTGCAGCGGGGCCTTTGCTGTTTGGACCTGCGTCCGAGCTGTATGGCAGACAGGCTGTATATCGCGTTAGCGGACTATTTTACAGTGGTATGTGCATGTTCAACTGTTCACAAAATTTTCTTTGAATTCTTGATCGGCGCAGCTTTTGGTTTCGGGGCAGCCTTCGCCCCCAACGCCGCAGGCCTTCATTTTCCGGTTCTTCATGGGATTTTTTGGATCTGCACCCATGAACAACGTGCCTGCTTCGATAGGCGATTACACTACCCCTATCGAGCGAGGGATGTATTCAATCTGGTGTAGGTACACTGTTGGACTTGATTCTACAGCCCAGTTAATTATAAAATTTCAGATGCTATCATGGCTTTTGGAGGCCCGGCTCTTGGACCGTTGATCTCCGCCTTCATTCAACAAGACGCTGGCTTCCGGTAAATTATTTGGATTTGGCTCCTTGCGTATTCTGACTTTCCGAAGATGGGATCTCCGAGTAATGGCCATTTTTCCACGGTTCTCAGTATTCTTGCGGCATTGGTGCCCGAAACGCACGGCCCGACTTTGCTCAACTGGAGGATCGCTAAAGAAGGAAAAGTGCCACCTCCTCTGAAATTCGGCCAGGTTATGGCTGTGTTCAAAGTCGCATTCGCTCGACCCATGATCTATCTTTTCACCGGCACGAGTCGGAAAATTTTCTCTCATCTCTTGCTAACGAATTCACTTACAGAGCCAATAATCATGATGGTCTCGGCGTATCTGAGTATCCTCTACGGGATATTGTACGGGGTTTTTGAAGCGTTCGCCGTCGTATATCTCGAAATCAGGGGATTCAAGAATTCATCCTATGGGCTGACATACATTTCCCTGGCCCTCGGTTTTTTTGGTGGTTGCGTCTTGCTCGCAACATCTGGCCGTAAGTTAGGAGGGACGCTATGCCGCCGATCCTCACCCATAATATACAGAGCAATTATACATAAAGAGCGTCCAGGCGGACGCGGCAAAAGGGATCCCTACCCGGCCCGAAGCGCGGCTCGAATTAATCTATTTTGGCGCGATTCTCTCTCCGATGTAGAGGGTTCAAATTTTCCTCTCATCAAAACGCTCAAGGAATTTCACAGATCTCTGTTCATCTTTGCCTGGACTGCACCGTTCACAAATGTGCATTGGATAGGGCCGTGTATAGCTGAGTTCCTATTTGCTTGCAGCATCATGCTCATCTTCACCGGCTTTGTAAACTCTCCCTTTTTACTTTGTTTCTACAGCAACCAACTGCTTTACAGATACCATACTTGATACATTGCTATCCATTGACAGGAGCAAGTGCCCTCGCCGCAGTGATGTGTACCCGAGCGCTGGTAAGCTGTACCCTCTCCTAGACCGAAGTCTTAACAGATTCATGATCAACTTGTACCTCGTAGGTGGGCAGTGTTTTTCCGCTCTTTACGCTCCAGATGTCAGTTCACTCCCTTCAAGGCTTTATTTCGAATCTTCATCTCATTGGCCCGCTTGCAGGTACCATAGTCTCACGGTTCAAGGTGCAACTTCCCTTCTTGCCGGTCTTTCCTGCCTTCTTGCACCTATCCCTTTCATTTTCAAAGCCCATGGCACTAGAATGCGAGTAAACAGTAAACACACTATTGTCAATAATTAGATGTCAATGATCTAGACACATTTTCCTTTCATATTTCACCCGCGAAAATGGCTCGGTTCATCCATTCGGGGTTGTTGATCCCCGTTAACGTTTCCGGTGACGTACAAAAATCTGCCTATTTTGGATGCGAGCGTTAGTGTGTTTGGTGCGCTTTGGATCAAGAGGTACCCGGAAGTGAAATTTTATACACCATGTTCTTTTTGGGTGTAAATAACCCCAGAAGACGATAAATGAGCTCCAAATGCCTATCAGAACCACGGTTGAAGAGATATGAGGTGTTTTTGCCCATTACTATAAAAGTAGCGTGACACACCATATATAATAATTATGTGACTGATGGTAACAGGGGGGGGGGGGGGGGTCAAGCCCGAAACTTTTTTTTTCCCAAAGTTGTGCGGTTGTGTCCAGAAAAAAAAATTGGTTTTAAAGTTTCATTTTTTTGGACAAAAAATACCATATCTTCTCAACCGTTGGTCAGAAATTTTTTTGGACTTCATTTATCGACTTCTGGGGTTGTTGGAACGTAAACCCACCCAGGAACTTTTGGTCACGCGTGACATGTCACAAAACTGTCGAAAATTCATTTTCTACATGAAAACAACTGAAATCAAATTAAATACTACCTTCCCAGTGACAACATAAATGATACCTTGGCCTCAGGCAAATATTAACCCTAACTCTAGCTCTAACCAAAACTCCAACCACTAACCACTGGTTGACTTCCCGTAACGATAGATATTATCCAGCGAATATTGGAGGGGTGCCAACGATGTCGGCATACACACTTTAGTCTTAAAATCTAATCGGTGCGGTTCCCGTAAGACTATTCATGATAATAAACCAGACAATTCTACTGTACAGATGCAACAACTAACAGCAACACGTCGAATGCTCCATCAACCGCGTCCCCGCCTGCCCGCATGGATTCCGACGTGCTTTGGATGGCCAAAGCAACCCGTGCCTAATCCGCACCTGTTGCTGTCGTCCGGCTCGCGCCTGCGGTCCTCGTCATGGCCCAGGCATCGGCGTCGTGCGATTTCTTATGCTTCATTCACAAAAATAACTCATTTCCATTGACGCTGTAGGGTTGGCGTCGAGGGCGTTGAGAGGCTGAGGTTGCAAGTGCGAGGGTCGGCACAGATTGGTCTGGGGCAGAGGCAGCGGCGGGGGTGGGGACGTGTACCAGACGTGTAAGGAGTGAGTGTGACGGTGATGTGACACGCTCAAATTGACACGTGGAGTTCCAAATCCGTCTATTCAGCATGATATGTGGGTAAGATAATCTGTCGGGGGGTACCGACCCCCCCTACAGATTAAACATACTTTAAGGTTTGAAAGAGGGTCCAAACCGGATAACCTCAGATCCAAGTCCGATGGGGTCCTGACAGGTGCCTCGGCATCGCTGCCGGAAATGCAAATATATTCTGAAAAACTCTCTATCGTTACGGGAAGTCAACCACTAACTGCTAACCACTAACCACTAACTTCTAACTCTAACCCCTAACCTCTAACCAGTCCTGGTGCATTATATACCATGATTCTTGCCTCAGAATGTGCCAACGTGCAGGGGAGACAATGAAAGGGCAAAAAACAGTTGGGAAATGGCGGTGTTGATGCCATCAAATGATTACATCACCAAAGTTCCTGGGTGAGTGTCAATTCCGGGGTTGTTTTACACCCAAAAAGAACATGGTGTATAAAATTTCACTTCCGGGTACCTCTTGCTTTGGATCTAGTATCTGACTCCAGACAAAAATGTGTGCGCTTAGAATGCACCAAGCGCATATGTGAATAGCATCACTGCTTCCTGTCTTTATCTTCCGAAAAAACCCCAGACTTGAAAGGTGGATCGAGTGAGGTGGCAGATAGCATGCGGTGGATACGGCGCAGACAGGGTTATTCAGAAAGTAGAGACGGCATTCACAACCTGTTTTCTCACCATTCCCGCCATCGTCAGTTTGAGGTTGAATAAGATCTGAACTGCGGGGCTCCTTGATCCTGAACCACGATGTGGTCCGGAATTCCCACGACTTTTGTCTGGGCAAGGACCGACGAGCACTGAGAGCCCATTGCACCTAGGTGCTCTCTAGCTGCCGCCGAGACAGTCGACTGCCCCCTCGTCGCCGCGGTAACCACCCCGCTACTCTTCGGAGTTGTCCATGGACACACCGAGAAATTTTCAAAATTTCACGGCGCCTCTGCGGGGTCTAGATGACAGTGAATGCATCATGTGTGTCGCGTACCGGGCCCGACTGTCTGCAACCCACCGGAATTTAAACCGCTCGTCCCTCAAGTTTGTGCCCCTCGCCACCAACTTGCCACTCCCACCGTCGCGTCGGGCCAAACAGTACAAAGACCGGCTAAATTGTCATTGCAGCCTTTCTGTGATATGAATCTGAGCCTCGCCTCCGCTAGAAAGCCTGCGACAGAATTTGACAAAGACTAGGGATTTGCACAAAGAGTAAAACTGCCGATCACTGAAGCTATGCTCGGATCGCCCCGAAGAAGCACAGCGTGTATTCCTCTCGTGTTCCTTTTACTCCATTTCTAGGCTCCTCGTGGGCAGCGCGAGAGAATGTCCGAGTCTCTTTGAGGAGCTCGCACCCGGCTCTATGGATAGTCCTGAAATCCATGACGCAATTGGATTTCAGGACTCGAAAGTCGGATTCCAACTACGTCATACTGCCTCGTGGTTATCACACGCCCGAGTCGTGGACCGACAAAGTTACGACCTGGTTACGGCAACTTCTTCTTGACCTTTCACCGCGACCTTTATCCTCTTTGTCCTCTTTGTTAAGGCCATTTCTGGCCCTCAACTTTTCGGACACATTTAAAAATGTCTCCTTCCACTGCACTCATCTGCCCCAACAATTCCCTTACTCGATGTCCGCTGCAACCCGCCCGCGAACCCGCTCCAAATCCGCTAGCATTAGTACCCCACCGCGCCGCCCATGATCCCTGCATCCACAACTCCAGTTGAGGTCGCTTCCTCTGGCTATTCTGGCAAGAGTTCTGCTGCTGAAAAAGGCAAGGCTCCGCTTTCGGGCCTCCACTTCAAGAAAAATGCAGGCAATACCTACAGTATGCACGTCCTTGATCTGTGTGCTGAATTTCCTGACCGATAAATTCAGCCGGCTCGACTGTGAAACCAAAGCCCTCCCACCCGTTCGTCATGCGTTCCTCTAATTCCTTCTCCCCGCTGGACAACCTCGAGGAAATCACCGTTGATGACCTCGATGAAACAACCGTCGATGAACAGCTTGCCGCGGACCTACTTGGTGTGGATTACCCCAACCACGATCAGAGCATTGGCGGCAACGTGAGCTCCTCTGAGCCTAGTGTACGTTTCATTCGGCTCTCCTTCCACTCCTGCTGACGAAGCTGTAGACCACTGACGATGCGGCCCTGACTCCCTCCCCCCCGCGACAATGTCAAAGCACTTGCGCGCAAGCTCGCTAGTCGCAACGGACCCTGGGCGAGCGTCACGGTGGGATTGAATTCCACCGCAGTGCCATTCTCGTCCCTCGTCGCCGGCGCTCAGTCTGCGCTGGGCACCAGCTCATCAGAATCCCCTTTCCTTGCCCCCACCACAATTGCTGCCCCTACGGTCTCGATTCCTGTCGTCAACTCTACCCCAGGCGTTCCTACCCCTGTGACCTCTACCCCTTCTGCTACCGCAGCTGTGAACGCAGGCGCAGCTGCTGCGACCCCGACCCCAGCTGGTGCAGCTAGTCTCCCTGTCGAGCCCTCGGCCAGTGCCGCAGGTGAAGCAGGCACCACCCAAGCCGGCACGTCTGCCTCATCCACCTCGATGCCCAATACTCCCATCTCGCCATCTGCCGCAGGTCACGCATCAAGTCCTGTAGCATCTGCCTCGGCCTCCGCCACCGATGCAATGCCTGGTACGTCTGGCCAATTTGCTGGCTGTGCATTCTTGCTAAACCCGTCTCCCTAAGCCCCCGCTTTGGCCGCTGCCCAACCTACTGCGTCATCGAGTGTCGTGCAGACCACTGCCGGCGCATCTCCAGTCGGCCCCCCCGCAACTCCAAGCGCTACAGGCGCTGGGGTCGCACCGTCCTTCGCCTCAGTCGTGACGTCCCCGCCGCCTCCACCAGAGACTCGTGCCGCAGCAAAAGCCCGCCGCGATGCAGCTGCCGCAGCTGCCACAGCAAGCCCTGCCAACTCCCAGTCTGCCGCTGCCGCTGTGCAGGCTCAGCCCGCTGTCATGGTGCAGGCTCAGCCCACTGTCATGGTACAACCTCAGCCCGTGGCTGTGGCGCAGCCTCAGCCCGCGGTCGTGGTGCAGCCCCAGCCCGCTGTTGTGGCACAACCTCAACCCATCCTCGCAGTGCAGCCCCCGCCTATCGCTGCCGTCCAGCTCCCGCCCACTGGCAATCAGCAGCCACCCCCGCCTGCTGCCATGCAGCCCCCTGCAAATGTGGTCGCCCCCATTCCTGCGGCCGGTGGTCCCATCATCCAGGCTGCCGCTGCTATCGGTACCGGACCTACTCTCGCCCTGGTTGGTGCGGCGCAGCTCGACCAAGGGGGAGCCGCGGTGTCGATGTGGATGCCTGAACCCATGGGCGGAGATCCCCCCATCTATGGCTGGGATGAAGATTGTGTGCATGAAAACATGCACGATCGGCAGATAACAAAGTGGGGCAGTCCCCCGGACAACAAGTTTTTCATATACGAATGGGATGGCCGCCGCCACAACGATGCAACCCCCACCGTCGAAACCCTCAAGGGAGGCGTAGGGCGAGCACTCAACTGCCCTCCTCCCCTCATCGGCCCAGCCGAGCCAAGCAACTCGTCGATCACCTCCACCCCCTTCCTCTACCTTGTGCGGAACCTCACCGACGCCCAGATCCAGCGTCTCCTTGCCCGCCGCTGTTGGTCTGGGTACGGTACCACCTTCTTCGCTATCCCATATGCGCCACCGTCCGCTCCCTTCCTTGGATCAATCCGCGGCCTCCTCTACTCCGCCACCATCGAACACGCTATTGAAGTAGCCACCCTTGTTGCTGTCACCATACGGGATAGCCATACTGCGCAGGCCTTCCTTGCGCTTGTAAATGACAACTACCCAGCTGGTGTAGATCCCATGACGCACCTCCTCTCCTCCCTCCGGGTGACGGCCGTCGACCGCAGCACCGTGGGGAGCCCCGCCCAGATCATCTGGAATGCCACTGCAGAGCCCCCCTCCCTCATTGCCTCCTCCAACCGCAGCTTTGTCAAAATATTCCAGGCACTTGAGTTCGACTCTGACATGTACTATGTCGGCAAGGTCATCACACCGGCCCTCGTCTGCTCTGGCTGCAAGTCGTTCGGCCATGACACTGGGTGCAAGCTATGAAATGCCGGCCCTGGAAATGTAGTGCAAATTGGAAGGAAATTGATTATTTGCTCAGAATATTTTTATTATTTACAGGCTATGGAAATAATATATATTCTCATTATTTTCTTATTATATACTCACTATTTACAGGCACTGTAAATTTAAAATTTGCAGGCCCCGGAAATTTGAATACCAAACATATGAAAACATTACATATAAGGAAACATTTCTTCCTGCTATAAATGGTAATAAAATATCATTTTGACTTGATTACTAATCTGACACATCCGTGAATTGATTACTAATCTTACTTGGTATAGCAATCAAGTCAAATGACACATGTCAAGTGTTAGATTAGCAATCAATTCACGGATGTGTCAGATTAGTAATCAAGTCAAAATGATATTTATTACCATTTATAGCAGGAAGAAATGTTTCCTTATATGTAATGTTTTCATATGTTTGGTATTCAAATTTCCGGGGCCTGCAAATTTTAAATTTACAGTGCCTGTAAATAGTGAGTATATAATAAGAAAATAATGAGAATATATATTATTTCCATAGCCTGTAAATAATAAAAATATTCTGAGCAAATAATCAATTTCCTTCCAATTTGCACTACATTTCCAGGGCCAGCATATCATGGCTTGCACCCAGTGTGAGCGTGACTACTGCCCCTACCGCAGACTCTCTGGCTTCCATGACATCTCGTCTACCTCGCAGACCCCCTCCTCCACCTCCTCCTCGAACAGCATGCGCGGGAAAGCCTTCTGCTGCAATGGCAACGGTAACGGCAATGGGGGCGGTGGGAGGAAACACCCTCGAGGTAATGCAAACGGACAGAACCAGGGACGCAACGCGGGGCGCGCTTAGCTTACCTCTTAAACTACGAGAATCTCCTATGTCTTAGTTCTGCTACTAGTCCCCTGTATCTTTTTCTCTGTGGTGAATGCGATAACTCCTAGACGAAAATAGCCCAAATTAGCCTGATCGCGATCTCCATCTCTTGACGAAATGATCTCCTCTATCGCACCACCCTCAAAATTCTAGCACCAATCCTCCAGACGACGGGGTCTGGATGAACCCAGCTGTAGGCTAGCCGGGAAGGTGCGAGGGTTGCTGTTATTATGCTCAATTGCAGCTTCCCGAAACTCCACAGGCCCAAATATACTGACTACACGCTCTCGCGGTAGGACAGGAAAGCCCAACGGGGTGAGCAGGCTGCTTTCTCTAGGTGAGTGGCCAAAACGGCGACCTATTTAGGTCTGGACGTGCCGTGCCGAGAGGCTGAAGTCTTGAACGAAAACTTGTATGTTGCCCATCCTCGCGCAAGTTAGTACTTCTCTGACATAGTCCCCCGCGGTAGACAATTGAGTCACAGTCTGGGTAAGACTGCCCGCTGTTAGTCTATAGTTGTAAGGCCAACGGCGTCATCAGGCAACTCCTCCTACTCCCATTTTTTCCTTAAATACGGTCGACAATTCTGGTACTGGATCCTCGCGCCTCTCTAGCTCCGGAGGGGAACGCGGTTTTTCCATTGACCGCGCCCCCGATGAAGGAACTGGAGAGATTGGAAATGGAAATAACATAAATGCTTCTCAATCTACGAGCGGGGGTGTACGGCGTTCGCAACGCCTGCAAAACCTCCCTCACCCTCCGATCGACGGAAATCTGCCTGTCCACCAGGCCTCCACCACCCGCGCAAACATGCGCCGTGTGCCAAACTCGGGAACCTCCCACGCACGGCAAGCACGACAACCCAATGTGCAGTCGGCACCGCAGCCCCCCCAGCGGCCACCCCAGCGTCTACGGCACCCTCCGCAAATCAACGCACAAGGAGACGCCCCCGTGACGATGTCCAACGCCTTCCTACAGATGAAGAATCGGCACCGGTATTCTTGAACCGGAAAAGAGAGCAACAGCAGCTGAATAACCCCAAGATAGCTCGTAACACTCGAGCGCAGGTTCGTCTCTCAGCTCTGAATGTCCACGGACGCGGAGGGACTGCCTTTCAGCATGCTGATAACCGATGGAATGAAATTAATCGTTTGATGTTTGACGAAAAAATTGGCATTCTGGCAGTCGGCGAAACACACTTGTCTGATGCCCACCTCGACGAGATCGAATGTGTTTATAAACAACGGCTAAGAGTTTACAACTCTATTGATGTGGACCACCCGAACAAATGCGGTGTCGCTGTGGTTCTCAACCGTGAGTTAACCAACACCGAAGGCATATCTGTTCACCGGTTAGTACCAGGACGTGCGATCCTTCTGGTGATACCTTGGCATAATAAGCGCACTCTGACTGTACTTGCCGTTTATGCCCCAGCCGACTCTATGACGGAGAACAAACTCTTTTGGGACACCTTGACGGATATGTGGCTGACCGAGGACTTACCGGTTCCCGATTCCGTCTTGGGTGATACCAACATTGTTGAAGAGGCTATTGATCGCCTTCCGCATCGCAAAGACGCTGATGCCGCAACACTGGCTCACGCACGCTTCAAACGTGTCCTTGGCCTCAGAGATGGGTGGAGAACCACAAATCCTGACATCAAGGACTATACGTATACCCACCCGTCCGGCTCGCACTCACGTATTGACCGGATTTTGGTATCCTCTGCTCTATTCAAATCCTGCCGAGGGTGGGATATATCCGACGTACCTGTTACGACTGACCACCGAATGGTTTCCGTGAGCATCTGCGCCCCTGGGGCCCCATTTATTGGTAAGGGACGATACGCAATCCCAATATTCTTATTGAGAGACAAAAGCTTTATGGCCTACGCGGTGAACGAAGGGCCCAAGGTTCTCGCAGAGGACCACTCGCCTGAGAATGGTTCAACCCTCCAGGAAAGATTTAAGCTCTACAAAGACGGACTTCAGGAGTTTGCCCAAAAAAGAGCGAAGGAAAATCTTGGCGCCCTCGAACAAAATAAGCAGAAGCTCCAAAGGAAGCGCAAAAAGATATTAAATGATGAGGAAGTCACGTCCGATGAGGACTCTGACTCCGAGCCCGCAGATAAGGCCACGAGAGCGGCAGGCCTACAAAAAGATATACATAAAATCATAACGATCCAGCGTGATAAACGAAAATTACGCACTAAGATACGCTTTCGAACTGAGATGGATCACATAACAAAGTTTTCTGTTCGCATGAGCAAAGACTCAACCCCGAGGGACACAACATACATCCTGCGTCGCACGGATACTACCCCGCACAAAAGCTGCACCCGCTTCGACCAAATGGCTGAGCTGGCAAGAGACTATCACAATGACCTTCAGCAGGATGAGTCTGAAGCAGACCTAGAACTGAAGGATCAGAATATTGGGGAAGCCCTAGTGGCCATGCCAACCCCTCCCGCTGTTCCCGATATGGATGAACTCAATAAAAATCTCACCGAAGATGATGTACGCGCCTCCATAAAGGACTCAGCAAAAGGAGTTGCCTCTGGTGTGAATGGAGCCCCAACCGAGCTATGGGCAAAACTAGATTCCATTTTTCTAGCCGAAGAAAACCCAGGACCAGACCCGCAGATCCCCAAAGCCAAATTTGATGTGATAAAAATGCTTACAGCAGTCTACAATGATATTGAGGACAACGGCGTTGAGGAAGGCACCGATTTCGCAAAGGGCTGGATGTGCCCAATCTTTAAGAAAGGAGATGTGACAGATATCGCTAACCATCGCCCAATTACGGTGCTTAACTCCGACTATAAAATTTTCACCAAGGCCCTAAATAAGAAATTATCCCGTGTTGCTCCGTCCCTGATCCACAGAAATCAAGCCGGGTTCATGAAGGGGCGAAAAATTGCAGACCAAATATTCCTCTCCCTTGTAATGGTAGAATACGCCGAGGAGGAACTGATAAATGGCGCAATAGTAGCTCTAGATCAAGAGAAAGCTTACGATAAGACATCACATCGATACCTGTGGAAGGCAATGAAGGATCGTAACATTCCGGAAAAATTCATAAATACCATTAAGAGCCTCTATGCGAGCGCCGAAACCCAGGTTGTGATCAACGGGGTCCTGAGCAGCTGCTTTAGGATCACAAGAGGAGTTAGACAGGGTGATCCCCTCTCGTGCCTCCTCTTCAATATTGCCATTGAACCCCTCGCAGCAATGCTGTGGGCGTCGAACCTGAAAGGATATGAGATAGACGACACAATGGAACGCGTGGTCACCGCCCTCTTTGCCGACGATACCACTGTCTATCTCCGGGACACGGATAGCTTCGACACGCTTCAAAAGATCCTTGACAGATGGTGCCTAGCGTCAAGTGCTAAATTCAATGTTGCCAAGACGGAGGTCATCCCCATTGGCACACCTGAGTTCCGAAAGCGACTCATTGAGACGAGAAAGCTGAATGAGAATGACACAGCCCTCTCGGACAACATCCACATTGCAGCTGACGGCGAGTCGGTCCGGATTCTGGGAGCCCGAGTAGGAAACGGGGTCGACATCCAAGGAGTATGGACTCCTGTTATAGAAAATATTGACGCGAGCCTAGAGCGCTGGGGACGCAGCCACCCCACCCTGGAAGGCAGGCGGCATATCGTCCAAGCCACTATAGCCTCAAAAACCCAATATCGCACCCAAATGAATGGCATGCCTGTGGAAGTTGAAAAGAAACTCATCAGTACGCAAAGGGATTTCATTTGGGGAGGTGCAAAATCCTCGCCTGTACAACGCGACACCCTCCTTGCCCCCATCGAGGAGGGCGGGAAAAATATGTTTGACCTTCAGGCCCGAAACGAGGCCATCCAGATGATGACACTCAAATCCTACCTCGAACCCGATCCTGAGAAACGCGCAACATAGGCATTCTTCGCGGATAAACTGTTTGCTAAGCACGACAAGAAAGGGTCCCGAGTTCAAAAGGGCTCGCATATAAACCCGTTCGCACAAAACTGGTTCCCAAAAACAAATAAACTTCCGCCGTTCCTACGGGACATGTTGAAATGTGCTAAAAAGTACGGAGTTGAATTCAATACCTTGAATCCCTCCCAGGAAATTCGAAACCAACTTCCCCTTTGGCACCACCATGGCGAGAATCCCGCCATCCGGCAGACTAACAATAGCGCACAAAGCAAGTGTCTGCGCACAAACCATAAAGTGGTCAGCTCCGGACAAGGGATGGATGTCCTGGCCAGGCTAGACTCCCCAAGTCACTATGCAGATCCGAAATGCGTCTGCACTGAGTGCATTGGCGACCGCCTCGAAAACAAATGCAAAAATCCGCACAAATGCACTGTTGCAGCCGGCACCCGAATGGGCCAAATCCTGCCAAAATGGGATGCACAGCGCCCCGACACTCTAGCAAACGAGATGAGGGCCCTCCCAGAGGGAGAAGTGAGGTTTATGCCCCCGCCTGAGATTAGCACCCTCCTCGAAGGCTACAGAATCTTCACAAAATGCCACACACCCGCCGCCATCGCACCTATGGCACCCCTGGCTCCGCCAGCAGCTGGAGCAGAACTGATTAATGTTGCAATCAGTGGACATGTTGAACACGGCGGATCTGCAGAAGCACGAAGCGGTGCCGGAGCCTGGTTCTCCGCAGAGGACCCTAGGAATGCCAGTATCAGAATCCCTGACTCCTTATCACAGACGCTTGCAAATGCAGAGGTGATCGCAACCCTCCACTGCGTCCAGTCTGTGCCAACAGACACCCCCCTCCGTATCTCTGTTCAAGGGGATATGATGACGACCATGTTGAACAAAAATTTGGGGAAGTGGGAAGACAGAGGTTGGATAGGCGTACCGGACAGAGATCCGACTCAGGCACTCGCTACGTGTCTGCGAAAACGAACGGCTGCGACCATCCTTGTGAAAGTGGCCGACAGTGCCCCGCATAAATTGGCATCCCAACTAGCCCAGGATGGCGCGGCAAATGATGTGCACGGAATCATAAATCTAAGTGTGACCCAAGGCCCTCACCTTCGAGGAGCTAAACTGGCTTCACTCACCCAAGCGCTAGCCTATAAAGGCATAAAGGAACTCCGTACGACTCCTGTCCGTAAATCGACAGCCTCGAATATAAAGCTTATTCAAGACAGTGCCAAAATTCAATGGGGTAAGACCCCAACTGTAGAAAATATCTGGAAGTCTGTTCGCCACAAAGACATCTCTCGTCAAATCCGGACCTTCCTCTGGAAAGCCATACACGGGGCGCACCGTGTGGGCAAGTTCTGGGAACACATTCCAGGCTACGAGGACCGAGCTCTGTGCCATTTCTGCGGCGAGACAGAATCACTGGAGCACATTCTCTTCCAATGCCAAGCTCCTGGACAATACGAGGTGTGGAAGCTTGCCGGTGAGCTATGGAAGATGAAGTTCGACACTATGCCCGCCCATCGATGGGGGGAATCTTGGGATGCTGCCTTGCATCATTCGAGTCGGAGAAGAAGTCGAAGCCATCCGGGGTAAACCGCCTATTCCGGATCGTAATCTCCGAGTCTGCATACCTGATTTGGAAATTCAGATGTGAACATGTGATTGGGAGAGATGGCGAATCTCATTCAGATGCTGAGATTCACAATCGCTGGGTCCATACGCTAAACAAACGGCTAGAAATAGACCAGTCCATGGCGTGCGACTATCACCAGGATAAGAAACTGGTGCTGCCCTCCCTTGTGCTCCAGACGTGGAGCCGCACCCTCCTCTCTGAGGAGCGACTGCCGAAAGATTGGCTTCGAGAACCCAAGGTTTTAGTGGGTATAGTGCCTAAAAGATCTCAAAGATCCTTGTCCCCAGTTGCTGGCGGATAAGATTGTTGCACACCTGAGTCCCACACTACGGCTACTGCCGTGTGCGTAAATGCATTTCCTTGGGGTGGACCCCTTATTTTCTCCTTTCAGAGGTCAAGTTTCCTCAGAACTTACGCAGCTTAGCGAGTTAACCCATTGTTAATTGCGCTACCCTGACATCGTACCACCAAAAAAAAAAAAAAAAAAAAAAAAAAAGATCTGAACTGCGGCGCAGGCAAGTCTGATCCAAGCTTTGCGTCTATGGCCACTATCTCCACGCCCAGAAACCCTTTGATCACTTCCCGTGCAGAGCTATTTATTTATGGAACCTGAGATGGACTGCGCGGAGATAGCTTGAGCGCGGCCTGGCGCGGCGGACCGGTCACCACCGTTTCGTAGAACGACAGCTGGGCCGAAAAGGCCTGGGAAATGGCTCTGCTTGACAGCTGAATGCTGGGTCTTCAGTGCAGTATTTTAGAATGATGTATCGTCGTCGAGCTGCCAGTACTTAATACTATTACGCCCAATGGGTCTGAATTTGCACAATGGGTCTGAATTTCGCACTTTTCTCTTTCATTTCTTGCTCTCTTCCCTCGGAGTTTTTTTCCATAGTTACCTGTACTAGTTTATTACAGTTATATGAGAAATCTATGGGATTCGGCAAGAGGAAGGTATTGCGAACGGGTTCCTGAACCATCAAACTCAGCAACATTTTGGAAGATGACGACGTTCTGGCATCCCAGCTTACCCCCAGCTTCCGGGAAAAATTGAGAGGTATCAAATACAGTATACCAACCTTTCTGCCTCCTCAGAATGTTTCTCCGGAGCGGAGGCATTACGTTCTAGTGGAGGAGCGTGACGAATTAAAACTCCGCTCGCTAAACAAATGATGTGACATTTTGTGACTTTGGAGACCTTTCCCTCCATAACGCAACAGCCGCATCCCGGAAAAAATATCTGAAGAGGCAGAAGGTTCACTATCAACTATATTATACCTCTCAAAATTTCCGGCAGGCTCAGAGTCACCCGGAAGGCCAGAGCATAAGTAACTTCCAAAACATCACTGATTTTGATGGTTCAGGCACCCGTTCTCAATACCTTCCTCTCGCTGTATCCCTTAGATATTTTGCACACTCGTAGTCAACTAGTACATGTACCTACCGCGAAAAACTCCGAGGGAAAATCGGAAGAAATGAAGGAGAGAAATCTGAAATTCAGACCCATTGTGCAAATTCAGACCCATTGGGCGTAATAGTAGCTGCATAGATGCGGCAAGGAAGACTCACCCGAAATGACGGTGCTGTTTGGCAACAGCCGCGGCTTGTTTGGCAAGATCTTCTGCTCTTACCACCGGGGCAGTACTGACCTGAGTCTACTCTGCCGCGCCTGAACAGCTTCTACTGCGCTACTAATACCTCAAAAAACCCCAGGGATCCCCCAAAACCTCCCTGCTCTGACCCTTCCATTTGAGGCCGCCGATGTCGCGGCGAAGTTACAACAACAATGTTTCCGCAGAGCACCGTGTTTCCAAGTATGTCAGTGACGACGATCTCTTCAAGTGAGCGGTTTGCAATCCCTGTGTGGTGTTGAGCTGACCGGTTTCCGTTCAGTTATGCCCTTCGTGTATCGTAAGCGCGCTGTTGTGCTGCTAGATGGTTGCCGTCTCATTCCATTCCAGCTTCCTCAGCTATCTCATGATGCCAAAGCCCACCGAAACGGCGACTACCACGGCCACCACGGCGGCTGATGTACGGGATCGAGAAACTCACTCGCGTCTGTCGGCACTATCCAATTTTTCAATTGGAGATCTCTTCAAAGATGTCCGCGATGGCCCGAAAAGCGTCAAGTTTCCAGAAAAGCTCCTCAAGGTTTTAGAGCAAAAGCTGCAGAACATAGCGATGGGAAAGGACCCGGCGTGCGTGTCTTACTTGTCGGATACTGTACACGCTCGCTTATCTCTTGGGCCAGTTATTCGGACCAGCTTGTGCGGCGGACCATGGCAAAATTCTACGGCCAGTTCCTGGTAGACAGTTTCAAACGTCAGATGAAGGAAAACCGCAAGATCGAGGAGCTCATTCTCATGTTTGCCACACATGCAACGACGGTGCTCAAGAAAGAGCCTACGCTGGCCGGAGATGGCTGGAAGCTCGAACTCAACAACCAGATCGCGGTATTCGTAAAGATGCTTCGTGAATGTCTGCGTTCTGTCAACCACGTTTCCCCGGAACTCCTCAGTCGACTGGACACATACACTGCGAAGCTCGCCCCGTCCCAGAGTTCCAGCGATTCCGGATACGACTCGGCGTCGACCTCTCATCGCGAATCGATGTCGGTTCCCTCTGTCAGCGGCAGCGTTGCCGACATGGAACTAGTGCGCGTAGTAGCCGCGTTGTTTAGGATCCCAGAGTCAGAGGCGCAGAAGGAGATTGACGGGCTGAGAAGCATTTGTACGGAGAAAGCTGCCTTGACGGATTTGAAGGTGCGTTTTATTACTTCCGAATAGCTTTCTCTCTCATAAGCAATAGACGTGTCTCAAAAATCTGAACGCTGGTGCTCCATTTCCCGGTCGGCGAGAAGATTTCGACTCCGACGCTGCATGGCAACAATGGCGGACCCTTGAGGCCACGCATCTCCAACAACTCATGGTGGCTATGGTACAATTCAACCCAGAATTGGCCAAATCCACTCCCGCCGAGACTGCCGCCTCCTCAGCGTATGGCGGTCGACCGGGATCCTCTTACTCGGCTTATGAACCCCCGCAACGAACTTCATCCATAGGTAGCCGACGTTCCTTCTACGCCGCAGCCGGTCTTGACAACAACGGAGATGCTCTGCAGGATGAAGTCATCGGCGACGATGAGATCCCCGTCGGACACCACTTTACCTACATCCCCGCCAACCCCAAGAAATATTACAAGCGGTTGCTTGAGCATTGCCTTCTCACTGACCTCGAGATTATGCTGAGTCCGGAAGTGGACGACAACGATGAAGTCTCTCTCGGGATCCTGTCCGCGTCACACCTGGACTTGCTCAACGAATGCGCATTGCGATGGCGGATAGGGCATCCTTATCGTGCAATATGCTTCCTCGATCTTGTCAAGCAGTTTTACGAGCGCCAGGACATTCCTATTGAATGTATACCAGAGGCTCTTTCGCACATTGCCAAGGTGATGAACGACCTGGATCTGGAGAATTGGCCAGCGCAGGACGTGAGTACTTTCTGTGTTTCCTTTTTACACCATTCGTTTAATGAAACCTAACAGGCTGAATATCTATCGAACGTGTATGGCGGGCTCTTCAACACCTTCCTCTCCTCCCTCTATCATGCTATGGACAGCATACCTAACCTCAAGCCCTCCGAGATAGAACCGTTTCTGTCCGTGCTCGAGCACATTCGCGACAGCGGACTATTGGAACGCTTCGGGTTCGACCTAGACATCAATGCACGACTTGCGGACGTGCAGGCACAAGTGCGGCAGGTGGCTCTGCGCTGGTACACCCTCAAGCTGCAGGAGCTGCAGTCAGCGCCGGGTGTCAATCGTGCCCTGCCGCTGTTGCTCATGACGGATGAGCTGGAGAAAGTGGCTAAACAGCTGGACAAGCGGTTCCCTGAGCCAATACTTGGGTCAGTCTGATTTTTCTTTTCCTGTGGCCGGGTCTTACCAACGGTGGATTCAGTCAACTGGATCTCGTGTCCCTTGTGGTGGAGGTACATATTCCGCAGCTCATTCAGGACATTCAGGCCTCGCAGAAGCGGCTATTCGAGTCTTCGATGAATGGGCCAACGCCGGACGTGCCTATTCAAGATATCTTTGCCCTGTATCGAAGGTCCAAGACGTTATTGGGGATGTATGCTGCATTTTGTCCACAGTATGTGTACGCACCTTTTGTGTCGTTTTTGTGTCCTCACATTCACACAGGGGACGTGTGGATTTTGACATCAACTCGTTTTTCGAGCCGTATGTGCGTCAATGGTTGTCGAACACGGATAGTAAAACGGGCAATTGGGTTGAGGCGGTGAGTTCGACGAGAGTAGTACTGGGTGGCTGATACTGACACAAATATTTCTAGGCAATCGCTGCTGATAAGGTTAGTTTCTTGTTGTGCAGTGGCGGGGTTTTACTCAACCATGATTGCTACATAGTTCCAAGCGGAAGGTGATGAAGGCCACAGCTCCTCGATCGTGGATCTATTCGATTCCCTGAGGAGTCCTATCGACTTCTTACAAGATCTGGAATGGGAAGACGAATACCAAGATGCACGGTTCTTCACCGCGCTCTCCAAGGTATGGCTCGTCCTGCAATCGTCGTTGTCTGATATCTTACTGTTTGTTGTAGACCATCTCGAAGGCCATTGAGCAATACTGTCGGAACGTTGAAGGGCTTTTCTTAACCGAGATGTTCCCGCGACCAACCGACTACATCCAACCCCAGAAGTCATCCGCTTGGCTGGAAAAGGCCCGGCAGCTGGCCATCCAAGGCGAGAAGAAAGTCGAGCCGTTCAATTTCCAGCCGGAATCATGCGTCAAACTCAACAACGTCGAAGCTGCGCGCAAGCTTCTGGATAATATGTACAACCAGATGCAGGCGGATAAGATTGCCGAGGTACTGAAACGAAGTCCCCCTGTGCCGAGTAAGACGGAGCAGGAGCGATTCCTGTTCTCTGTCAAGATTGTCATTGCTGAGGGGCTGGTCCCGCTCGATAGCAGTCCTTCTTCGAAGCTCGATACTTTCATCACACTGAGCAACGAGGAGGGCGTACGGCTGGCGAAGACGCGAACCATCTACGAGACGTTAAATCCTCGGTGTAAGTGTCTTTCTCATTGGGAGGGCACTATACTCAAGCTCAAGCCACACAGGGGACGAGACGTTCGACATTTCCGTAGACAAGGCGTTGTGGTTGATGGTCAGCGTGCGCGATCGCGCGCTCGTGGGAAAGCACGACACCGTTGGGCGAGCGTACTTGTGCCTGGATCCTAAGCGATTCGGCGATTTTCTGGCGCATGACTTGTGGATGGATTTGGATACCCAAGGACGGGTGCTGGTACGGATCAGTATGGAAGGCGAGAAGGACGATATCCAGTTCTACTTTGGCCGTGCTTTCCGTTCGCTGAAGAGGGCTGAAGCCGACATGCTAAGGATTTTCATCGACAAAGTGCGTCGATCCATCTTGCCCCGAACTTGAGTTAACACACCATAGATGTCGCCGTTTATCGGACAATGTCTTTCTCGGAACGTTCTCAAGACGTTACTGAAGGGTGGAGGCTCAGGCTTGGATTACAACAAGGCTATTAGCAACGTGACTAGCAACGTCACTGCGCTTTGGGGCTCTGCGCTCGGATCCTCTTCCAACGAAGTTCAGATACCGTTACCTAGTGCAGAAAAGCCTCGCGTTCGACCAGACGAGCTTACCGACGTGGAGATCGAGCAGGCTATTCTACCCCTGTTTGATTACTTCGACGCAAATCTCCAGACGCTCAATACGTACCTAAGCGACACCGCGAAGGGGATGGTGATGACGAGAGTGTGGAAGGAAATTCTCTCCATCGTTGAAGGGCTCCTGGTCCCCCCACTGTCTGACGTTTCAAGCGATATGAAGCCATTGAGCGACAAGGAAGTGGACGTTGTTTTCAAATGGTTGAAGGTAACGCCCTCAATTCCATGCCGATGATGATACATCTGACATCTTGGAACAGTTCTTGCGGGATTACTTCTACGCCGGTGGTGAAGGCCCTGTTCCGCTGGAGGTCCTTCAGAATCAGAAATATCGAGACGTCGTCTCGATCCGGCTGTACTACGATTGGCACACGTAAGGGTTCCATTCGTCCAGTCTTCTCATTTTTATCTGACATTAATTCAGCGACGCGTTGATGGAGGAATGCGTTCGCATGATGCAGCAAAGCTTGCGCTCGGCGCCTACGACGAAAAAGCGGGCAAAGAGTGTATACACACAACGCAATCTCGGCACCATCAAGGAGCGGAAGAAGGAGAAGCGAGAGGAGAAAGAAGTATCTAACGGCGAGACAGTTATGCAGATTCTGAGGATGAGGTATGGGTTTTGTTCGCCATTTCTCCGCCTGGATATTGATTGCTTCTAGGCCTGGGACCTCCGAGTTCATCGCTCAGCAGCTGCAAATAATGACTGCGATGCAGGCCGAGCAAGAAAAGCGGGCGAAAGAGCTTGAGCAGCGAAAGCTGAAGCGTCCGTCGAATAGCCGGCCTGCAGTACCCTCGATACCCCCGGTGCCCTCTATTCCTGGTATTCCTGAGGGCCCGTGATTCTGCGATCTACCATACCTCTTTGCATCATACCGCTGATTCCCCTCCATTTCTCACCTAGCTATGTATGTTTCACGGGACATTTGTACTATGCTACTTCATGACTCGGAATTCGCTGTGATGTGAGAGTCGAGCACGCATCACGTTGTATAAAGCGAAGACTGTACTCGCACAGTATACCTATTGCCTGTATTCTACAATATGTACATTAGTACAATCACAGTCCAATCAAGAGAAGGGAAGACGAAATGGGAGCCGAAATTTATCTACATATACAACAATCATGTCAGGGAAAAACCTCCGAAATCCAAAAATGCCTCTTCTAGGGACATCTTGCGCACGACCAAGGCTTCGACGATAAGCCGGGGCAGGACGTTGCCGCTCTCTTTCCCGTGCGCTCCGTTCTCGACAGGGACCGTTAGCTGGGAGGCGAATGCAGTGAAGGGCACTGGGGTCGCCATCATCGGCGACGGAAATACGTCGTCCTCGCCATCATCGTCTTCAGCTTCGAGGGAGACAGCGTTCAACTCGAGAGAAGGGATGGTGCGCTCGGAAACTAGCACAGGCTCGACCGAGACATGCAGGGCCTCGAGACCTTCAACGAGAGATGAGTCGTCGACGACGTCAGCCACAGAGCACGTCTGGTCCTGCTGCAGTTCCCCAAGCGCCGCCGTGGCATACATCATCAACGCCTGCCGTCTCTCCTCGCGCTTCCGGTCCCGCGCCTGTCTGCGGTTCTGAGTCTTTGTAAAGTGCTGTTTCGGGGGCACAGCGGCCTGGTCTGCGGGGGATGTCGACGGAGAAAGAGAATCCGGAAGGTGTTTCCCTTTCTTGACTTTCGGGCCGCGTTTGTTCTTTGCCGGGAGAGAGTCGTGGGAGCTAGCCTTCGTGCGCATGGGACGAGGTTTGAAAACGGATGCGATTTCGAGGTCGATGGAAAATTGCGTTGGGACGGGAGGGGACTCGGCGTCGAAGTCGGAAAGCTCTGTATCGCCGTTTTCGGCGGCGGAGTCGAAGTCGTCCATGGAGAAAACGTCAATGATAATAGAAGCACCGCGAGACTCGGGTGAGGGAGAGTCGGAAAGAAGAACGGTCGCCGACAAATCGTCCTCTTCGACGTCAGTGGCGGACATCTCGTTCTCTGTGTTGGTAGCGGATGTAGAGTCGTCCGCAGACCCTTCCGACCCTATCAAAGCCTGGCGTCGTCGGGCCCTCTTTCCATTCCAAGAGTCGGTTTGCGTGCCCACAAGGCCCGCCATCACGGCCGGCACTTCGATTTCTTTCACGACGATTACACTGGCACCTTCGGGACATTGGTCAGTGTTCTCCATCTTGCCGGAGGATCGTTCTTACCGATTTCACCTGCAGAAATCGAATTAGCATCCGTGATCTACACACATTTTGATCGGCATACCTGCCATGGCATCGAGAGTTTCCAAACTCTGCTCCAACTCGGCGCGCGGAAGTCCCACAAGCATGCCCGAGTCTGCGACACCCAGTTCGTAGTACGCCTGACCACCGCCTTCGAGAAGGCGCCACTTCATTTGTGTGACAAGACGCGCGAAGCGCGCTGGGGAGGGAGAAAGAAGCTGGAGTTTGTATTCGACATTCCCATCGTCTTGTTCTGGAACAAGCTTGGGGATAGCCGTGGCGAGAGGGCTGGGTGACGGGGAGGGAGGTGTCGAAATGATAGTATCCCAAGGACTGGGTACTCGAGGGCTTTCTGAATCTGATTCTCCAAACATGATTGATGATTTTCTGGGTTAAACTGGGTAGATGTAGGATATTCGAGGGATCATGTTGGGTTGGCCGTTCAATGAGCAGCCTGGTCTCTTTAACCTAACGTTAGAGACACATTGTGAGTCGAGGAAAGAGTTAAGTCAGACTGAATCACACGTTCGTTGGCAGTGCCACTTTCTAACGGCTTTGCCTTCCCAATTCAACATGAACAAGCACCCCCTATTTGACCTTGACCTCTTCGCAGACTTCAGACTGAAGGAGACAGATCAAGTTTCTGCTGCATGGATGTATGAGAATTATTTGGAAGCTTGGCTGTAAAAATCGTACGCAATCCTTAACCCCTTGAGTGAAAGCGTTCATGACCACCATTTCAGGTGATGCGTGTCGAGCCGGATACAAAAGTTCAATGAGACTGTCAGAGGCTAGGGACGATCCTCGGAGTGCGATGCGAGGTCAAAAGTCCTTTGGACGCGATTCTGCGCGAATGGGAAGATAAGTTTGAGGTCTGTCGGAGAATCGGCGACGATATTTTGTCAGATGATGGCCATGTAGCCATGAACGGAGGATTCTAAAGTCCAGAAGGAAGTAACGCAGAAGCAGAAATATCGAGAGCAAACGTAAGTATGCGAAAGGTTCCAACTTGCGAGGGCCAATCGTGACTTTCCTACCTTGCTTCAAGTATGAACCGAGCGTTTCCTTGACCTGGATTGCTCGTTGACGAGAGATAGAATATAACGCGTCGTACTTGTGGTCCAGTATAAGGAGTTGTGAACGTGCAAGTGAAGTGAACGTGCGTTTTGCACGCGTCCAGAATGATGATCGGCGTGCGGGCCGGTCTTCCGCTGCTTGATCACCGACGGCCGTTTCAGCTTCCTTTTTTTTTTTTTTTTTTTTGTGGAGCGTTTGATTATTAATAATGGGTTCAAGAGGTATTTCTACCTTCCGGCACCGGATCACTCAAGGAAGCACCCAGTGTCCTCTCATCGTAACACGGATCCTCCGGACCGACCAAGTCGTCTACCCCACCCGCTGTTAACTTGGCAATGGACTTGGAACCCTGCCGACCGATATACCACCCCGAGGAAATGCGCTCTCGCACTTACACCATTCGATAGGCGTGTCGTGTGGGGCTTCGCCTCGTGAACTCCGGGCGGCCTAGACCGCCCTTCACTGCTCACTAGCCGACACCCACCAAAACCTCGGTCTTCCTTATCCAATTCTGAGGATGTTGGTCTTCATTTTGTATAGTTTTGTGCCATGTGTTCAATACCATGTAAACTGGTATTGCTTTCGACCCATATCTGACTGTATCTGTGAGTAGGCGATCTAAGCCAAGCCTATCGTTGATTGCTTTAAGCCATCGGTTTTGGATTTCAGCGTGAGAGGCTGGGTTTGACTCTTGTATGACTCTTTCATTTCTTAGGCGCCAGATAAGGTGGGCCGACTCAGACACAACAATGCGATAGAGCCGTGTCATTCCGGCGTCGGGTTTTTTTTGGGGCAGGCCTTTCTTAATTATTCCACACGCCATGATTTCGCCCATGGACGGGCGCAGCTCACTTCCATTCTTCTTTTCCCAGATATTACTTACTAGATCCCAGACTTCCTTTTGGCCAGGGGCTTCGCATTTTGTAAGAATGTGTTCCATCGACTCTGTGATACCGCACTTCACACAGATGCCGCGTTCCTCAAAACCTGATATGTTCTCCCAGTATTTACCAATCTTGTAGCCATCGTGTAGCAGCATCCAAAGGAAAAAGCGAATGTTCCGCGGTATGTCTTTATTTTTTATTGATTTCCAGACCTGGCTTTGTGATGGTATATTTCCGTCTTCATCCGTTGCCGCGTTCTGTGCATACACCATATTTCGGTTTGTGGCTCTCCTGTCAAGGAGTTCTTGGTACCTAGGCTCATCCATTTTCCTACGGCGGATGATTTTGTAGGCCAGTGATTGTGTCATATTTTTGAGTTTTGCTCCTGGGAGGAGGAGCCTGTTATCCATTTGCATGTTGATTAGGTCCGGCTCAGGTTTGTCACACCCCTCTGCTGCCAATTTATCTGCGCTTTCGTTTCCCTCAATACCAGAGTGGCCTTTGACCCATTCAAGGCCAGTGGTCGCCTTCCTAGATCGGATTTTAGCTGCGGTAGCTTTCATTAATTCTCTGTTACTGACTAAGAAGAATCCCTCGTCTTCCCATTTCTGTAAGTTTTTAGTCAGGCCATCTATGGCATACTTCGAGTCGCTCACGCATTTCAGAGGGATGTCATTGGGGCAGGTCTCGACTGCCTCTTTGATCCCCAGTATTTCGCCCACCTGATTTGAGGGCCCTAGTTCATCTGGGACTCTGATTGCACGATTCCTAATGTCCTCTTGCCCTAGGAAGATCCCTGCACCAGCTTGTGCATTGGCAGTGCCGCTATTCTTTGCTGACTCGTCTGTATACACCACAATCGGCTCTTCGTCAGGCTCGGGGTCAAGCATTGTATTCGGGGCAGTCTTACTGCTCTCAAGCCCATCGGTAAATATTCTAAAAGTGTCTGCAAGGGTCCCTTTAACCGTGATCCTCAGGTCAAAGATATTCTCATTCTCATTTTCCGGTACAGCCCGGTTTCCCATGTCATCCTCGTAGTCTTCAGGTTGGGGCTCCAGGGGATTCCACTTATTATCTAGGGAGTTTAGCATTATGCGTGCCCTTTCGTAACACCTCCATGGGGCGCGGCATTGCGGGCATGTTTGACGGACCTCAGTACATGCATTACAGCGGCAATTCCTTCTGTTACTGTGTCGGGCCGTGCCCCGTTTTAGGGCCATTCTTTCAGCATCTCCTACTGTTATTATCTTGTGGTTCTTTTTGAGGCATTCTGTCTGCTCACCCCGGTTGAACATGCTTCTAGTGGCATCGGTCTTTGGATGATACCAGATAATTGCTTCTCTTTGGATTTCCCGTGAGATCGCAAGCCCTTCCATTTGGAGGTCATATTTGTCCGCCACTTTGATCAGGTCTTTCAGATCTTTTGGTAGGGTCTTGCTACGGGTATTGGTTCGCCAGGTTTGTAAGTACATATTTCGGCGGAGGGCCTCATCCACATTGAGGTCTTCTGCTCTGGCATTGCGCGCCAAGATTTCGTCGGCCACGAATGCCCATAGGGGTCTTTCATTTCCAAAACTTAGGTATGATTTAAGCCAGGTAATTGTTATCGCCTCATTCCTAGCCAGTATGTCTAGTAGATTTCTCCCCCCTTGGTCCGCCGGGGCATATATTGTTTCTTTGTTTATTGTGACACTTGTTTTCTCTGCCCAGAGGAATTTCCTGACCCTCTTTTCTAGCTTACGTTCCACCTCGGCAGGCATGCCTTGAACCTTAGTTAGGTATTGTGTCATTCCTCCTACTACCATCAAGATGATGAGGCGACGACCCTCCATAGTAGGGTGCCCCAGTTCCCACTGGTCTAGGGCGGCATCTATTTTTTCTAGGGTTCTCGCCCATGTGTCCACTTGGATTATGCCGTTTCCAACCCAGGCTCCCAGGCTCCGGATTGGTTCAGATTCCTCAGCAATTTTTATGTGTCCTGGGATGGGAGTTCCGTTCAGTCCATTGATGAATCTTGTCGCTCTGATTCTGTCTCTTTGGTCAATATTTCCGATGGGTATCATTTCTGTTTTCCCTATGTTGAATTTTGCCCCCGAGGCAATGCACCATTCCTCCAGAATTTTGACTAGATCACCAAAGTCGTCTTCACCCGACAGGTAGACGAGTGTATCATCTGCGAAAAGGGTAGCGATTAATCTCTCTGTCTTCCCAGGTATTTTATAGCCTTTCAGGTCTGATTGTCGTAGTGATTCTGCGAGAGGTTCAATTGCAAGATCAAATAGCAAACACGATAACGGATCCCCTTGCCGTACGCCTCGGATGACTTTAAACGGTTTGTCACTCATTACACCGTTCACTACAATCGTTGTGAATGCATCACTGTATAACGTTTTGATCACATTGATGAACTCATCCGGTATGTTGTAACTTTTCAGGGCTCTCCAGAGGTAGTCATGTTCAATTTTATCGTAGGCTTTTTCTTGGTCAAGAGCAACAATCATTCCGTCTTCATCTGTTGTCTCTGCTAGTTCGATGACTCTTTTTGTCAGCCAGATTTGGTCGTATATGTGTCTCCCTGGGACGAATCCCGCTTGGCTAGGATGGATCAGGTCTGGGGCTATTGCTGCCAATTTTATAGTAAGTGCTTTTGTGAATATCTTATAGTCTGAATTCAGCAGTGAGATTGGCCTATAGTTTGCTATGTCTGCCCTGTCATTTTTCTTGTATAGAGGGCACATCCAGCTTTCGGAGAATTTGGTGCCTTTAACCATTCCGTTCTTTTCAATATCATTGAACACAATCTGTAGGGCTTCTATTATGTCAAATGCCGGTTTCTCCAGTTTGGAGTCTGTGCGATATCTGGCATCCAGTGTCTTCCAGACCTCATATCTTATACCATTGAGGCCGGGGGCCTTGAAATTCGACGAGAGTTTAAGTGCCTGTTGTACTTCTTCCCGGCTGAGTAGGGTTTTCAGACTCACGGCTTGGGCTTCGGTTACTTTCCGTTGTGTGCGTTGAAGGACCACGTCGATTGTGTGGTCTCGGATATCCGGCGCCGTCTCCCTTCGGTCATTTTGGATCTTGTTGTGGTAGCTCCGCGCCATGGATGCCATTCTTCCTGAATTCCTCTCGTATTTGGTGTCTCCGTTAGGTAGGACTCCATCTTTCAGTTGGTGTATAATGTCTCTGGGCTTTGTGGGTTTATTTATTTCGGACCAGTAGCGACCTATGATTTTGCCTTCTAGCTTGTTACGTATCTGGGCGTTCACTCGCGCCGTTCTGTGCCTTTCTTGTTGCAGACGGGCTAACTTCTCGGTTATGACAGCCCCAGACAATTTTCTTTCCTCCTCGTCGAGGATTTCATCATTCATGATGTGCTGTAGCTTCAGCTCAAGCTCTGCAATATCCTTTATAAGTCTGGGTACCACTATTTTGGCCCTCTCCCGGGCCTTGTTCCCTATGTCTCTCTTGAAGGCGGCCCAGAGTGTCTGTGGGTTGCAATTAATATCTCGGGTCTCCCAGTTCCCTACCAATTTCAGGTCCGATTGGAGGGTCATCCCTCTATCGTGAATGTATTTTGTTAGCGTGTTGTCTTTCATGATATGTGCGGGCCATGTCCATCTGCCTCGGCCAATTTCTGGTGCTTTTGCACCGGATATTCGCACTGAGACCATTCTGTGGTCGGTGGGAATACCGACCGTTTTGATTTGCCATTCAAAGGCATATTCGAAGACATGTCTCTTGATGTACCATCTATCGATCCGAGATTGGGATCCCGTCGCAGTTTGATGGTATGTGTATGCCCTCGTTGTCGGGTATGTTTCACGCCAGCCATCAGTTAATTGTAGGTATGACTTTAGGTCGTCAAGGGCCGAGACTGGATTATCTGGGTCGGGCCTTGTGGGCATTCTATCAACTGGGTCTTCAACAATATTTGTGTCTCCACCCATTGCGTCTGGATGTCTAATATCATGTGTTTCAAAGAAATTTTGTATTTCACGCCAGAAAGCGGCGTTTTCCGTTGGCGGATTCGGGGCATATACCCCCAACGTACTGAACGGCTTATTATCCTGACCTTTTGTTTCAAGAAGTAAGGCCCGGCCCTTGACTATTTCCGTGGTTGTGATATCATCAGTGTTCATAAAGTTCTTGTTCAGTACAATTGCCACTCCTTTTGCATTAGGTGTGTCCGGGTCCTTTGAATACACAACTTCGATTTTACGGCCGAAGAGGCCTCGTATACTGTCGCACCGTGCCTCATTTAGATGGGCCTCACTTATTACAAAGAGGCCGATTTTATCCTCGCGCATTAGTTGCCAGAGATGGTACCATTTGTTTTGTGGGTGCCATGCATTGGAGTTCCCTATGCCTTTTATATTAAGTGCCGCTAATTTGATGGACGCCTTTAGGTTCTTGCGCCGGGAGCCGGTTTTGGGCCTAGCGGGTCCTGGATATTCCCTTGGTGGGGCATAATCTTGTAGCTCTTCAGCTGTTTGAGTGTTCCCCCCTTGCGGTGGGTACAGAAGATTTTGATTCTCTTCCTGGGGTGGATCGCCCAGTTGCTCGGCTCGATTTGGCCGGCTCGTGTTGGATGCACGAGTACCGTTCTGAGATTGACGGTGTGGGTCGTTGAGATTTGACCCGTGCGTTGGATGCGCACTAGCACCTAGACTGGTGCCCCCTCGGGGATTGATGCTCCCGAGAGTTGCGTCTGGCTGCCCAATTAAAAAAGGGCTGCCATCAGCCATTCCCCTTCCACTACGGGCACTATCATTGGCAGAGCGGGTGCCGGTGGCGGAGCTCCCGCTCCCTCCAGCGCCCGAGTTAGCCATTGCCGTTGCTGTGTAGTATATCCCATTAGGCCGTTTCAGCTTTCAACTTGCCTCATACCGATCGTAGCATGTCCTGAACCTCAACTGCTTTGGCTCGCAGTCGGTGGCTTATGAGGATGCATTCTCAAAGCACCGAAAATTTGAGCCTGGGGCGTCGAAATACTGAGTCAAGTCACAGTGGCATTTTTCCTTAATATCCTGCGGAAGCAAGGCCGGTAGGTAAGGCCCTGACATCAAAAGCAGCGTAAAAACACTCACTGAAATGCTACCGTGAAGCCACTCCATTCGAGATTGGATCTCAAAGTTTGAGTCCAGAGAAGATGAAGATTGAGGTGAGCAATGGCTGCTGGAGATATGATGTCGCCTCGGAATCTAGCGCCACTCAGTTTACACCATGAATACGCACATTCTAGTCGAGAAGCCGCTCTCAGCTCTGCCACCTCGCGATGCTGGAAGCTATTGAGCCTCATGTATGGAGGCAAGGTGGATTTTATAACTTATTTTTCCTTCCCACCGACCTCAGATGCATGTACTCACTCAATCTTCTTTCAGTGCGACATCTGGCATCCGACTAGCTCTGGAGCTCAGGACATAGCTCGTTCAAAGCGCGTCGAACAATACAGAAGCTGAACACCAAAGTCAACCAGGTAATTACTCTCCTTCTCCTGCATCCGGAATAACAATGCCAGGTTTGGTTCAATAATTGTCAGATCAAATCTACTATCACTGTCCTCCCAGCGCCTTCTGTGCGCTCGCGCCGCCTGAAGCATGCACGATGGGAATGACTGCCTCCAATAAGGGACCGAGTGACTGGAGTATCGCTGCCGCCATGTCTTGCTGCGCGGATGCTGGGAACGCCAAGAGCGCCGTCTTCACGCTCTCGGGCCATTGTCCCCCGAGTACCTCCGACGTAAGGGACATGAACTACTAGAAAGACAATCTCAGTGTGCCGACGCTCCCCAAATGCAAAAGTTCCTCACCGGGTTGGTAGTCCCGTTAATCGCGGCTGCCGTCTTGACTGCGGCAGGGACCGTGAGGTCGTTGGGGTTGACAGCGAGCCGAGTAGCAGCAGCTTTCGCCTTACGGTGGCGCGCCTGCGACAATAAGGGAGAAGTCGATGGTGGACAACATACGTTCAACGGAGATCCCAGTACCACGGCCATCGCGCTCGCCGCGTTCAAAAACGGAGTGAGGGCCACTAGCATGGGAGAGAGCCTCTGGAGCATCGTCACCCCAATGTCCGGCTGTGTGGTCACAGGGAACGTCAAGAGAGCGGACTGCAGCCACTCCTAGGGTCCCGTTGAGCGCCTCCGTCGAAATCGCTCGGAACTACGAAGGGGACAATATCAGTGGAGCTTCCGCGAATGCCTCCTCGGTCGCGTTGACTAAGAACCCAGTGTGATGACGTGCCTACGAGACAAAATTGAACCGAGTGTGGGCAGATTGAGAAGAAAAACATTCGATCAGCGGCGCCCGACAACGCACCCGGCCACAGAAGCGATGAGAGCGAGGGCGGCAAAATGGAACAGCACAACATTGTGAGTGGCTTGAAGGGAGTCGTTTAGATTGAAGAGAACAAAACAGGAAGGAGGGAGTGCTCGGCACGTAGATTGAGGAATGGTGGAAAATCGGCCGCTGATCGATGTTTGAAGATGAATAGCAGAACTGAAGCCCATTGCTCCTTTTTATATGCAGGTTATCGTATACGTGTGAGAACAGAGCACATTATTATGCCGGCGTGACCGCGAACCCTCGAAAGAAGAACCGTTCGTGTAGGGGTCAATGCCCGGTCGCCCGGTTTGATATCGTCCAAAATGTGTGATGAATGATGGCGGCAAGGAACACATCTCTTTTCATGTACGTAGTTTTCGAGCTAAGTTGTACGTCTTTTCTGCTTTCCTGTTTTCATGGCCCATGTCCACACCACCAGTTTCTGAGAAGATATTCCATGCGCTTGAGGTAAACTCTAAATGATTTTCCGAGTCTCCGATAGGAACAGAATGGCTGCAATCGGACTCTGCCTCCTGCAACTATTATTCGTGGCGAAATCTACTCAACAGTTCTGCGACCATCAGTCGACAAAATTATTACGACTCTGTGTACAACTGGGCTGACACGGCTCAACGGTGATCCGCTGGACACTTCAACTCCCATCCACCCCATTTTGGCTACTCGCAAGTTTCCCCCCCCCCCCCCGGTTTTCGTTTACTTGGAAGTAAATGAAGGCGTTAGAAAAAAAGTGGTCGTTCCTTGGGGAGCAGACAGCCAGGAGGAAGGCAATGGCAGCAATTCCGGTGGCAATTTGGTGGAGAATAAGACCTTCCGTCAGGCCATGTAGACTGGCGGCTTTGGCACCCGAGAAGGGGCTGATGCCGATAGCAGAAATTTCATTCGCTGAGTGCACGACGGTGTAAGTAATAAGTTATATCGATTCGAGGTAGATGGGCACTGACCGATTTTGTAACCCACTCCAGTTGGCGTGCAACTGTTTCCGTCCGGGTTCAATATGCAGAATCCGAGAGATCCAAAGTTTACGGAAGAGCCTGAACAAAGGCAAACGGATCAACAAACAATCCTCGAATAATACCAGAAAGTACTAACCATTCGAGAGAGGAATACTCAGGAAGTCGATTTTTGCTATCGTTGGCGCCGAAATGCTTGCCACGAGGAGTAGGACCATCGCGGAGAAGATGAGGAATGCGCCCGGCCACAGAAGCGATGAGAGGAAGGGCGGCGAAATTGAACAACATTGTGAGAGAGTTGTTTAGATTGAAAAGAACAAAACAGGAAGTAGTGCTCGACACGTAGATTGAGGAATGGTTGAGAATCAGCCGTTGGTCGATGTTTGAAGATGAATGGCAGAAACAAGACCATTGCTCTTTCTTATACGCAGGTTAACGTGTACGCGTGAGAATATGCCGGCTTGACCGCGAACCCTTGAAAGAGCCATTCGTGTAGGGGTCAATGCCCGGTTACCCGGGTTGTAATCGTCCAAAATGTGATGAATGATGGCAGCGGGGAACACATCCCTTTTCATGTTCGCCGTTCTTGAGCTAAGCTGTCCGTGTTTTCTGCTTTCCTGTTTTCATCGCTCATGTCCACACCACCAGTTTCTGAGAAGATATTCCAGATATCCGCCTAACTGAGGTGATCTCCAAATAATTTTCCGAGGCTCCGTCAGAAGAACAGAATGGCTGAAATCGAGCTCTACCTCGTACAGCTATTCTTCGTGGCGAAATCTACTCAACAGTTCTGCGACCATCAGTCGACAAAATTATTACGACCGTACATACGTACAACTGGGCTGACATAGTTCAACGCTTGGACCGCTGGACGACACTTCAACTCCCATCCACCCCATTTTGGCTACTCCCCAGTTTTTTTCTTCGGTTTTCGTTTATCTGGAAGTAAATTAAGGTGGTCGTTCCTTGAACCTGATTGAACTGTGGGAAAACATGACGATTGGATCACTGACGTCAGGATTCGCCTCTGCCGGCTTGTGGCACTGGAACCTTCTCGTACTTTTTTCTCCATAGGACAGATATATACTTACGGCCGTTATTTTAGATCCAGGAACGGGCCCAAGGTAAGCCGAAGGCGATGTGCGCTGCGCGCGCAGTACTTCACCCATTGCATGCTGTACGGATAAGAATTTTAATGCTCCACCTCTGGGTCTAGTCATGTTTTTGAAAGCGTATACCCCTCCTATACCGTATATACGCTGTTTGGAGGGCCGCAAGAGCGCTGTCTTTCGCACACGGGGTTCCGTGCAAAAACTCGAATAGGCAACAACGCGTCATTGCACGGTCGCGTGACCAATCATAACCAAACAAAGATTTTTATGAAATGATGTAATGGGAAAAAAAGCCCCACAGCCATGACGCGCAGCGGTGCACATCTACCGCTTGTGAGCCCCGATGGAGGCTATAAAGCCGCGCTTTTTTCGTTGAACTCCTCACCGCCCCAACACTCCTCCCCGTGTTCAACAATCCAAAAAGTTCCTTTTACGACCCAACCATCATGCTCGCGTTACACCTAGGCACATTCCTCATCTTCTCCGCGATGGTCCTACTCCTCGTGGCAAGCATCTCGGCGCCAACGATAGCAAAAATTGACTTCCTGAGTATTCCTCTCTCGAATGGTTAGTCCTTTCTGGTTTTATTCGAGGATTGTTTGTTGATCCGTTTGCCTTTGTTCAGGTTCCTCCGTAAACTTTGGATCTCTCGGATTCTGCCTATTGAACCCGGACGGAAACAGTTGCACGCCAACTGGAGTGGGCTACAAAATCGGTCAGTGTCTGTTTACCTCGAATCGATCTGACTTGTTACTTACACCGTCTTGCACTCAGCTAATGAAATTTCTGCTATCGGCATCAGCCCCTTCTCGGGTGCCAAAGCCGCCAGTCTACATGGCCTGACGGAAGGTCTTATTCTCCACCAAATTGCCACCGGAATTGCTGCCATTGCCTTCCTCCTGGCTGTCTGCTCCCACCGCTTGGGATATCTCTTCGCCTCGGCAGTCGCCTTCATTGCCTTCCTCTTCAGCTTGGCCGTCCTCATCATCGACTTTATCGTCTTCGGGGTGAGTTAACTAATCGTGTTTGTGTTATTTCATTTCTAATCCTACCAATCCAGTCTGTCAAGGACCACGTCGACAACAATGGCGGGACCGCCCACTGGGGTAATGCGATATGGATGGTTCTTGCCGCCACGATCGTCCTCTTCTTCGCATCTATTGCAACTTGCTTCGCGTACGCACCCCTCCTTTTGTCGGGTTTCAAAAACTAATACATTTCTCTCCAGTTGCGTCACTGCCCGCCGCCGGCACACGAGAACCAAGAATGCTGCTGCAACCTACTAATTGGATGTTTACGACTTTTAATGATACCCATTCGTCGAATGATGTATATTATGCTACGCTTATCCCAACGGACCATGCAATGATTTAATGTACTGTATCTCTAGACCTTCACACACATAATGACTTGGCATAGCACAATTTCTTTGTTGGACGGCAACTGGCTTTAAAGTTTGGATCTTAGTATTAAAAAGCGTGCACTCCGTAAATCCCGAGTATTAACAACCAGGTGGCACATTAACAATACGTTGGTGGGATCGAGACTTGGACGAATTAAATGTACATCATATATACGCACCTGCCCGGATCTCAAAATATTCCTGCGATCCGAAAGATACGCACAATTAAAACTTGCAAAGTTCGGAACAAGCTGAACTTCGACGGTTTCAACCAATATAACGTGATGCGGGAAATGTTGAATTCAAATATTTGCATGTCACCTATAATCTATATCACTGTCGAAGAGACTCGTTTCGTTCGTCGTTAGGAATAATGTAGTTGGCGTGAACAGACTACTAAGGAAAGGTTGAGCATAATGTCAGCTTTGCACTATCAAGAGGGACTCACGACGAGACAGTCACGCTTCCTCGATCCGGGCGGAAAGCAGGGAGCTTGGCGAGATGCTTTGTACAATGGTATGAGATGCGAATACAAGAAATGTGGAGGCGACGGACCAGCACAATGCGGGTAGAAAGAACGCTGTGAATGGAGGATTGTAATCTGCATGTTATCAGCAGCCGAAAAGCTTTATTTTGAACGAAAATAAAACACACTGTGCGCCTCCGGTGCGGATGGCAACCTAATGGTTGGAAATGTGAGGATTTTCCCCAGAAAAGGATCGCCAAGCTGGACATACGGAACCATGCAAAATCAAGAGAATGTTGAGAATGCCAAGCGCTACAGAGACACATCGACAACATCGTAGGTGCAACGATGGATTGGAACGTACCTATCATCCATGAAAAATACATGAGTCCTGCGAACGATGTACATTTCAGCTTTCCCAGAACCCTTCGAGCTTCGCTGCTGCGCACCGTCGTTCCAGAGAGTGTCTAACAGTGGCGTTCGGGCGGATGGTGTGATTTGGACACGCCACTTCAAAATTCTGGCAGCGGACAGGGATATTGTAACTGTGGCAGTTGGACATGACTCGAGACGGACATCAGAATTTACCACTTACTGGTTTCGTAGGCGATGACCACAAGATAGGGTATAAGATACGACTGTGACTTTCTGTTTACGATGACGGTGCAACCTGCGTCCGTGGTTTGGACTGTGCTGGTCAGTAGGACAGGAAGAAGTAAATTCAACACACATACCATGCGTGCTGTTGACGCCACGAATAACAAGAGTTGCATTTCCTCCCAATGCTGCCAGAGAGACGGCGCAGAGGATAATCAAAATGCTTCTCTTCTTCTCCCAGATTGCCCATGTCCTAATGGCGAGAATGGCTGGTGCGAAGTTAGTACGAATGGTTTATACTCCTTTTAACGCGCACCCTCTGAGGCGACAATAACGATCACTCGTAAGGCTTCACACTATATCAGCGGTTGAGGAGAGGCAAACGGCAGCGCAACTTGCCTGTACTCATATTGGCCAGTGCAAGTGATGTGGTCGGCGTCTGTAGATTCAGTGGTTATCAGATGGATGCGGCCCTTTTCAACAGTTACTCACCTGAATGAGGGTCGCAATTGCGCTCGCCATGCCTGCATACCTAGTCTACCGTAATCAGACTCCGCGAACAATAGTCAACAAAATCTTTAATATAGACCCACCGCGCGACAACAAAAAGAATCGTGCTTGCTGAATGATTTTGAAACCAAATGAAGCGCAACTAGAAACATCGACGAAGGAACAGATTGCGAGAACGGGGAGTGCATACCTCGTCAAAGAACGTGAGGCAGTATTCGAAGAGCTAAAGGCTTCAAGGTCAGGGTAGTCTGGGGATAGAACAACTTCAAGAAACCCACAAATAACGCAGCGCTAGCGACTTGCTCGAGGTCATGAAATGTGTTACGGATAATTTCATAAATTGCTTACAGGATAGACCCTAAGCACCTTATCAGTAAGAGCCGCTATCCCGCGCGTTGAAAGCACTTACTGGCCCAAATTGTGCTTCAGAGGCGCATGTAGCTAGGTCAGTGGCAACTGCCATGAACAGACGGCCAAGGAGGCGAAAGACGGGGAGCCGCAGAAACCGTCTGGCACAACGACTTAGGGCAAGTGGGGCCGTCGTGGCTGATTACCGATTCTACGGCACTTTGGTTAAAAACCCAAAGCCGCGGTGGTGCCCTTATGGATTTAGTGTCGTCCAATCGCAACGTTTCGAAGCTTCATCGGATCTGCGCTCCGTACTACCTCCGTTCACAATCTTGGAAGACAGATAAAAAGACAGAAGGCAAAAAAGACCAAGGATTGTCGATATCATATTCTCGAGATATCCTTTGAATCTGTGCAAAGTCTGTAAACCGTTTTTGCTGAGATCCGTTGAGGGTGTGTCGCCGTCGAAGGCTCTGATCATGATTGAGGCATCCCACGCATTCGCCACGCGAGACGGAACCAATGTTTATCGGTGCCGTCGGCCGCCTGCCGATCTCAGTGGGAGAAAGTGTCGAGAACAAATTTTGCACCGATCTCTAATGCTTACCCGGATTTCCTCCGGGTACATTCGAACCGGGCGGCCGAAAGCTATTATCCCGAGGTCAGTTGAATAAATTCTCAAGCCTGAGCATGTGTCAAACACTACAGGATTCCTGGCCTGCCTACACGAAACAGTTTCTCCGGACCTAATTTGTATCAAGGTCCATGAATAGATGCCAAAATTCGGTATCTATGATATGTGGTTTGGATATAATGGGAGCCGCTCGGAATAGAAAGGGCCAGACTTACCGCCTCGATTCCAACCTCACAATAACAAATATTCCTTGACCTTGTCAAGACCCCTTACCGCGGGACAATGAGTCCATTGAAGTACGTTGCTGACTAGTTGAACAGTTCGCACCGCCGACTACATACCCGGTAAACTTCGCGCGTGAACCCACATTCAATGGAAATAGTCTAGGGCCGATGTGGACTCGGACCACTCATTCTCTTAATATTTCACGCGCTATTCCTCCCGCCATCGCCACTCCACGGTCTTCCTCATCCAGATCAACCACAAGCTCAGATCTAAATATCATTCAGCGACCAGAATGAGCGAAATCAGGAAACACGACTAACTCCAGCCTGGAAATATAATTCCCATCTAGTTCGAGGTCCAGCGGTGGGCCAATATAACTGGAGGTAGCGGTGTTAATGAGTATAGCCAGGCTCAACAACGATACGCACAGTTTGTTTCGGAGCGTGAATTGGAGGAAGCTGCGCCAAAATGGATCTTGCTGCAGAATAGCGCCGTTCCCGATGACGACTAAGAGTTCCTTGGCTCGAGTAATGGCCACGTTCATTCTGCAACGAATATATCGAGGATCGCAACATATCAACTCTTCACATACCTCTTCCTCTCGTAGACTAGGCCTAGGCCTCTCGAAAGGTCGTCTTTAAGGAAGCGAGTGCTCGAGCGGACGCAGGAAATTATACAAACCTACGGTATCAGTCAACATCGCGACAAGTCCAACTCGAATTGAATCGACTCACGCGCATTTCACGCCCTTGGTAGTCTTAGACAATAGATATTAATATCACCTCTTGTATGAAGAGGAGACGATCACCTTCCACAGTACCAACATCAACAGCGCTCAACTTCTCTTTACGCAGATATTCACGTATCTTCCAAACTTGCTCCCTGAAAGCGGACATGACGCCGATTTCCGACGCCTGCAAGGGCGGCGACGACGATGCGCCTTCGGCCAACAGCGACACTATTGTGTCTACGGTGCACTTAATCTCACCGGTGTTGTACCAGGATGCACGCTATGTCGCCGATTAAGTGGCGGGAATGTGAGAGAGTAGTGGTTGAAATACCTCGTCCACGCATTCCTCTTTGCATTCGCTCCCGATGAAAAGAAGTGGGAGATGGGGGTTAGGCAGGCCGGACCACGAGATGTTGCCATTCTCGGCACACGGCACTAGTGAGTCTTCGTAGAAAAGAGTAGAAGGAGGCATTAAAATTGCAGGGTGACTGTTTTTTATGTGAACCAACAAAGAAAGCAAGGGGAGCTGGAATTGCCACCGACCTGCGATAATTCTATGCACGCGTTTTCATTTTGTTTTCCTCTGAAAAAGTATATAACATACCTTGACGAGATTAGTATACGGCCGAAAGCGCAGGGGTGTCGAGGCCAGAGCCTTCTCAGAATGCGAAGCATACACCGGCCGATCAAACAGCCTTTGAAGTAGAGACACGTCAAGTTCAGCGTCTCTAGCGGCATCCGAAGTGACTGTAGGGCCCACTACACAAAAAAAAAATCAACATTGATGGTATCGTTGATCAGAAAATATGGCCGACATTGGTTTGGATCTCCGCATAAAACAAGTTGCGGCGTGATGGAAGGACGAATAGAACCAAAGGAAAGCCCGCTGGAAGAGGTTGACGACGGGTCGCCTTGTGTACCGGGCAAAACTACGGATATAGGGATCAGAAGTTCTGGCTCGGCGGCTTGGGCAGCCTTTAAGTATATCAATCTTTGTACGCGAACAGCGAAATTGCAAGTCTCACCTCATCGATCAAAAGATGCGTCCAATGAGGCATGATAGGTTCCTTGACTTGTCGCCGTGGATGCAATGATCCAACAATATCTGCTTCCAGCCGGGCGAGCGCATTATTCGTACAATGCGCGTCTACTAGTATGCCGGCGTCTAAGCAGGAACAAACTACGACGCGGTAGCGCAGTAGTATGTTCCAGGGCGGCAATGCGTACTTGTCGTGCTCAACATCTAGGACGTATAAAACACTCGTCGGAAGGGGGGAAAATAAAATAAATACAGCAATATTGACGGATATTGAGAGGGACTTCCGCGAATGTTCGATTCGGATCATTGAGCCTAAACATTTCGTGAGGTTGGAGAGTAGATCTAAGACGCATGACTAGTGTGTCGGTGGCTGGGTTTGAAGGTGCACAAAGGACGATGGAAGCCTCCGGATGAAAACGAAGGATCTGAAGGACGGTTTCGACGGTGGTCCTTCACGGGTTGTGTGAACCTCCAGCACACAAAACGAGTGCGATGTTGCTTACCTGGTTTTACCCGTTCCCGGAGGACCAAAAATAAGGAAGGGTATAGGCGATTCGTGAAGAACGATCGAAGAAACTGCAAGCTGTTATGGTTCAACATTGGCTGATGGCTTTCTCAAGAGTCAGCGTTACCTTTTGTTCTTCATTCAATCCCGTGTCCGTCCAGCTCTCGTCCGGTAGATGGCGCTGAATATCCATGGATGGTTCTTGAAGAATGTCATCAGGAACAGGAAAGAGCCATCGTCTTGCAGCGCGGCGCCTGTTGGTATCAAACGACTCGGCCATCGCGTCGTGAAGCGTTCTTGACGCCACGTCCATTAAAAATGAGGGGCGGGCAGTTGGGACAAAAGAAATGTTGAACAATAAAGGGAGTACGTCTTCCGGCGTGAAAACGATGTTACCGTTTTGAAAGTGCCTAGATGGATCGAGAGGACCGACGAATGTCTGGATGTGGATCTTCAACGTCGGGCAAAAGAAGTCTGTGTGTGGGTCGCTCAGGGACGCAAAACTGGTGCCAAAATTTGACATACGGATGATACCCTCTCGCTTCCGTAGCGCCGCGACTCGACCTACCCGATATTAGACCACGGGGTTCATAAACATGGATGTTGCCTACCTTCAAAAGCAATTCCGCTTCCCACCTTCTGCACTTCGAACACTTCTCTTAAAACGAGAAGATCTCCGATCTCCAGTCGCGGTGTGTTCTCACGTATTCCGGGAACGAATAAAAGAAATTCCGCGCCCTCCCACTCGCCCACCTTTATACCCGTTTTCCAAAGAACAATTTGTTCTTTTTCAACAGCTAATTTATGTAATTCCCAGGAGAGCAGGGCGTTCCAGTGTTGGTGGTATGAGGCGGTAAGCGAGGGAGCTGTGGCCGGTGGTGGATTCGAGAGTATAGAGGACCGTTCGGTAGTAGAAACATCGATTATTGTGGATGGGAGAAATCGTTGAAGATATTCCAGGCTAGGAAAAGGAGGTATCGGAGGAAGAACCCTCAGGGCATGTGGTTGATTCTGTCCACCGGTCAATGGCGGCATTAGGCAGCTTAACAGAGACGGAGAAAATACCTGAATGTCTTGAAGATATTGGGGTATAAATATTTCCGCCTGAACGATAACTGAGTGAATGAAGGTAACCACTAAGGAATACGAACATATTTGTCGAGTAATGGTTCCTTTTCCATTTCCATTTCCGTTCCGGTTTCCGTTTGTTTTTTCTTGTCTTTTTCTTTGTCTTTTTCCTATGCACCAGTTTTTGAACAAGCCATGAAAAGGGTTATTTATCTGACCTTGTTATTTAGAGGTAGATTTTTGGTAGAAGTTTCGAATATAAGATTGGAAGAAGAATGAGGTGGGTGACGTTGGGCTGGGCTTTGAGATTGCGTGTCGCGAGGCGCCGTTATTGCAACACCACGAGATGTAGTCTTTCTGAGCAGACTGGGTGGGGAAGCTGCTCCAGGAAATGGTGCAAACCTGCCCTTCCAGAAGTCGTGAACCCAAGTATCTAGGGGAAGTACCGGTTTACTGGAAGTAGCAGCGGCGGGCGCGAGTGTAGCCGAATAAGGGTCTGTACCAAGGTAGATCGGAGGTAAAGGCGGCCGTGGATTTGGGGGCATGTACCATCCATCTGCCGTAGGCCGGAACGCGCCGGGAGGAGAACCTGGTACTGGAACGCCTGGAACGCCGTTCCACGGTGGGTAGTACGGATTCGGCGGGGGATGCGGGAGGGGTGGTCCTGGCACCCCGCCATAGAGACGGCGCGGGTCCGGGAGAAAGCCATTGGGATACCCCACGGCCGGCGAGGGTGGCTGGGCCCCAAACTGCATTTTGCCGCGTCCCTTCCTGTTCTTTGGCTAGGTAGACGAGTAATTGAGAGTCGCGTGAACGGTAAAGGTGTGTGTGACACTGTCACAAGCTATATTAACGTTTGATGATCGTCGATCACTGATCCTCGGCAACAGCCGCTTGCGTTTTGACCGCAACTTTAGGTTGAACTAACAAGTTTTTGAAAACCAATCGCTTCAAGAAGGTGAAGGTCGGAATCGGATTAAATTTATAAAGAGATTAGCGTGGTGAATTATGTAAAGCGCAACATCGTAGGTCTAATACCCGTTGAAATTTCCGCCGAGTATACCCCGCTGCCTTCGTATTAACTAGCACGTCTCCGTCCCTCGAACCTCGACTGAGCCTCTGAAAATGCGACTTCTTCCGGGTCTAGTTTAATTTCTGAGCCTTTCGCAAGCCGTGACCGACATGGTTGGAGGACACTTCCGCTGTACTCCGGGCCGCGCCGAGGTCTGGCCATGAGAGGGCGGTAGATCTCCATACGTTGTTGCCTTGGTAAACCACACCTCTGCCCTGTCCTCGGTAGTTTTTCCTTGTGGGTCCGGAGCGTCTTGTGCTCCCCATACACCGTCTTTGAATCCAAAGCCGGAGGTACCACCGCCAGTGCCGAATTCTACGTGGGTGCTACTCAAACCGGAGTCGTAAGCCCAGACAGGGGCAGATGCGTTTCTGGTAGGCTGAAAGGAATCGCCGTTAAGCTAACAGAAGTTTTTTAAAAAAATGAGAGACTTACAAGCCCCGTCCAACCAGTGAGGTTGAAAATGTTCCCGTTGAAATGGGCGAGCTTCATGTACTGTGCCCCCACGCGGTCCCAGGTGAAAGCGAGGGTGGGGACGGTGTAGTCGATGAGGGAAGGGAAGCTTGAGTCGAGTGTTCCGGCGAGTGTGTTGCATGCATCAGATGCGGATGATGGCGGAGGAACAATTTGACAAAGTTCCAAGTCGGTGTAGCCTGGGTTGCTGTAATTTCCGATGAGCGCCGAAAACCCTCCCGTTGGCGGTGTTGCGTTTGCTGGCCGGGAAGTACTGACCAGCGAGGCACGCACGAGAGCGGTTCCAACAGCTATCTGTTGGTACCTGGAAGTCATGTTATCGACCACAAGCGCGATCGGAAATAGAGTGAACGCGCCAGGTATTCCAGTTGACGGGCTCCAATTCGAAAAGCTCGTCCATGAGACGGTATCTAATGATCTCCCTCATATAAAATAGATCATCGTTGGAGAGGACCGCGACTCCTGCACCCTCGAACGGAAAACGGGTAAACATGGCATGGAATCCTACGGCGCAACACCTGGTAAGCAGCCTTCACAGCAAACCAACTCAACAAATACCTTGAATATCGCCGCCGTGCTGAATCGGATCATTAAAAATGAGTTCACTAAAGCTTATTTCTTCGAGTCGGCTTACCTCAATCAAATCGTATCCCCGATAGTTACTTTTGTACTGGCCGCCGCCGTAGGTGCTCGCAGAAAATTCTGGGCGACTAAGGACCAGTTCAATTGGGGCTGAAATGGGTAACAACATGGCTTACTCTTCGGTAAAAGGCCAAACCGTGATACCAGTAGTGACTGTCTCTAAAACATCGGGAGGAATGACCGTTGCGTTTGTGGCCGGGTTCAGTCCATTCGAAATGAGCATTTGAAGCCAGATAGCCTATCCAAACACATTAAAACAGTGCAATCATGCCAACGAAAAGACTACTCACAACATCGGTTATACTGCTGATCACGCCTCCGGGACCAGACGCGACTGTACAAACATTACTATTAAACAGAAACTGACAGAGGAAGGGAAGAACACACAGTTACCGCCGTCTCCGCCAACTTGGAGCCAGAATGGAATAGGGTGTGTAACACCGGGAACCAGTGGGTTCGTGGTAGGATCACCTTCGCGGGCGAAGGCGTCTGCCAACCTGTTTGTTGCGTTCGCGATTTGGAAGGAATATGTCGTGGAGTTCATTCCAAGGGGTTCAAAGATGTTCTCCTGGACGTATTGCGAGAACGAAGGCTTGGACGGGAGGAGAGCGGTGGGCAGATACGAAAGGACCGCATACATCAGGTTGTTGTATTGGAACTTTTGTCGGAATTCGGCCGACGGCTTTAAATATTTGAGGCGTTTAATCTGGGAAAAATTGAGCAAGATTTTCGTCTGAGCGCGAGATATGTTTACAATAGCTGGAAGAGTATCTGAGAGTCCCAGGGAGAGGTCATGGCGAGGCAGGCCTGTCCTATGTGACATTAAGTCCATAATTGAGCTCCCCGCGGAAGCAATTGGATCCATAAGTTCCCATTCCGGGATTATGGACGCGATTTTAGTCGTCCAGCTAATGGGTGTGGCCAAACTCTGGTTGGAAATCAAAAGCCCGGTTGCAAGGATGTCGAACAACTGAGAAAGTCTTCAGCAACAATTTTGTGGTCTAACGATGCGTTTACCTTGGACTCTGACCCTATCGAGAATAGAGTGTCGGTGGTGACCTTCGTACCATCTGCTTTGGCGTTTCCGTAACCCTTGGTCTCAACTACCCATCCGCCTTGACCGTTCTGCCGAACGACGGCGACGGCAATTCCAGCAGGGGAGTTCCATTCAGCGAGAATATTAGCGACGAAGGTGTCGATATCTGAAGTTAGAATAGTGCCGGTGTTAAGGGCCGTTGTCAAACACAGCAGGTGAGCGAAGGCGAAAGAAGAAAGAAGACGCATGTTTGAATGAAGAAGCAGAAACGAGGTGAGGCTTATAATTTCGCGTCCTGACACACAGAATGAAGATCGACCCGTGAAAGAACGGATTTGCGCAGTGCAGATATGTTGAGATGTTGAACCTAAAGAAACGGAGTCTTGTAATCCAGGTGACGAACTTGTTTGGCTGTGTTCTACCGCAGTAATCGAGTACCTCACTGCTGCTCCCGCCGTTGAAACCTGACTGCTGCTCACTCAGTTGACTGCGGCCCAGGGTCTCGAAGGCGCTGCTGGCACTGGCAGTGATGCTGCGATCCGAGGCTATACCTCCAGCCTCTGCCTTCGATCTCCTTCCTTGCTCCGTCATGTTAACTCGCATTTAGCAGGAGAGCCTTGAAATTGGTACGATTCACGGTTCTCTGACGCGGTGAGGTGATGGTTGGGACGAAAGCCGATTCCAAGCCGATTCGGTTTCCAATTGTTGTTGAACTCAAACGGTGTAGCCAAACAGACATCCTCCTCAAACCCCCGACGCGTCCTCGACGCGCCGATGGTCCACCTCACGCGCATATCTGCTACAATAATGGGTTTTAAGCTCCCTAACCGAGGAAGTGGCGGATGGGCCGCCGCAAAAGGAAAGCTCTCGGAGAAAAGTATCCTAATCGAACGGTCAGCCGCACCCGCGTTTAAAATCCTGAGGGCTCCTGTCTCTCCTTGACTCAATCCTTGCTTCCTACCCTCACCATCTCTTGCACCCCCCCTCCTCAATACATCACATCTCTAGCTTTATTCAAGACCAAGTATCAAGTATGTGCCTCTTCACGAAAGTCTCTAATGCCGTACGTCCTCTCTCTGCCCCTCGCTCGCCGTCGCCGCCGTTGCTGACCTCTATGAACAATGCTGAGGTCTCTTCCCTCACCCAGTAAAATATTGCTTCCTTATTTTCTACAGCAGTTGTTGACAAATCTGAGGTATGGAAGAATTCGTTGTTATCGATGTTCGGTTGCTGACAATGGACATCCATCCCAGTCCTCTGCCCTATCCCCGTCGCCGTCCTAGGCACCGCGCTCTTTCCTGGTCCCCGCGTCCCCTCGGTAGATGACTTTGACCAACTCTTTGTCCTTGGCCAGCATTTCTCCAAGGATCGTGCCAAGTCCTACATGTCCCAGCTGGTCGTGGCCGTCGCGGCGTTGCATGAGATTAAGGTCGTCCACCGCGACATCAAACCGGCGAATATTCTGGTCACTCAGTCCGGTCACCTTGTCCTCGGCGACTTTGGCCTCGCGAAGCAGTTCAAGCCCAGCCTGATGCACGCTGATAAGAGCCTCGAGCCCCTCGCGGTCTCCTTCGACGTCGATCCCGAGTCGTCGTCCGGCTCCTTCTAGCCGGAACCGGAGGAGTGCACAACTCGAGAGCGTTGCGGTGCTCTGCATTGGATGTCTCCGGCCCAACATGCCGGGACTCCTTACTCTCATGATGCAGACGTCTGGGCGCTGGGACTGCTCATGTTCAGGATGCTGACCGGAAGACTCCCTTTCGGAGAAGAGAGCTCGCGCGCGCAGCTCCGCGACGCCTATGCGAACGACCCGGTCGAGGTCCGGTACGAGGACGGGATCGATGAGAACGCCAAGGATCTCATTCGAGGCATGCTCCACAAGGACCCCCGCGCCCGCCTTACCATCGACGAAGTCAAGGCTCACGTTTACTTTCAAGGCATTGACTGGTCCGCAGCGGCACGGCACGCAGACCGCGCACCGCGCACCGCGAGGCGTACGTCCCCAAGAACCCCCGCCCGTTTATAACTGCCGGTGTTCCGTACGACGGAGGACGCGGCGAGCTCCCTGGCTTCGTTTTCGTGCAAACGGGTGTCTTCAAGCCGCCTCCCGGACTTCTTAAGGCCTTTTGAGCTCAAGGTCGCGCGCGCACTCGGAGGTTGTGACAAGTCGCCCAAGACAGACAAGATGAAGACGTAGCCGGCCGGCGTCCAGATTCGCGCGAAGCCTACAGTCAAGGAAGAGGCGAAGCCGACGGTGTTTGTGGACGTGCCCCTGCACTCTACTGTGGTCCCAGAGAAAACCAGAATAGGCCGTCAAGACATAGCTCACGGTGTCCCACCCAGCGACGAGATGCCTGGCTCTTCTCTGGCGTCCAAGGTCCGGCCTTTCTTCTGCCACAGCCCGCCGCCTCGTCCGTCCATCGTCAAGACCAAGATTGCGCATCTTGGAAGCGGTCGTCCTCTCCTCGAGCTCCCTACCGATACCACTAGTTCCAACCTTGACCGCCGGGTACGCGAGGCGGAAGCTTCACCGCTGTGGGCAATGCTCCGGTCAATCTTCACCAGGCGCTTCGCCGATCCTGCCGAGGCCAGCAGCAACAAGTCCAGCGGTAACAGCCCTCACAAGGCGGGTCCGACGTCAAGCTCAAACGGCGCGTGGTCATACAGTCCTGATCGAGGCTCGTCGCTGAAATCATGTCTCGTCTGGTTTCGGCACCAATTCCGCCGAGTCAAATATCGGGCGTTCAAGAACCCGCGACCTTCAATAGCTTGCTCTCCGTTGCCTCCGGTCTATGCTTATTATGCCCGAATGCTCGAGTTCGAGTACACCAGAACATCTTATAACTCTTTGCTTTGTGTCCCTTTTCTCTCTCTGTCTCTCTGGGTTCTTGGGTCATTCGGGTCTATTGTTTCATTTTCGGGGGTCTGCGGCGCGACACGGTCCCTATCGCTTCGTTCTTTTCGCCTGGCCTTCTTTAATTCTCCGCGACAACCACGTTCTTCATTCCGAGTATTTGATACGGCGCGACACCCTCTTTTACTCCACTGCGACACCCCCATACTCCCTACGACCCACCCACGACCACCTCCGCCCGGACGGAGTACGGCCACTCACGACCACCTCCCCAGCGGAGTACGACTATTATGACCGCCACGACAAGTTCCGCGGAGCACGACCATCACGACTTTGACGACTGTTTCAACGGGCTGGTCTCGGTATACTATAACCCTACGAAGGCGAGACGCGGTGGATATGTTTTGAGGGACGCGGGGACGGTTTATGGATACAGGGGACGTTGCACCAGGCGGAGGAGTTGTGTGCAGGACGACGCAAAGGAGAACAAGAGAAAACCCATAATAGCAGCGGCAGATGTTGTAATACTCGAAAATCGACAAAATAGTGGCGGGATGCAAGTATCCTAGGACTCGATGAGAGCTTGAGGCTACCTCCGAGCAGAACGGGCGATTCGAAATTACGGTCACGTTACTGTTGACAGAACGCGTTGCTTTTGTTTGTTTACTGTTCGTGACCTGTCACAACAAGTCTCAACTCTCGCCCTCGAGCAGCGGCCACCGATTCCTCGCCCAGCGCCCTTCCCTTTCGACTCGCGAAATGTGGGCAAAGCTGACCCACGCTTTGAAGGCTAAGCAGGCACCCGACGAGTCGTCAGACCCCAATTCGCATGGCGATGTAATGGCCAGTGTCTTCGAACAGCATCCAAATCTCTCTGTATTCCACCCCACCCCAGATCACCCCAGTCCCCCACCCTCCCCCTCCAAGAGCGGTCGCATGTCGATGTTCAAACGACATACGAAGGGTCACGACGAATCTCAGAGAGCCCCTTCGCCGATGAAGCTACCGATTGGTATACCGAAAAAAGTCAAATCAACCTTTGGAATGCATGGAAATGGTGCGTTTCATATTGGGTTCTCATCGATATGTTCTGAGCGCGCTACGTAGCCTCACAACTCTCCGTTGGCCCATCCTCTTTTGCAGGGACCGAGCTCAGCCGCACTTCATCGCACGACATGCTGAGCCCCCCGGTGTCTCAAGCAAAGGCAAAGCGCTCTTCCTTCAACCTGCTGAGGCGTTCATCAAATGATGGCCTACGCTCACCGCCGGAAACCGCCCGTTCACCATCGCGTGCGGAAGAATCGCCTCCTTCAGAGTACGATCAGCTGAGGGATCCTGCCACCCCTTTCGTCGAAGCCAAGTCGGGCTCCGTTCGGTCCATTCTTCGCGACCGTAACACTCCCGGCACAGGGCAAAACGTCCGCTTCTTTTCGCGCGATGCGTACAAAGTGTTGAGCCCCGATCAATCTATGGACACAGAATACCAATCCGTTATGACCCACGCCGTCACCAACACGCCTGCGCCCCCAGAGGAAACGTTTTTGGAGCGTCTCCAGCGCTCTGGCTCCACAGACAGTAATGGGTCAGGCTCTATGCCACGCTTTGCGAGCACCTCGAAATCCACCAAGTCGAGACCCAGCGTCGCAGAGATATTCTCGCCCGTGGGGTCCCCCGAAAGCAACGTAGCTTCACAAGCTCCGAAATCGGATACCAGCGATTCCCAACTTCCACCCCTTCCCGCAGCCGACTTCACCAACTTGTTCGACATGTCCCAGGACCTCGAATTACCTGTCCTGCCACCTCCCGGCCTGGGCTTTGAGGTCGAGATGTCACTCAATGAAACCGAAACGGAGGGAGAAGGAGGCCCCAACGCTATGACCTCCACGCCATATCGCGACAAAGGCAAAGGCAAAGAGCGGGAGGTCGATGTGCTAAAGGAAAATCTGGCTCCGGCCGGCCTGGACGAGACGATATTCCACGCAAAGGAAAAGGCGCCGCGTCTCCCTTCCGTTCTCCACGACCGCAGTAACTCATTCAACCTCGGGCAGACGATGTTCTACTCGATGGCTCACGAGGACTCGCAGCGGTCCTCCACCTCCTCCGCCATGGCCGACTATCCAGCGTACCCCTCCAGCGCCAAGTCGTCCCCGATGTCCGCGGAGGACTCCGCCCCCGCGTCGCGCGCCTCGCCCGGCATCAAGGGCCGCGGCCGCGCGCTCAGCGACACCGTGTTCATGTCCATGCTGCGCTCGCCCTCTCCCAAACTTCCCGAGGCGGACATCAATGACGAGTCGTCCTCCGACCTCATCGTCTACAGCAGCGCGAAGGAGCCCAAGGTCGAGCCGGACCCGTTCAGCGCGAACGCGAACACCTACTACACGCCGCAGACGATGATCCCCGCGACGCCGCCTCAGGGCGACGGCGCGGCGGGCGGACACGTGCGCAAGGTATCGAAGGAGGAGGACCTGATCTTCTCGCTCAAGACGCAGCTTGCGCTGCAGACGGAGCTGTGCGGGCAGTTTGAGACGGACCTGCGCGCGCGGGACGAGCTCGTCGAGGTGCTTGGGAAGAAGCTCAGCGAGGTGGAGCGCGAGGAGGCGAAGAAGCGGGGCGTGCTGAAGCAGTGGAAGAAGAAGGTGGTGGAACTTGAGCGCGCGTGTCGGTACCTCGAAGAGGAGGTGGAGGGGTCACGCCAGGAGAGCATGGAGCGCAGCATCATGGATGAGGCGAGCTCGGAGGCGCTGAGGATGCTGCACCGCCAGATTGCGGGCCTCGAGCGGGATAAGGAAAGCTGGAAGCGCGTGGAGGGGATGTTAAGGGAGGAGTTGGCGACGCTTGAGGCGCTGCTGCGGGAGAAGAGCGACGACGTTCAGAGGCTCAAGGAGTCCTTGTGGAGCCGAGACGAAAGTGAACGCGAGCTCAAGGCAGGGATTCAGGAGGCGAAAAGAGAGATGGAGATGATGGGCAACCTCAGCATTGGGCTCATCGACGAGAACGAATTAAAGGCCGAGCTCATGAAGATGACGATGGTGAAGGATCAGCGCCATGAAGAACACGAGCGGGAGCGTGAAGAGGAGCGTGAGAGGCATAGAGAAGTCGAGTATGGATGGGAGGACGAGAAAGACGAGCTTGTGGCCGCCGTCGAAAACGCGAAGCTCGAAAACGCTGGGCTCGTCGCGGAGTTGGACAATTACAAGCAGCAGCTCAAGGACCACGAAGACGAGCTTGCCATGCTCAAGTCCGAGCTGGAGGCTCAATGGGACCACACCGAGAAGGGCAGTGAGAAAATTGAGGCGGCGGAGGCTGCTAAGCGCACCGCCGAGACGGAGCGCGATGTCCTGCAGGCCAAAGTCACCGAGCTCGAGGAGAAGATGACGGAGATGGATGCGGAGTATGTGGAGTCGGAAAACAAGCAGTTCGAGCTGGAAAACGACATACAAGAGCTTTGGGATGTCAAAGAGGCGCTCGAGAAGGAGCGGGAAGAGGTACGTTTCTGTTTTTTTCAGTACAAGCATATATAGACCAATGCCCGTCTACAGTTGATGGAGCAGATTCGGGACCAGGAGGGCCACGTGGAGGCGCTCAAACAGACGCTGCAAGCCCGGGAGGATCGTATCGTCGAGCTGGGACAGGAGCGCCAGTATGCCCTCGACAATGTGTCGCGTCTCGAGGAGAACATCCGGCGCCGGGACGCAGAAGCAGCAGAGTACTCGCAGCGTACGGTGCAGCGCGAGGCGGAAGCGGAGGAGCTGCGCGAACAAGTAAGCCGGATGAAGCGCGAGCACGCGGGGGCCGTCGAAGCTGTGGCTGCGGAGGCGGAGCAGCAGGCCCGGGTGGCCAAGGAGCGTGCGGGTGCCCTCAAGGACGAGATCGAACGTCTACGGCGCCAGATTCACGAACTGCAACAGGAGAGCGCGGACAAGGAGGTGAAGATCGTCCAAATCACCAAGCAGCGCGCCCAAGACAAGGAGGATCTCCAGGGCCTCAACATCGCACTCGATTCGAAGCAACAGGAGCTGGAGCTCGTGCGTATTCTCCCTTTATTCGGGCTTACCGTCGCTTACATTTCTTGCTCAGCTGAAGCGCCGCATGGGTGTACGTGGTACGGGCGGATCGACCCCCGCGCAGCCGTCGAAAATGGGGAACCAACGCCGTGACTCTGCAGTCTTCACTACGCCTAGTATCGGCTCGCGCCCGCCGTCTGTAATCTCCGACGCGGGCACCGACGGCGGGAGCGCCAACGGTACCAAGATCGCCGCCCTCGGGAAGAGCTCGCGTTTGAACAGCTCCCTCAACAGCTCCACTTCGAAGCCCGCTGCTCCCCGAGCGCCTGGGTCGATGGGCCCGCCGGCGCCGGTGACGAAGCCGCGTGCGTCGTTGGCGGGGACCCCCACGCCAGCAACACGCGAAGCACGCGCTGCCTCCGTCCTCTCGCGCTCCGCATCCGCGAAGCCTGCCTTGGCGTCGACCCCCTCGCCGGCGGTGCATCGCCGGGTCGTGTCCGCCACGCTCGACCAGTCCACGGCGCGCGCGGTGAAGGCGCGGCAGAGTGTGAATGCAAGCCCCGCGCCAAGTGAAAAGGAGAACGTCGAGACTGCACGACCGAGCTCGCGCGCCCGGAAACCGGTATCCGCATAATGTGCGCACCTCACTGCAAACATCTTCCTGCACATCAATCTTGGACCCATTCTTGAATTTTCCCCTATATTATTCCCTTCCTCTTCCCCGTCTCGCCTCTTATTCCCTTCTTCATTTGTTTCTTTCCCTCTCGCTGTCGTATATGCTGTGCCCTGCTCTGAACTACCACCAACCCCATCCCAATCCATCGCATCTATCTGCACATACTATACTCCCTCCTTGGCCACCTAGCGATGCGCCAACTCCCTATAGTGTGATCCACATACAACGTATATACATCGCATATACAACCGTGTACGAACAGTCTCCAAAATCTCGAACTTGATTTTTTTTCCCTTCTGCCATCAGCTAGTCGGCCCAAACCGGGACAAATAACACGTCCCCTATCTTCATTTGTTCACCACCTCCATCATCCATGGCCACTGCCAACGCACTCATGGCCAACCACATACCTGACAAGATAATTTCAGAGATCCTATCGCCTGCCTTCGAGTGTCGGACCCCACATTTTGCGCCTTATCCAGGATCGGCGGCGCGTCGCCCTTCATGAAGTTCTCCGAGTCTAGCTCCGCGTATTTGGTCGTCTCCAAAGCTTGGCTGCGCGTGGCCACTCCTCTTCTGTACAATGTGGTGGCGATCCACTTGAAGGCTCAGGCCCAAGCACTAGCAGCTACCTTAACCACCAATCCCGCCCTCGGGCGATTTATCATGAAATCAAGAAACCGCGGGTGGAGAGCGGATATGCCATTTCAACGCTCAGAATCCTCCAGACCTCTCCAAATACCACTGATCTCTTCCCCTTACGCGATCTGAACGACTATCTTCAGATATCCAGGAAGGCTATACTATAGAGGGTGGAACGAGCCTCTGTCGGGGCCTGGCTTTGGTCGATCCCGGCCAAATCTCGTTTGTGTCATTATCCATACCGACGTTCAGACGCGCTATTGGAGTAGAATAACCAAGAGCGCGATCCCACTCATTGAGACGCTCGCCAATTTGAAGTCCATTCAAACCTCGAAGAATCTGGTACCCGATATACTTTTCTTGTTTTTTTTTCTTCTCTCTTTTGTTTATATGCCGCTTTCTAGGCCGTGTTTGAGATACTCTCGGCAGTACTCCTCGAACGTTCTAAAAAAGAGTAATTTTCCGTCCTACGACCCCAGCAAACTCCAAATTTCTCTCCTACGACCATTCTTGGCGCTTGTGTAGTTCCAACCACGATTTGCGGGATATTTCGCCTGAACTTTGCCTGGAAAAGCTCTTTCCGACCCAAAAACATGGCCCAAACATCAACCAAAACGGCGTCCAGCTCGACTTTGTCCGGACAGGACCTTCAACAAACGAGGTACGAGTTTCAAAGTCGAAGGGTCTGTCTACAAGAGACTAGACAGGACCTAGGTTTCTCCTCAACCCATTTTTGTCCGGCCAGAACCTAAATCCCAAATTTTTGTCCGGCACGGGGCTGCCCTCCAAGGAGATTATTGGGGGTCCTAATATACTTGGAGTTTGCCATGACGGCATGACTCTGCCCTGTCAACGCGGAAGTTGTTCATCACCACAGCTTTCTGTCAATACTTAACGGAGCTCCCCAACTCTATCATTGTTTCCCCACCATGGAAGACAGCTTCGACGTGCAAGCCAGTCTCACAAAGGTCGACGGCGAAGAACTCCACCGTTCTTTGCGCTTCCATGATGAACCAGACCGCATTGAGGGCTTGGAGATTCTCTCGGGTCTGCACCCGATCCATCAGCTCCCTCCCGAAATCCTCTCCGAGATATTTATTGAATGTATTCCTCCCTATCCCGCCGTCCCCGCTTCCACGCTCGCACCGTTACTTCTCGGAGCGATTTGCAGGGACTGGAGGGAAATTGCACTCTCCACGCCAGGCATATGGAGTAGCTTCATTTTGTCGGTCGACTTGGTTAAAACGACAGACGACCGGCTTTTCGAGACCTGGCTTTCACGCGGCGGTAATTGGCCTCTCACCATGGTCGTCAACTGCTGCGTTTCGAGCCGCTTGCCCGGGGGGCACACTCTTCCAGATTCGTTCATCTCTGCTCTCAGCCGTAGCTCCTCGCGTTGGCACGACGTGAACCTCATACTTCCCCTGGCCGATTTCTATCGACTGCAGGCAAATGAAGGTCTTCCTCTATTGAGGAGGCTTGCGATTAAAGTCGCACTTCATAATCCATCTACTGAATCGACCCTTCCTTCCCTGAACTTGTTCAGCAATGCCCCCATGCTCGACGACGTTTCCTTGGGGGATGGGTTTACCATTTCTAACGTCGCTCTACCGTTACACCAATTGTCGTATTTCGACTCTCGGGCTTCGGCTACGGCTGCTCAGTATGTTGCCGTCCTCAGCAGTGCTGCAAAGCTCGTAGAAATACGGTTTGATCTCCATACTGCGGAGAGGTGGACCGTCTCGGTCCCGGTACGGACCAACATCAAGTCGCTCAATATTCAGTCTTCTATCGTGCGGAACAACAGCGTATTGGATATTCTCGATTGCGTAACATGCCCCGAACTCGAAACCCTCGTCATTTCTGGCCTCACCTCGATGCTCTCTCAGCCTTTACTCCAACTTTTCTCTCGATCATCGCCGCCGCTGCGCGAGCTTTTCCTCGACTTTACTTCCTGGGTGCCCAACGCCCTCATCGACACAATAGAATGTCTCGAATCCTTACCCACCCTCGTGCATCTCGAAATCAAACCCCTCGCAGGGGAAACTGCGCATGACATCTTTAAGCGAATGTGCGACCCGATGTCCCAGCTTCTCCCCCGGCTCCAGACGCTCAGGGTGCAGGTGAATATCGATTGGTTCCCCCGCCTGATGCTGGTCGCCCGGTGGAACCGGCAGGCTCGCAACGATGTTGATCAGCTGCAAGTTTTTGCGTTCATTTTACGTTTTACCTTTGACGCCCCGGGCGCACAGCCTGATCCCGCAACCTTGTCTCTGTTGGAGACTTTGGCGGAAGAGGGGATGGACATCGAGATAATAACAGACCGGGAGGTGTTTGACTTCATTGATATTTCGGTCTTATAGACAATGTACATGGCGTCCTCCGAGTCCGGCTCGGCGTATCTGGTCGTCTCTAAAGCTTGGCTACTTGCCGCTTTCTAGGCTGCGTTTGAGATACAAGATAGCCTCGACAATACTCCTCATGGTAGGAGCCAGATTCCCGAGGCTTCCGAAGCTGGACACGTTTTTGGTCTGGGACCTCCGGCTGGTGAAGTACGCGGTGGGTTTGTAATCGCCCTTGTGCGGGCACGATGTCGTGTTTTTACGATGATGATGGCGCCGAGCGGTAGTCTGTGAGCATTTACGATGGGGATAGACAAAGGCGCAAAGAAGATCTGTGTCAGGGGTCGATCATGCTGAAAAACTCCCTGAGGTCTCCATCTGGCTGCTGCGACGATTGAAATAAATGATTTACTACTCAAGGACAGCTCTGCTGCAAGAGTTTGATGAAGGGTTAGACACGCAAAGAAATGTGCAGATAGGCCGTGCGTGTCGGAATTATGAGCCAGAAAAATTAGCTGTGGAACGGGTATATGTGGCCTCTATGTCTCGGATGCGTGCGTCGAGAAGGGAAAGGTCGCGCGCGCGTAGCGTGGGATTCACAACGTTGATGATTGTAGTAGATTCGATATCGGGGAATAGACACGAGAGGGACTCTGGCGGTAGCGAAGATGCTTTGTTGGCGAGCCATCGCGTGTGCGATGCGGACGTGCGTTGGACGTTGTAACGGCGTCGGAATACTGACTGCTTGTGATGCTCAAGTGCAGAGGATAATGTTCGCCGAGCCCGACGAGAAGTCGAGGGCGGCGGAATAGATTAAATCGTACGCGACGAATATCTATGAGTAATAAAACTGCGAGCGCAGTGTGAGACGCGGCGGAAAAGAGAAATTAAATACGCGCCTGAGAGACGCGGGCGTCACGACAACGGCTCGCAGATGCTGATATACGGTGAGGACAAAGACGCGTCGACACTTAACGCGGTACCCGGGCCGCGTTGACATACGCTCGCTTGTTAGCCCCGAACAATCACCACTCTGACAGGTGGCTGTACCGTCCTGATCTCATCTTATCGCACTTGTCTCTCACTCGCAGTGACACTGCTCAGTACATACTTACTGGTTCGCAAGCTCGGCTAACTCTGAGCTATAGCTGGATGCCAGCGCTTGCCGACCCCTGGCCGCCAGCCGCACAGTGACCATAGGAAAATCATGCTGGCGGCAACCTGCATCACATCTGGCTGCCATTCTCTGTGAGCCAGTTTCGCGGGGCCCGGGCAGGCGGCTTTCAAATGCTGTTCCAGTGTCGGTGTATCGGGATTTCGGGCACGATCATGATTCGGCGTCTGAGACCAGGAACAGAACAGTCTTCGGGATAGGTTGTCTCTCTCAACCAGCTCTCGAAGGCGACCTCTCGTCGTGAGACCCATTTCTCTTGTCCTGTGGACACTGGTGGCAGTAAAAAGCGCTGCGAATAATCCCAGATCAGCTTCCGCGAGGACCACACGCGCGCTCAGTCCCCGTCAATCGGAACTCCCCAACGTGCGGCACCACTTGTGATGCTATCACCAGCATCCTCGAGCAGTAAGACGCTTCTCAGTCCATCCAGGCAATTATTTTTACCCATCTTTTGACCCATTCAGTAGGCGCTCGAACCGACGTCGCGCTGCACCCCACGATTCCAGTCAGGCTACTTCAATTGCTTGAAGTGTTCGGAGTCAAGCCCCAATGTGACCAAGCAGACCTCCGCAGCAGCCCTGACGCCGCTCGACGGTACGCCAACCCGTTAAAACACCACTCATGTGTGCTTATCTATCGCAAAGCCTAACGATCACCTGTTCTGCCCTAGGTCTCTCCCTCCCTGAACTCACGTTCCCGGGTCAAAATGCGATTTGAATACTGTCTGCGAGCCCGAGCCCAACCTCTTCCAAGGCGTCGTCGATTCCCGAAATCAGCACATCACAGTCTTCAACACCAACATGGTGCGCCAGCCCATCGCCCACCCAAAACGCAGCAATGTATTACACTGACGGCTTCGGGATGGGGTTATTGGGCGTGTTAAAAAGCGCATGGACTATGTTTGAATTTCTTCGGGGACGCAGTATTCGCAGCCAAGCAGTGTTTAATGTGATTTCATCAGGGTGACAGTTCGCCGAAATTGTTCGGACGAGCCTTGCTTCTTTAAAGTGGCTCAATATCAGGGATGGCGCGCGTAGCGTTGACCTACGCTGGGATGAGAACTTGAACAACAAAAAATTGGCAACAAGGCGAGTGAGTCCAATAATACTAATGCGTCTTCGTGTGTTCAAAGTTGGTCGGCTCCTTGAACGCGGGATTCTTCCAGTACAGTGCTTTCATCCACCCGTTATTCCACCGCGTTATTCTACAACAGTGACGGGAGAGGGGAGCATAACAGAACAACAAACCGACTGACCGCCATTTCGGGGTATCCTACGCGGATGGTGTTGAAATTGCACTTGGAATGGGTCCAAGTTCCTTCTCAGACAGTTGTGGCTCTCCGCGTTCTGCTACTACCATATTTACCGTAGCATCCGAACGAGTCGTTTAGGATGATCTTTGATATTGACTCTCGACTCGGCTGAACCTCGTGGTAATGTGAATAGCTCCGATATGGCTTGGCCGCTCAACGCTATTTATGCTGAGCGAACAGACGTACACGAAACGAAATCCAAGTTGAAATATTAATGGCTCCTCCAAGTTTGTGCCAGTGTTGTCACTTTGTTCTGTAGTGTCCGTCTCCGTTGAGAAGCTCTTTCCATCGACTCGCTCGTTTTGAAGGATCTCTCAAAGTTCTCAACAATTTGCAAATGTATATTAACTCTCTCTTTTTCTTTGAAACTAGGTTGGATCAGGTGTATACTCGGGAAGTCCTTCATCCATCACCGCCTGCATCTGCATCTGCTGCTGCTGAATTACACTCATCTGAGTCCTCAGCATTCGGACCTCTTCTAGCAGCTGAGTATTCGCGTGATCGGTCTGGCCTGTGGGTGTAGACTCCGACAGTCCTCGTGCCTCGGCCTGCTCCGTGAGCGTTCGAATTTCTTGCTCTATGCGCGCAGTGTGGTGCATCTCCTTCTCTGCGACCAGAATTCCCTGCGGGACCACCTGGGTCGGTGGGGATAGTCGCCTCTCGCCGGAAGGGGCGGGGGTCCCTTCACTGGACGTCGAATCTATAGGGAGAGGGTGGGGCGCCTCAGCGGCAAGGATCTTTTCCCTATCAGTGGGAGCGAAGTTCCGACGTCGACGACGGGCCCGGCAAAGGAAAACCATAAGCGCGCCAAGCACTAGTAGTCCCGCTACAACACCCCCTGCAATGGGCCCGATAGGAATTTCCTTCTTAAAGGAAGCGTTGGAAGAAGTCTGCGGCGCAAAGGCAGGTCTCGATGGTAGAGCCGGCAGAGATGCCGCCGCTGCCGCTGCTCTGGATGCCGCCTCCGCTGCCACCGATGCCACCCTCGATTCCGCCGCTGCCGCCCTGGATTCCGCCGCCGATTCTGCCGATTCCACCCTCGATGCCACCGCCGATGCCGCCTGTATCGCCGATACCGCCCCGGATGTTGGCTCTGCCAATGCTGTCGGGAATCTAAGAAGCGCTGAACGGAAACACGAAGGCAAGAGCTTGAGCTGAAGACTTACAAAGATGCAAAGTCGTTGGCCTGGCGAGGGGCGAGGATTGGATTCTCGTCGATTTGGTGGGCAGATGCAAAGAGTGCCACGGTAACGAGGATTGCCCTGTCAAAAATAAACAGGACCGCGTAAGTGCAGGCAATTCAACGGCGTGATGCTGACCAGATCCTGAACATGGCCATCTTCCCCGTGGATTTCGGAGAATGGTTTGAGGGGAGAAATGAAGAGAAGGAGAGATGAAAGGAGGGGAGAGAAAAAATACTCAGGAATCCAAGGATCGCTTAGCTACCTATATCAAGGGCTGAGCACAGTTAGCTCCCGCACTGATGATCTTCTCCAGTGCCACAGCTCTTATAGAACGAATATTCTCTTCCCTCAATTATTTTCAACCTCTGGAACGGCGGCGGTTCACCTCGGAGAGAGCAGTGTAAGACATGAATTGAGTAACCCGAGAGATTTTGTAAGTTTCGTTTCGAGTAGAGTTTATATAGCGTGGGTTGCATAGAAGAGCATCACCACTGTCGAATTGAAGATGGAAGCTGCATTTCCGGAGAGGCTATTATTGGTCCTTTCCCATGGGTGGATAGCACCAGACCAGAGTACAGAGTCTACATAACCTTCGAGTGCCAGAACATTTTGCAGGTGTTGCGTTGCGAGCCTTAAACGACAGCCATTCAGCCACCCTACTTATTTCGGATTATTGCTTGATTTTCCCCCAGGAGATTCAGAGTCTCGAAGAGCGGACATCCGCTGAAGCCACAGACAGGGGGACGTAGAAACGCATGAAGGTGGAGATTGAAAGGCTCACTTCCGCATAAGGAAATTCGCGCCAACCCACTTTTGTTGATTCACGGTTCGAGTCCACGGCTCTAGAGCGCTACTAGCGGAGTCCGAATCCACGCTGGGCTGCAACCTCGATCCTTACATGCCAAGAATTCGACTCCTGCTCATAAATTCTGCTCCACACTCACTGGTGGCCTGTTCAACGTCTCCAACCGATTTACAGCATACTTACCAATCTTTTTTTGCGGAAAGGAGGGATAAAGAACTGGGATCGACTCCTGAATATTGGACGTCACGTCGCTCTCACTTGAGTTTGCGACCTTCAAGTTATGCCATGGGTGCATCGCCGTTCATTCTCTTCATCGCCGTGGGCCTACGTGCACGTCAACGAAGCGCTGAACAACCACTGGGAAACGCAAATACAGCCCTCATGCGCCTTTCTTTGCGCATGAGTTGAAGGTACTTTAATCCTTATCGCGCGGCTGCGACTCACACCGCGTATGTACATACGAGTCCCTGCATTGAACGCTCAAGTTCTCCCCTCCATCCCCCCTCTGTTGGCTTTGCTTCCTTCTATGCATCCCTTCCTCACCCGTAGTCGGGCTCCGAGTCGCCAATGTATTCTCGAATGTCCTTTGTAGCTACTCTGTATTCGCTTCGGAGGGATCCCGGCAACGTCACTGCATACAACGAAACAGTACTCGTTCGCGAAGCTAAGATGGATCAGCTGTGTACTCGGGAAGTCCCTGATCCATCACCGCCTGCATCTGCATCTGCTGCTGAATCGCACTCATCTGCGTCCTCAGCATCCGCATCTCTTCCAGCAGCTGAGCATTCGCTTGGTCGGGTTTCGGGCTGCCTGAGGTCTCAGCTACGGAATCTGTCCCTCCCCGCGCCTCGGCCTGCTCCGTGAGTGCTCGAATTTCTTGCTCTAGGCGCGCCGTGTGGCGCGCCTTCTTATCCGCGGCCAGAGTTCCCCGGGGGACCACCTGGGTCGGTGGAGATAGTCGCGTCTCGCCGGACGGGAGGGTGCTGAACCGCTGTGCGGGCGTCGCTTCGTTTGGCGTTGGATCCACGGGGAAAGGGTAGGGCGCCGAGGTGGCATGGCTATTCTCCTTATCAGAGAGAGCGAGGTTCCGATGTCGACGACGGACCCGGAAAAGGAAAAACACAAGGGCGGCAAGCACTAGTAGGGCCGCTACAAGGCCCCCTGCGACGGGCCCGGCAGGATTTTTCTTCTTGTCAACGACTGAAGGGGACGTGGTATTGGAGGGTGACGGAGAGGAGGCGGAAGCTTTGGATGCAGAGGAAATATTGGAAGCAAAAGGCGATGAAAAAAAGGCAGGCGATGATGATAAGGGATCCGAAGAAGAAAAAGCCGCTGATGAAGAAGAGCCTGGATCCGGTGTGGAAGAACTGGTGAAGGAGGGGGACGTTGAATCGATACGCGAAGGGAGGAATGGTGAATGAAAGAACTTACGAAATTAAGGGATCCGAAGAAGAAAAAGCCGATGAAGAAGAGCCTGGATCCGGTGTGGAAGAACTGGTGAAGGAGGGGGACATTGAATCGATACGCGAAGGGAGGAATGGTGAATGAAAGAATTTACGAAATTAGAGTCACGGTGGCACTGCTGGATGGTGGATGAAGGTGATGTTGAATCGATACGTGAAGGGAGGAATGGTGAATGGAAGAACTTACGAACTTAGAGGCACGGTGGTCCTGCCAGTTGGTGGTGACCCGCGCGTGGGCCCTTGCTGGGCGTCCGTAGACGGGATGCTAGCCATGCTGGTCAGTGTCGCAGCGGATTTCAGACGATGGTGTCTGTTATGTGAGGAGAGTGGGGGAGAGAGGCGAGAGATGGTAGGAACCGAAGGACTACTTATAGAACGAAGATTCTTTTTCCTGGGTTGTTTTCAACTTTAATAACGGCGGTAGAGTTGAGAGGTGGAAGCAGGATACGAGAGCAGGGTTCAAGACATGAAATTAACCTAAGAGATTCTGCAAATTTCGTTTCGAGAAGAGTCAGAGCAATGCATGTCGAACTGAAGATGCGAACTGAAGATGAAAGCCCTATTTCTGGGGTGGCTATTTCTGGTCCTTTCTTATGGGCAGATAGTACCATAACAGAGTCCAGAGTCCACAGAACCTTCGAGTGCGAATGCACTTTCACAAGTGTACATGTAGCCGCAGCGAGTTGTACGAACTGTGGCGGAAGCGACGGCCAGCCATCCTATCTCTGATTGTCGCCCAGAGAATTCAGAGCCTTCAAACTGAACGGCCTTCCACGAGAGCCACAGATAGGGGACGTAGAGGTAGGAATGCACATGAAGGTCGGAAGTTGAAAGGCTGACTTCCGCATAAGGAAATTCGCGCTTTGCTCTCCGTTCACTTCGTCCATTCACGATTCGGGACCTGCACAGCTTAATGCTAATAGCTGATTCTTGAACTCCACGAATTAAATGCACAATGGCTTTCATCACTGGGCTGTACATGTGAAGAATGTGGGTTTCGGATAACCGAGGACGGATGTGCGCACAACGAACTGGGACAGATTCCTGAATATTGTCAGTGGACACCGTACTCACCCAAGTCTGCGACCGTTTTTTTTTGGATGCATCGTTATTCGAATTCATTCTCTTCCCGCCAAGTCCTCCGAGAAACACATCCATGCCAACGTCCGATCGGGACCGTGCCTTCGCCTTCGAAGGTCTCTCCTCCGCATGTCCCTATCTCGCCTGCAGAGATGTCCATGTCTCGCATCTTGCTTCATCCCTGCCGTCTATTTTACCTTTCACACTTCAGTCTACGTCATTAGTCCTGCGCAGGCGCCGATCTCCTGTTTCGCGTCCCGCCCGCCCCGTCTCCCCAGGTCCGCTTCTTGTCTCTTATCACGCCACCGCCACCACGATGTGCTTGCGGCTACATAATGTAAGCCTTGCAATAACGAAAAGAATTCCCCATCGCGCTGCTCCACACGACCCTCTCAATCGCCCATCGCAAACGAAATGGACAAGATAACCGGATAGACATGTACAGCGCGCCAATGCAAGCACCCGCCGACGGTGCAGTATCTCGTTTTCGTCTTCCCGAATACAAATCCGCAAAACAAAATCCCGCTCCGTCGCGGCTCCCCGCCAATTCCAAATTTCAAGTCCTGTGCCGTCTTCGTCTTTGTTCCATCTTTTTCTCCGCATCCGCACCTCTTAAAGCCCCGGCGCCGGCCCGACATCTGAACCTACCCTCTCGTCCTCATGCTGTCGTGCTGTGCTTGTCTTGTGCTTGTCGGAGTCGGAGCCCTGTGTATGCATGCGGTTTCGTTTCCCCTTCAGCCATCCTCCATCCTCCTGCTCCACGCCCTCTCGACGCTCCTTCGAGGTACTCGGCCGACCTTACCCGCACACGTCTGCTGCTGCTGCTGCGTCTAGGTGATTATGAGGCTCCGAGATCCGCTACTTATGCTGTACTATGCTATAGGGGCCAAGTCTAACCTAACTAACTTTCCTTGCTTTCCCTGCTGCCGTGCTATGATGAAGCACTTGTGCTCGTGTCTCGGGCGTCCCGAATTCCGATTATCCCCGACTTGCGACTCGACTTGGAACACCACCCCCGTCTGTGTCTGTGCTTTGCATACGGTTTCCCTCCGAGTCGCCGAGCCCTGCATCACCCGAATTCCGACCAGCGTCGATTGGAGTCGATCTTGTGTTCTTTCGGGCTTCTCTCCTTCAAGTCGCCGGACTATTGCTGCGGCGCCTCCCGAGATCCGCTACCCTTTCTTTTTCATCCAAGTTACCGGCCGCAGACTCCCGAGATCTCCTTGCATCTCCTTCCCCCTCTCTCTCGCGCGGCGTCGCCGCATACAATACGATTCCTTTTGTATTCTCCACAATGCAAAAGTTATCACAAGATAGGCACCTGCACCTCCCTTTGTGTAACCCTTACCTTCTTGGACTTGGTTACCTCTCCTCTCCCTTTCTATTCTTCTGTTTTTGTGCTCCCCTGCCAAGGCCGAGCTTCCTTCCGATGTCTTTTCCTTTTCTTTCCGCTCCCTTTTATGCTCGTAACTTGGTTACCCGCCTCTCCTCTCCTTTTTTTCCCGTTTCTTTCGTTCCGTTTTCTCGCCCCCACCCCTGCTCAGTTTCTATAACTCGCCTCGCCTTGGTCTTTGTTACCTTTACTCTCTGATTCCGTTTCCCAATCACTCTTCATGCGACTCTCAATGCAATGCATTCTAATGCTATCTTCCACACTTACTTATCTCTATGAAATAACAAAAATAATAAATAATCATGTACACAAAAAGCGCGTGCGTGCGTGTGTGTGTGGTGGTATGATAGTGGGTGATCGTCAAAAGGAGTCGTCTCGAATGTACTGTAATGCAATGTAACTGCGCGAAAATGAATCTTCGTTCCAAAAAAAAGACGATCTCCTCCGACAAATAAAATGTGCATCGCCCCTCCATGGAAGAAAAGAAAATGGGGGAGGGCGAAATCGAATGTGCAAGCGAGCCGAGAGAGTCGTTCGCTCAGAACCCCCCCCCCCCCAAACACCCTTCCCCCGTGCCATCCTAAAGCTCGCGCGCGCAAGGCTCCGACACAGCGCCGACACCTGATGCTTGTCCTTGTCCTTCCGCTCCTTCTCCCGCGTGCCGTCTTTGTCTTTCCGCGATTTCCGTTCCCATTCCCGCTCCCCGGCAGCAGCGGAGGAGGGAGTGGAGGAGGACATGGGCACAGAAGACGTCGAAGTAGGCCAGGACCTGCGCTCCCGCTCCGTAGGCGGACTCGTCCCAACAGGCGCCGGCTGCGACGGCAGGGCGGTGGAATACGAATACGAATACGTCGCCGAGGACGGTCTCACGCGCTTCCTCGGCGGGCTCCGGCTGCCCCCCACCCTCGCCCGCGTCGGACTCGCGCCTTTGTATCTTGCCGCGAAGGCGCCGGCATGTGAGAAGTCACGCGGGAGATCCTCCTTTTCGTACCCGTCGCCGCCTTCCTCGTTGCGGCGCCCAATGCGTGGCGGAGGACCCGGCGTTTGCGGGTGGCGGGAGCGCCGATGGGGTGGGGAGGGCGGGGATTGTGCTGTTGGGGGGTCGGCAGAGGAGGTGGTGGCGTAGGCGTTCGGGGGTGGGTAGGAGGGGTATGAGGGATAAGGATAGGCGGAGGGGTATGGGTAGGGATACGCTTTGCCACATGGAAGAAAACGGATGAGACCCCGAAGGGAGCAGACCTACTGTGAAAGGCGCAGGACCGGCGGGCTCGAACCGGGGCTCACAAAGCCGTCACTCTCGTCGCTAGAACTCAGGTCGGGGACGAGCGGTGGGGGCTGGCCGTAGCCTTGCGGCGGAAGGTACGTCGGGTAGTTTGCGTTTGCGTTCGTTGAGGGATACGAGGAAAAGGAAGAGAAAGAGGCGGCATTAGGATTAGGGTACTGGTGTGCGTGGGCGTTGGGTATTGGCGACAACGGCTCGCAGATGCTTCTACGGTGAGGACAAAGAGACGCGAAGGACCAAAGAGGAGGTCGGAACCCGGGCCGAGTTGCCGCTTCGAGAGTATGTTAAAAGCTCCGGCTGATGCTGATCCGACCATGGTTTCTGGATGCCGATCCAACCGTTTTTGGCTATCTTGACCTACCGTACTTTAGGACGTCCTGATCCTGACTTCGCTTATACTTGTTGATTCAACTCCAGTTTTCTCAAGACTAAATTGGTGTTATTTATTTTTTCTGCTAGGATGGCACATCCAGCAGTTTACAAGGGAGCACAATATTACCCGTTGCGCGGGGCGGCGAAGTTAAACCACCGGGTTGGCCACACTACCTGGTCGGCCTTGGTATTTTATGTGTCTAGAGGTCATTCAAGTAAGCCCTTTCGTAGCCAACATTTTTCCAGAGAAGGAACACCAACTGTACCAGTTCAACAAAATGTAATTACTCAGGATCCCTGATAACTCGACAGGCCAGGTATAATGAGGCTATCGTTCCACCTTCGGAGCTTATTTACTCCTTTAAAAAAGAGTTCGAGTCGTGCTGAGTGTATTAGCTGGGATGTAAATCGCACTGACAAAAAATGGCATTCAAAGGGTGCGACAAAAATCTTGAGTTGGATCAACATCCTGAACATGGGTTGAATCAGCAGCACATGAACGAATGTGGGGTTGGATCAATAACTCAACCAGTTGAATCAGCGCCGAACACATACATAATCTTGAGTTGGGTCAACAAGTTAAACCACGGGAAATTCAGCATCCTCCGAAGCCGGTTCAACAAATCGAAAATGCGAGCTCAGTACGGAAATCTGGGGTTGAATCAACAACCTCGCTGGGGTTGGATCAACGAGCCGAAATACGGGTCAGATCAGCATCAACGTAGCTACAAACATACTTTGCGCATTTGTCGCGTCATAGTCATATAGTGCAGTTCAACCAGCTAAGCGATACATGGACGAGCCTCGTCGCTCGGTTCAATATCGGGGATGGGCCGGACGGGGACGATACTCGTGGCATTGATCTACGTCGGGATAAGAACTTCAACAAAAAACTTGGCAAGAAGGAACGTACTAAATTTACTGCATACAACGAAACAGTGCTCGTTCGCGAAGTTAAGATGGATCAGCGGTGTACTCCGGAAGCCCCTGATCCATCACCGCCTGCATCTGCACTTGCTGCTGCTGAATCGCACTCATCTGAGTCCTCAGCATCCGGATCTCTTCCAGTAGCTGAGCATTCGCTTGGTCGGGTTTCGGGCTACCTGAGGTCTCAGGTACAGACTCCGTACCTCCCCGCGCCTCGGCCTCCTCCGTGAGCACTCGAATTCGTTGCTCTATGCGCGCCGTGTGGCGCGCCTTCTCCTCTGCGGCCAGAATTCCCCGGGGGACCAACTGGGTCGGTGGGGATAGTCTTGTCTCGCCGGATGCGAGGGTGCTGAACTGCTGGGCAGGTGTCGCTTCGTTTGGCGTTGGATCTACGGAGAGAGGGTGGGGTGCGTCGGCGGCAAGGCTTTTCTCCCTATCAGTGAGAGCGAAGTTCCGACGTCGACGACGGGCCCGCCAAAGGAAGAGCGCAAGGGGGCTGAGTACAAGTAGAGCTGCTATAAGGCCCCCTGCGACGGGCCCGGCAGGATTTTTCTTCTTGGCGGCGACTGAAGGGGACGTAGTGTTGGAGGGTGACGGAGAGGAGGTGAAAGTTTTGGATGCAGAAGAAATATTCGAAGCAGAAGGCAATGAAAAAAAGGCATGTGGTGATGATAAGGGAGCCGAAGAAGAAAAAGCCGCTGATGAAGAAGACGGAAAGCTGGAGAATGAAGAAGACGGAAAGTTGGGGAATGAAGCAGATGGAAAGTCGGGGAATGAAGCAGACGGAAAGTTGGGGAATGGAGCAGACGGAAAGTTGGGGAATGGAGCAGACGGAAAGTCGGGGAATGATGAAGAACTGGTGAAGAGGGGGATGAGGACGACGTTGAATCAATACGCGAAGTGGGGAATGATGAATGGAAGCACTTACGGAAATAGAGCCACGCTGCTACTACTGGATGGTGGTGGTGCGGAGCCGTCACTGCTGGCCATGCTGATCAGTGTCGCAGTGGATTTCAGAGTATTGTGTCTGCTATGTGAGGAGGGAGCGGGAGGGAGGCGAGAGATGTAAGAACCAAAGGACAAGCTAGCTAGCTATCTATATCAAGGGCTTAGCAGATATCCGATAGTTAGCTCCGCACTGATCTTCTCCAGTGCTACAGCTCTTATAGAATGAATATCTCTTCCCTCAATTATCTTCAGCCTCTGGAACGGCGGTGTTTCGCCTCGAAGCTCCGCAGCCAGAATTCCACGGGGGACCGTCTGGGTCGGAGAGGATAGTCGTGTCTCGCCGGTTGGGAGAGTACTGAGCCGCTGGGCAGGTGTCTCTTCGGTTTGCGTTGCATCGACGGGGAAAGAGCGGGTCGTTTCGGTGGCAAGAATTTTCTCCCTCTCAGCGAAAGTAACGCTCCGACGTCGACGACGAGCCCGGTAAAGGAAAAACACAAGCGAACCAAGCACTAACAGGCCTGCTACAACACCCCCCGCGATGGGCCCGGAAAGGTTTCGGTTCTTGGCGGCGACTGAAGGTAAATGCGATGCAGACAGAGTGCCGCTGCTGATTGAGAACGTTTGACTTCGAGTAAAAGATGATGTTTACGTCAGAGTTGTTGATGAATTCAATGAACCACCCAGATCTGACGAAGAACAATTCAGTGATTGAAAATATGCGGACGGAAGAGAGAGATTACCCTGCGGGCAAGACTGGGAGAGGAAAGGTTCCAAAGTGGCTTGATGCGTTAACGTTAGTCGCAATGGGGAGACTGATACTCTGCAAGTCGTCAAGAGGATACTCAGGAGAGTACTCGAGACACCGGGAATATTCACGAATGGGCTATTGAGCTCGACAGAAAATAAGTCGACCCTGGCATAAGCGGACTTTGAGTTTCATGGCGCGTCTTCTCCATGAACTTTGAAGAGAACTTACCGATCAGAGGTGGAAGTCGTCCAGGTGATAGTCAATGAACCCTCAGAAACGGTGTTTCCCGAGACCTTCACAATCTGAAGGGCGACTGCAAAGTGGGCTGCGAGACCAAGGATTACCCTAGCCAAAAATAAAAAAGACAGTGTAAATGCAGACAATTTAAAGGTGTGCGTAATGCTAACCAGGTTTCGAACATGGCGCACGTTCTTGCGGTAGATCTCGGAGGATGGCGTCTGCTATGTGAGGAGAGAGTGAGGGAGGGAGGCGAGAGATGGTAGGAACGGAAGGACCACTCAGTTACCTATATCAAGGGCTCAGCAGCATATATCAGTTAGATTTCCGCCGTGTTGATTCCCTCCACCATCGCACTCTTTATGAACGAAGATTCTTCCCTCAGTTGTTTTCAACCCTAGGAACAGCGGTAAAGTTGAGAGGTGAGAGCAGGAGACGAGAGGAAGAGCAGGGTTCAAGACATGAAATTAAGAGATTCTGCAAAGTTCGTTTCGAGAAGAGTCAGAGTAATACATGTATCATGTTGCATGTCGAATTGAAGATGGAAGCCCTATGTCTGGGGTGGCTATTTTTAGTCCTTTCCAGTGGGCCGATATTACCATATCAGAGTCCAGAGTCCACATAACCTTCGAGTGGGACTGCACTTTCGCAATTAAAGTGTACATGTTGCCGCAGCGAGTTGTACGAGCTGTGGCGGAAGTGACGGCCATTGAGCCATCCAATTTCGAACTGTCGCCCAGAGAATTCAGAGCCTTGAAAGCGAGCGGCCCCCCACAGGAGCCACAGGTGGAGGACGTAGAGGAAGGTTGACGTTGCGATTAAAGACTCACTTGCCGCATAAGGAAATTCGTCCCTTTGCCCTTGAACCACTTTATCGGTTTACGATTCCGGACCTCCATGGCTCTGGACAGCTCTAGACAGGCTGCTACCAGTGGATTCGAACTCCACTAATGAAGGGTACACCGTTCGTCCCCGGGCTTGTACGGATTCTACTGCACAAGGCTGACCGGTAGCTTATTCAGCGTCTCTAAGTAAGGTATTTCCTTGCGGAAAGGAAACCAAGGACGGACGCGCGCACAAAGAACTGGATACCGCACTCACTCGAGTCCGCGACCTTGTGCCGTCGGGGCATCACCATTCATTTTCTTCCTCCTCACTGTGCACGGTTGTGAACGTTTGTGAACCACCGCCGAGAAACGCATCTACAGCCCTCGTGCGCCTGTCCTTGCGTATGGGCAGAAGGTATTTTAAATCTTATCGCGCCTTTATAAAACCTCAGTCCGAGCTGCGACTCAGGCCGCGTATGTACATCTACGTCCGACAAAGTCCCTGCAATCAACGCACAAGTTTTCCCCTCCATTCTTCCTCTGTTGACTGTGCTCCTTCTATGCATCTCTTCCTGGCCCGTGGTCCGACTCCGAGTCGCCTATATATTCTTGATCAACCTTTGGAACCACTCTGTATTGGTCTCGAAGGAATCCCGGCAGCCTCACTGCAAACAACGAAACAACACTCGTTCGTGAAGCTATGGATCAGCGGTGTACTCGGGAAGCCCCTGGCCTATTGCTGCTTGCATCTCGATCTGCTGCTGCTGAATCGCACTCATCTGCGTCTTCAGCATCCGGATCTCTTCCAGCAGCTGAGCATTCGCTTGGTCGGGTTTCGGGCTGTCTGAGGTCTCAGGTATGGACTCCGTTCCTCCCTGCCCCTCGGCCTGCTCCGTGAACGCTCGAATTTTTTGCTCTATGCGCGCCGTATGGGGCGCCTTCTTCTCCGCGGCCAAAATTGCCCGGGGGACCATCTGGGTCGGTGGGGATAATATAGTCTCGCCGGATGGGAGGTTGCTGAACCGCTGGGCAGGCGTCGCTTCGTTTGGCGTTGGATCCACGGGGAAAGGGTAGGGCGCCGAGGCGGCAAGGCTATTCTCCTTATCAGTGAGAGCGAGGTTCCGACGTCGACGATGGGCCCGCCAAAGGAAGAACGCAAGGGCGCTGAGCACAAGCAGGGCCGCTACAAGGCCCCCTGCGACGGGCCCAGCAGGATTTTTCTTCTTGGCAGCGACTGAGATGGACGTAGTGGTGGAGGATGAGGCAGCAGGGGGAGGGGTGAACACTAGCGAAGTGGCGGGTGTAGAGGAAGTGCTGGAAGGAGGGGAGATACTGGACGCAGAGGAAGCATTGGAAGAAGAACTCTGCGGTACAGAGGGACCCGCTGCACTCTCATTAGGAAGACGAGTAGGAGACGGACGAGCCAGAGTAAAAGTTGGACTGAAAGAAGATGAATCAAAACGAGACCGAATGGAAATGTGAAGGGAGGAATGGCGAATGGAAGAACATACTCCCAATGCCCGTCGAGTATGCTCTCAAGGGTACTGAAGGAAGATGAATCAAAAACGACATCGAGTAGAAATATGAAGAAAGGAATAGTGAATAGAAGAACATACGCGGCCCCGGGGTGTGCGCTAAAAAACGAGCTGACCGCTTCGGCGAGACTGAAGGAAGATTAGTCAAAAACGACATCGAATGGAAATGTGAAGGAAGGGATGGCGGATGGAAGAACATACTCGAGGGATTGATCCCGAGGCCCAGCCTCGGGGCTGCTCAAAGACCGGCTGCTGGCCATGCTGCTCAGTGTCACAGCGGATTTCAGAGGATGGTGTCTGCTATGTGAGGAGAGAGTGAGGGAGGGAGGCGAGAGATGGTAGGAACCGAAGGACCACTTAGTTACCTATATCAAGGGCTCAGCAGCAGATATCAGTTGAATTTCCGCCGTGTTGATTCCCTCCACCATCGCACTCTCTATAGAACGAAGGTTCTTCCCTCAGTTGTTTTCAACCCTAGGAACAGCGGTAAAGTTGAGAGGTGGGAGCAGGAGATGAGAGGAGGAGTAGGGTTCAAGACATGAAATTAAGAGATTCTGCAAATTTTGTTTGAGAACAGTCCGAGCAATACGTATCATGCTACATGTCGAACTGAAGATGAAAGCCCTATTTCTGGGCCCATGGGTGGCTATTTTTGTCCTTTCGTGTGGGCAGACAGTACCACAACAGAGTCCAGAGTCCACAGAACCTTCGAGTGCGACTGCACTTTCGCAAGTGTACATGTGTCATGTAGCCGCAGCGAGTTGTACGAACTGTGGCGGAAGCGACGGCCAGCCATCCTATTTCTGATTGTCGCCCAGAGAATTCAGAGCCTTGAAAGTGAACGTCCACAAGAGCCACAGATAGGGGACGTAGAGGTAGGAATGCACATGAAGGTTGGAGGTTGAAAGGCTGACTTCCGCATAAGGAAATTCGCGCTTTGCCTCCGCCCACTTCGTCCATTCACGATTCGGGATCTGCGTGGCTCTACGGACCATGCCATTACAGATTCGTGAACGGTACGAATGAAATGTACAAAGGCTTTCGTCACCGGGCCTGTCACAGTACGGTACATATCAAGAATGCGCCGAGGACGGATGTGCGCACAACGAACTGGGATAGACTGCAGTGGACACTGTACTCTGCGACCTTTATTTTGGATGCCTCGTCATTCGAATTCGTTCTCTTCCCGCAAACCCCTCCGAGAAACATATCCATCCACTCTCCACCGTGACAACGGCCGATCGGGACCGTGCCTTCGCCTTCGAAGTTCTGTCCTCCGGCTGTCGGGTCCTTATCTCGCCTGTAGAGGTGTATGCTTCATTCCTGCCGTCTGTTTTACCTTTCACACTCAGGTCCACTTTTTGTCTCTTATCACGCCACCGCCACCACGATGTGCTTGCAGCTACATAAGCCTAGCCTTGCAATAATGAAATGAATTCCCCATCGCGCTGCTCCACCCGACCCTCTCAATCGCCCATCGCAAACGAAATGGACAAGATGACTGGACAGTACAGCGCGCCAATCCAAGTGCCCGCCGCGGTCCAGTATCTCGTCTTTCGTTTCCGTCTATGGCCAGTTTCCAAATACAAATCCGCAATCCAAAATAAAACAAACATCTATTTTCGACTTATCCTCCACATACTATAGCGTCTTAGAATCCCGGCCCGACATCCGAAGCCTCTCGTCCTGGCTGTGCGTGTCAGAGTCGCATCCTCCATCCTCCTGCTCCACACCCCTCGACGCTCCTTCGAGGTACTCGTCCGACATGCCTTACCCGCACACGTTTGCTGCGTGCTGTGCACAGTCTGCGTCTGGGTTCCGAGATCCGTTATCTTCCGTTATGCTTGTCTGGCTGAGCCTAACTAACTTGCTGCTACGATGACGCACTAGTGCTCGTGTCCCGGGCGTCCCGAATTCCGAATTCCGCACCGCCTCTTCGAGTTCCGTTCACGGGTTCCCTCCAAGTCGCCGAGCCCCCGAATTCCGAGCTCGGAGCTCGGCGCACCTTTCTCTCTGACAGCGATTGGAGTCGATCTTGTGTGCTTTCTCCGAGTCTTCAAAGTCACCGGACTGTGCTGCGGCGTGTCCCGAGATCCGCTGCCCTTTGTTTCTTTTGTCCAAGTTAGCCGACCTGGCTGTGGTACCCGAGATCTCCTTCCTTCCCTCCCTCGCCCGGCGTCACACGCATACAATACGATATCGATTGATTTCTTTTTGTATTCTCGGCTCAAAGCAAAAAAGCTATCACGAGATAGGCTACACCTCCCTTTGTGTAACGCTTAGTATTGCACTTGGTTACCTCTCCTCTCCCTTTCTATTCATGTTTTTTTTGTGTTCCTCCGTCCCCTGTTAAGGTCGAGCTTTTGATGCTGATCCTTCTTTTCTTTTTTTTTCTTCCGCTCCCGCTCCTCCCCCTACTCCGAGTCCCTTTATGCTTCGTAACTTGGTTACCCGTCCCTTTTTTATGTTCTGTTGTTTTTCCCGCTTCTCTGTTCTATTCTGGTTCTGGTTCTATTCCAAGTTTTTCTTTTTTGCACCCCTGCTCAGTTTCCATTTCCATTTCCGCCTTGGTCTTGCCACACTCTCCTCTACTTCCGTTTTTCGCAAGTAATCTCTCCTCCTCGCATACAACCGACTTCTCAATGCAATTCTATCTGTCATACTTAGTGCTTTATCTCTATAACAAAAATAATAAATAATCATGTACACAAGGAATGCGTGTGTGTGGTGGTAATGCGTGATCGTCACAAGGAATCGTCTCGAATGTACGAAAATGAATTATGAATCAATTCCTCCTCGTTCCAAAAAGAAAAAGACGATCTCCTCCGACTCGAAGCTGAAAGAAAATGTGCAGGGGAGGGCGAAATCGGAAGTGCAAGCGAGGGTCGAGAGCCGAGAGTCGCTCGCTCAGAACCCACCCAAACACCCCTCCCCGGCGCCATCCCTAAAGCTCGCGCCCGCCAGGCTCCGACACAGCGCCGACACCCGATGCTTGTCCTTCTCCTTCCGCTCCTTTTCCCGCGGGGCGTCCTTGTCTTTCCGGGATTTCCGTTCCCGTTCAGAGGCGGGAGGAGAGGAGGAAGACATGGGCACAGAAGACGTCGACGTGGGCCGGGACCTGCGCTCCCGCTCCCTAGGCGGACTCGTTCCAAGCTGCTGCGGCGGGGCGGTGGAGTACGAATAGGAATACATCGCCGACGAGGGCCTCACGCGCTCCCTCGGCGGGCTTCGGCTCCCCCCCACCCTCGTGGGCCGTTCGCGTTCCCGCGTCGGACTCGCGCTGCTGCCCTTGTACCTCGCTGCGAAAGCGCCGGCATGCGAAAAGTCGCAGGGGAGGTCCTCCTCTTCGTACCCGTCGCCGTCTTCCTCGTCGCGCCGCCCACTACGGGGAGGGGGACCGGGCGTTTGCGGGCGCCGAGAGCGCCGGCGCGGGGGAGAGGGTGGGGATTGTGCTGTTGGGGCGGTGGCGAAGGAGGTGGTGGGGTAGGCGTTGGAGGGTGGGTAGGAGGGGTATGATGGATAAGCGGAGGGGTATGGGTATGGGTAGGGATACGCTTTGCCACCTGCAAATCAAGAGAATGGATGAGGATATGAAGGCGACACGAAGTCGGAGAGCAGACCTGCTGTGAAGGGCGCAGGACCGGCGGGCTCGGGCGGAGGGCTCGCAAAGCCGTCGCTCTCGTCGCTCGAACTCAGGTCGGGGACGAGCGGCGGGGGCTGGCCGTAGCCTTGCGGCGGGAGGTACGTCGGGTAGTTTGCGTTTGCGTTCGTTGAGGGATAAGGGGAAAAGGAAGAGAAAGAGACAGCATTAGGATTAGGGTACTGGTGGGCGTGGGCGTTGGGTATTGGCGGGGGGACGGGGAGGGGTATGTATGGACTCGTGCGGGTGGGCGTGCGCTCCTCTGCGGTCTCGTCCTCGTCGTCGTCGTCCTCGTCGTCCCGGCGCTGGGCCTGGGAGTCGTAGGCGGTGGCAAAGGCGCGGGGATGGAGGGAGGCGCCGCGGGTGGTGGTGGGATGGGGTTTTGGGGTGTTTGGGCGTGCGGGTGCGCCGTCGTAGTAGGTGCGCCCGGGGCAGCCGCGGGCGGGGAGGGCGCAGGCGTTTGGTGCGACCTGGATGGGGGAGCGGTCGTACTGGGCGGGGCTGTGGGCGGAGAAGGTTCTCGTGAGGGTCGGGGACGGGGGGAAGTGGACGGAGGAGATGTAGGGCGGCAGCGGCGAGTAGTACTCGTCGCTGACCGCGCGCTTGAGGATGGGCTGGCCTGCGGGCATGCCTAGCCTGGGTTACTGGGATCTGGATATGCGGGAGATCATGGTGGAAGGAGGAAAGCCGTTTTGTATAAATCCGAAATCTGTCCTGACACTTTGTCACTGTCACGTCACGCGGACATCGCTTCCATGCCCACCGATCCACCGGGAGACAAAAAAGGAAAGGCCAGTCCACGGGAAATTTGATTAAGTCCGCTTAACTCGCAAACCAAAACATGGCGTTTGCGAGTTAAGGGGACTTGGGGAAATTTCCGCAAAAATGCGCGACGAACGCAAAATTTTTACAAGTCCCTTTAACTCAAAACACATGTTTTGCTTTGAGGGTTAAGGGGACTTGCATTTTTTTCGAAAAAAAACTTCGACAAATTTTTCAGAAAAAGTTTGCCAAGTCCCCTTAACTCTCAAACCCCATGTTTTGCTTTACGAGCTAAGGGGACTTAGAAAAAAATCCCAAAAAAAAAGTCGAAAATTTTCACGAGGCAGTCCACACCTCATACACTCCGAGCAAAGTGGCAACACCCCTCCACACACAATCGATTGTCTACCCTGCACCTCGCACACACTCGAGGCCACCGAGCGCGTCGTCCACGGCGCCCACCGCGTCGCTGCAACGCTTGCCGGCGTAAATCCCTCACCTCGCCCCATCCGGTGTGGCGCCCGTCCATCCACATTCTACTCCCGCCGCCATCGCACACAACAAAAAAAAGAAATCCACTGCCACCCGCCAAGCGTCCGTGGAAGTTCTATCCCCGAGACTCCTCTTCTTCGCCTCACGTAGCCTCACGTACCTTTCGTGTCGGCGATCCTCGCGGCGCCAAGCCCTGACCGAGCCTTACCTTACTTACGCCCCCGATGTCGTAGCAGCATCTACATCTACATCCCTCATGCTAACAAGCTCCTCGTCCCCTTGGGCCTCAGTCCCTTCCCTTCTATCACCACGTTCCCGCATCCCCAACTGCGCCCGGCGCGGTCACGCGTCGACCCTGTCATTCGCTCATTGGCGCGTCCCAGCTCCTGGTTTTCGCATTCCGCAAACAACATGTTTCCTTTTCCTCGTACGGCGCGTGTCTCCGCGTCTGTCGTGTCCTGTCGTGATCCTGTCTTCTGTCTCCTGTCTTCTTTCTTCTCGGTGTGTTCCGGGGTTGTGTATATCCTCTACAGCGGAGTTGCAGTGATTGGCTGATCACGTCTGTCCCGGTGGCTTGTCTGGCCACGGCCAAGCCCTCGACTCGATTAATCCTTCTTCGTCGTTACTTATCTTCGTTACATACATACTTCTCTGTGATTCCCCACTTCCCCCACATCTCAGACGAACGCGTGTTGTTTACCGGTGAACTTCGCATCACACGCCGTCTCACTGGCGTACCTAGCCTATCTCGCCTGCACTAGACCAGCTTATTATCTGATGATATCAACCAGCTGCCCTTCACCTTTCGCACTAGAGAGGTCAGGCGCGTCGCGAGTGGGTGGGTCAGGCACCTCGAGTCTTATCGCTCTAGATTATCGCATCGCGTCCCACAGCTCTGGGTACTTGTAGCCGAGACGCGAGACCTGGGTCCCGACAGCGACGACGAGCACACCATCGCCATCACCATCTGCAACTACGCGCGCGCCTAGTGGACGACGGATATTGAACCAGCGACACTCCGCAGCAACCAACCATTCTGTAGTTCAAATAATTTGTTGGGATTGCATGCGCATTTGACTCCGCCGTCAGTCCGGAGGTCGGCGCGTATGACGAATTCAAATCAACAAAATCAAAATCAAATCATCATCACCAAAGTTGTTGAACGACGCGACGTCGATCCCGCGGCGCCCTGATCCATTGCGGCAATGATCGGGACCCAGCTCCCAAGACAATGCGGGACGGGAAGTGGGACAAGCGTCAATTCCGCCGGCGGTCAAGTTTTGAAGCTGTTACTGGATCCCGCGCTTCGGTCTCTTCACAAGTTACAAGGTAGATATCGCGTCTCGGGACTCTCCGAGACTACAGTTGAATCTCAATCTTGATTCACCGACTCGGACTCCCGACTTTGAGTAACGGGGTTTCGGCGAATCAACGCACCCGCGGGATATATAAATACTCGTCACCCCCGGTGTTCAAACCTTGAACTTGAACTTGAGAGATATTTTCTTTCTTTGAGATAAGCGTAAGCTTTAACATCGAGCTCTGTCCGTCGGCTGGTTTTTATTTTGGATTTGCAAGACGGATCCAGACGTGGGGTGTGAGCGCGTCGGACGCGGTTGAGACCCTAGAACTTTACTGTACATAACTTACGCTACTACTCCCAGGGCGAATACTCGGCACCTCCGGCGTCCAATCTCGAACTTGAGAGGAAAGGCCTAGGTTGGGCTTACTTATTTTCGAACATACTTTTGTTGAGGTAAGCTTAGACTTTAACCTTCTGTCCGCTGGTTTTTGTTTTGGATTTGCAGGACGGATTCGGGCGTGGGGTGTGAACGCGTCGGACGTGGTTGAGACCCTAGAACTTTACTGTAAATAAGTCACGGTACTACTCCCAGGACGAATATTCGTCACCCCCGGTGTTCAAACTCGAACTCGAACTCGCACTTGAACCTTGAGAAGAAAGGTCTAGGTTGGGCTTACTTATTTTCGAACATACTTTTTTTGAGGTACAGGAGCTTAGACTTTAACCTCTGTCCGCTGATCTTCGCGTGAATCGTTTGACGAGGGTTGGGTTGAGACCCCGGAACTTTTTTGAATAAATCCATATACTCCCCACGGTTGGAATAATGTGGACTGTGGACGCGTTTTTTTGCCAAGCGTCGCGTCTAATCTTGACTTGCGCCCAATGTCCGCGCCCACCGATCCTCCCATCCCCACGTAGGTTGAATGTTTATCTTGTGAGATGAGAAGCGCGATATATATACGTGGGTGATTTGCATACACGAGCGAGTGAGCAAAGGTTATTCGAACGCGGGGTTGAACGAATTCGAACGATGCGGCGCGACGTTCGTCGGGTTGGGACCCAGAAATTTGGGATGCAAACGTTCGCGTCCGAACCTGAATCTCAGGGTTCTGAATCATTCATTGCCTTCATTCGCGCGTCGACTCGCACTTTTTGTGAAAAGAATATAACATACTCACTCTCTTAGTACGGTTTCTTTCGCCCCTTTTCTTCAGGTGCGTTCGGCAAAAAAATTCGGATGAGATGATTTGGACGTCGGAGTCGTGTGAGAGGTGAAGTTATATCAAGTTGGTTAATAGGCATAATTATAAGCTTTAACCTGTCTGTGTCCGCTGATCCTCCCATGCCCAATATCCTTCGAGTCAACCTTCATGTTCGCTATATTTTGAGAAGCGCGACATGCATGGGTGATTTGCACAAAGTAACAAAGTTTAACTGAACGCGTCGGAGATTACTCGCGTGCTCAAGTTAACGTTTTCAACCACAAGTAGCATGTAAGTACAAATATACCAGGGGAAGGGTTTGAGAGGCTTTATTGCGTATTGGACGGGTCTACGGGAATTCATATTGCCCCGAAAAACACCCGACGGTTGAATGTTCTCGACGCGTTTGGTTTGAATAATCAACCTTTCAAAGTTGATAACAAATGTCGGTTTTGACTAACCCCCGAGCCTAAAGTTGCGTTCCGCCGAATATGCCATGCCGAAGTTACATTCTTCATGTTCATCTTCACAGTATTATGATTTTGAGGAGCGCGCCCGGCATACGCGGGTGATTTGCAGAGCTGTATGTATTGAACAAAGGTTATTATAATTGAAGTCAGGGATCCAGATGCTAGAGATTACTCGCGCGGTCGAACGACGCGTCGAGTTCCCACCAGATAGATGCATTATCACTTTGGCTTGTGGTTCAAGTTCAGGTTAAGACCCCAGAAGTTTATACTTATACTTGTAATAGATAATCCCCACGATTAGGCAAACGCTGGAGCGTGCCAGCGCGTACGCGTCTTAACCTAATCCAGCCCCCCCTCGACGTGCCTTTCTACACACGCCCCATAAGTATGTAAACCGGGCGCCAAACCAAAATAGCTCGTAGCAAAGCTGCCACGGAAGAACCCGCGCGGAGATTCGCATCTTTTCACTTCACTCATTCACTCAATTCGCCGGTCGGGACGGAGACACCAGCACGCATGACCGCGAATCACCTTGGGTGGCTTCAGAATCAGCGTGTGAATATAATTATGATTAAAAAAAGCCTAGCAGCGTGAACGCGAAAGTGAACGTGAGCTCGGTGCGAATAAAGGTGTGAATTCGCTCTCGGTATGAATCAGCCTCGCGCCCACCAACGTTTTTCCAAAATCTCATTATAGCGTGAAAAACGTTCGTCCGACTCGGATTCGGACTCTGAGCAGCCATAGCGAAATACGCGCATATCGCATGCGCGCGCCGTGCGAACGAAACAAATGCGTCGTGTTGGTTTTGTGCACTCGTGTTGGCGATACGCGATAACGCGACCGTGACGCGTCGCGTCTCAGTGGGAACAAGCGCCTCGAAGCAACGGATTCTGTAATCCTTTACGGAAAAACAAAACAAGAACACAACCGCCACTGCCCAATGCGGATATTGTCCAAAAAAGAATTGACAGACAACAGTTGAACTGTTGAACAGAAAGAATCACGTCGCGGAAGCCGGCGCGCGGTCCCGACCTTCTTGAGTTTGTGATCTTTCCTCTGTAGGTCTAGTCTCTCCCCAGCCCGACTCGTGATCACTCCATGGCCGAGCGCGAATCGGAAGTGGTGGTGGTTCAGATTTTTCGCTGGCAGATTCTTAGATTCTTTTTTTTCCAGGAAGAAGCGACCCCGTAAGTTTGCAACTCTTGTCGTACGACATTGCATTATTGCATTGGGTTCTTTTAATCTCCGGGCGCTGCCTAAGACTGACATTGATTGCGACAAGAAGCGACACGGCCTTCGGAGGCGTGCCTCTCCGGAGATTAACGCTTGCGAAGGCTGGTTTATTGTTGCAAAACATTGATAAGAGATATATCATTACCTGTGCTGGAGAAGGTGTTGTCGATGAGCGCGAACGAAGGCGAGGGCAAAGGCGGGCGGAGACATCAGCAACTTGGAGAAAGCTTTGCACCCGGAGCGCCGCGCGCGCTCTGCATTTTGCAATGCATTGACATAGCTTGCGTGTGCGCTGGCAGTGGCACATAACATAATCTCCGACCTACCCGACGTCTCCCGGCAAGTGTGAGAGGTGAAGGGAGGGAAGGGTATAGAGGGGTATAGCAGAGGTTACGCCGGTTGCGGATGCCGAGGCCGACCCGAGGAATAGGTTGGGAATAGGGATGTCCCGACGCAACCCGAGCTCGAGCCCGGGAGTCGAGAACGACAAGCCGATCCCGACGCATGACGGCCGACCGGGGTCGGACGAGAGTCAGCAGGGTAGACGTGAGCACTGAGTGGGTAACGACATGAGAACGCGGCCCGGGTGCATGCGGGAACAGCAACGGCATCCCGACAGTACCTCCTTGCTGGAATGTGAATGAGAATGAATGCGCGGGAAGAGTGGCCATGCATATGGAAGAGTGAGTAAGCACCGAGGGGTTGACCGAGTGTTCCATGGCCAGTGTCCATGCAAACGTGAATTAAATGAATGAAAGAATTCGACAGAGATGCGCGTCCCTGGTTGGATTTTAACTTCGACCCATAAATACAGCAGTTGGGAATAGACTCGCGACGCATACACTATGCGTGGTTTTAGCCTCGGCGGTCGAGGCAGCCACGTTGAAAAAAAAAATCGTGTCGAACGAGAATAAACGACGACACCCAGTGGTGTTGCAGCCGTGTTGCAATTGCAACCATCGCGTCGCAGCCGCATGGAAGTGGAGACTCGGGGGATTCCGGGAGGATACTCGGGTGGAGAGATGGAGAGGGTGGAGCGCCAAGTATGCAAGTCTCCACCTACTGTATTTTCCATCCAAGAAAGCGAGTAGCCTCGGACATGTCTCGCAACAGAACAGGGCGGAAGATCAACAGAAAACAGAACAGTGCCAACAGAAACAGAACGCTGCAAGAATCCCCAGAAGAAGAAAAATGGGGCGAGAGTTACGAGAACGCGGAAGTTGGGGTGGCGGCCTGGTCAACGTGCGCTCTGACATCATGCCGCCGAGCCTGAGGCGTTACTTCCGACAGCACGGCGTCGGTGTGAGAGTTGAGTCGGAGTAGTCGTGTTCTAGTGGTAAGATAAAATCCGATTCGCGGGATGTAAACGAGTAGGACGCAGTGCGTAAGACTCAGTATGAGAGTCCCATGCGAAAAACACACTCCTTTGGAAAAAGCGACAAGATTGGCCGCGGCGTCAGCGTGTAAAGATGGCTGGAGTAAAGTGGAGGTTGGACGCTGGACTCTGGAGGTTGGAGTCAGCATGCCCGCGGGCTCCGGATGCGTGGTTCAAGTTGTGGTGGTTCAAAAATTAGCATTCGCGGGCATACAGTCCGAAATGAATCGCTGTCGGCCGTAGAATATGTAGAATAGTACGCACGTTGGTTTCGGGTCGACCCATTGCTTACATAGGCGGACATCCTCCTTCGACTCACGGAGGTCGTAAAAAGTCGAAAGATTCAAAGAAATTCAACGAAATTCAACTATGCCACGTGCCGCTGCGTTGCGGAACGGATGCATTTTTTGAGATCCTCGAATTGGAATTGCCCTGATCATGAGTCGGAATTGCAAATATACTCGGGTCTCGGGACGTCATCGATATCGCATATTTTTTCACTCACATCTTGTCGATCAGGTACGTCGGTCACGCTGGCGAGGATCCGCGTGGAATCGCAACGACGATCTTGTTGTTTCAGGTTTTTCAACGGTTGTAAGTAACCAGGTCCAGGGAGTGGGACTTCTAGGAGCGGGAACGGTGCAGAGTTAAGGCGGATCTGGAGATTGGTAAGAAACCGAGAAGGCCAAACGTTAACGGAAGTATAAGCACCTCAAGCAAGGCAGCCTGAGATAAGGTGTTCATCCAGTCGGAGGTTTTTTATGAATCTTCCGACGCGCGCCGCAACAGATCGCCGACGGTTGATTCCTTTGAGTATTTGGTTTCTTGATTTCTAAATATTTCCTTTTTTGGAAGCGGGTGTTGAAAACGGAACACGGAAGGACCAGGTCACCAACTGACCAAGCAAGCGCCCAGCGAATGACGCCATCGCAAGGATCTGGTAACGTTAACCCGAGGATCAGTGTGAGCCTTGAGATGCACGAAAGAAAACAAAAACACAAAAAGCAAGAAATTTGAGTTCGCGGGAGAAGGTGTTACGCAATGCGAACAAGCTATGGATCTAGGCCGTAAGTAAATTGCCAAGCGCCAAGCACCGGCAAGGAAGGAAGAAAGTACGTTTGAAGGTTGTCTGTCGAAATGAAAAATACTAGGTTCATCTCGGGCATTGCGTTGGCATTGCGGATCGACAGCGAAAATGGGCAGGATTGACACAAGCTCGGGCTTGGGGACTTGGCCTGGGCCAGAAGCCGGTGGACATACGCGGCGAGAGAGATAGCGGAGCCCTCGGAAACGGCTCGGCGTTGCGAGGAGGCGAGCAAGGCAGAGCGTTGTATGTATGCGTCGACGGCCAAGTCAAGGCCAAGTGCCGACGAGCAAGGCGAAGCCGAATGCCAAGCCGCGACGAGAAAGGCCTGCGCGCGGCCGTCTGCGCACTTGGGAACGCGAATCCGGCACCACTCCGCGCAGACCCAGCGCCTAGCGTGTAACACACGCAGCCCGGATCAGAACGAGGCGCGCTGATGTATCAATCATCGCGGCAGGCGTTGAATCCCGTTTCGGGCGCGCGGGTTTGCTGTTTTGGCGCTGTCGTAAGGTCCAAGAAGAAGAAGAAGACGCCAAGCCAAGGTAGAAAGGCGGGAAATGACCTGAAATGACTGAAGCCAAGTGAAGCCGGAACGGAAGCACCCCAGAAGGTGCGAGAAGGAGAAGGCCGAGCCGTCGTACGAACAGAGAGGGGAAATGAAGGGCAGATGCGAGGGAAGCACGCGTGCCACCAAGCGGGCGAAGTTAAATACAAATAGACGGAGAGCCGCGGGTTCAAAAAGCGCGCTGCGAAGAGCTACGTTCTGCGGAGAACCAGTGAAAGTTGTCACACTTAGGCGCGCAAAATAGGCGGCGCTGCGAGCGCGTTCCTCACTGAATTGATGGCGTTTAAAGTTAGTAAAAATCCTGATTACGAACCCAGAGACCGCGGTCCCTCAGGTCGCTAAGGTCGTTACCACGGTACCGGACACTTGGGAGCAACTCAGAAAAAATATACTGTAATGTAATTGAAATGACTCACAGGATGGGAGTGGATGTAGTGGATGAAAAACTGGCCGCCTGCACCTAAATGAAAAGACCGGTAAATCTCATCTGTCGTTGTACTATAACATCATTGTCCGTGCTCCGCAATGGCTCGTCGAACGAAACCTGAGCCCACAGTCATAGATTCATCAGCACCCCATGTTTTGATGTTCATTTGCGAAAGGTCGGTTTCGCACAGAGGGAGGATGAACTCGGAGTCGGTGATGGAATCCGGAGTGGCCCAGCACGGAGGTTGCTTTATTGGCTGTCTCACTGGCATATCTAGTCGTACAAACTAGAAAAAAAGGCGAGCAAGCACTCATTTAACCAAAAAGCCAGCGTCATAGGTGGCCCATCTACGAATTTCAGCACAATTGAGCGCGAGATCGGCGCAGTAATAGTGACGTGGACCGAAGGGTGAAAGGGAAAACGGACAGGAGAGAGGTGGAACTGAAACAAGATGTGAGACATGAACACCTCTACGAGCAACACAGGAACAGCCGGAGAGAATTTCGTGAAATACTGGGTCCCGGTTGGACGTTGGCGCAGTGGGGGGAGTAGATTCCAGAGTGTTAAAACGCCGGATTGGAGTCGGGGAGACCAGAGGTTGTGAAAATCATTTGCAGTTCGAAAGTAGCATGACCAGTCCTAGTAGATAGAGTTCCGAATCGTGAATCGACAGAGTGGTGGAAGCCAACACACGAAGTTCCTTATTAAGCCACGCGGATTCATCAGCAAACTCTGATTTTGGTACCTTGCTATAACTGCTATAACCTGCTATAAGCCAAGTACTATATATCACTATATAGCAGGTTATAGAAAGGTACCCTTTTTCATAGCACATCGTAGCACTCCATAGCGCTATAGAGTAGGCCCCGGGAAGCTCCACCAAAGGGTTGTCCGGAAAATTCCTGGATTTCGGCCTCAAAAACCCAATTTTGGGGGGCCCAAAAACCCAATATCGGACAAGGCTCGTAACGCGTCACAGGTGTGACCCCGCCAAAAAAATGTCACAGCGTCGGCATTTTTTCGCAGATTTCGTCGTGTTCGCGGTTTTTGGACAGTTTTGGGCTTCATCTGATAGTAGGACCAGATCAAAGAGCCCGCTTAGATTGTCCCAACACTGACCCGCAAAAATGGGCCGGAAGTGGGCCGGATCGTCCTCAAAAACCCAAAATTTGGACAAGGTTTGGCAAATTTCGACCTGAAAAACCCAATATCCGGACAGGGAAATGGCCATTTTTCGAGCTCAAAAACCCAATTTTTCGGACAACCCTTTGGTGGAGCTTCCCGGGGCCTTATAGAGTGCTATATAGACCAATCAGGGTTTGCTGATGCTTTCATTGAATCTGAGCCTTCATGCGCTTTCCTCTATACTCATGGACTGGGGTTTTTGCGGCAGGCGTTCAGCTTCGAAAGGCTCTGAATGCTCTAGGCAGAAATCCGAAATAGGATGGATGTTGCTTACAGCGTCCTACAGCACCGTGACTTCCAGCATGTACAGCTCTTCTGTCTCCGTTTACTCTCAATGAAATTGGTGAAGTTTACCAAACTACTTCGCGTGTTTAACCTCGCTCTCGTTTGCTCTCTTCCAAAGCTCACAAAAAAAAAAAAACTAGGAACTGCAGAGCTGGAGGGGATCATCAGTTCGATCTAAGATAACTGATATCCAGTGTTTGGCAGTCCTAGATATAGGTGGCTAGCTGATCCTTGTTTCCTACCATCTTTCCCCCCCTCTCGCTGTCCTCACATAGAAGACACCATCCTCTGCGAGAATGGCGGCCATGTTCAGGATCTGGCGAGGCTCACGCCCCCAAATTATTTGCATTTACAGTCTTATTTATTTTTGGCCTGGGTAATCCTTGTCCTCGCGGCCCACTTTACATCCGACCTTCAGGTGGTGAATGTGTCGGTAAACGCCGCTCCTGAGGTTTCATTGACTGTCACCTGTGACTGGACGCCGACTTCTCTCTCCGACGCGTAAGTTCTCTTGAAACTTCACGGAGAAGAGCCGCCATGAAATTCAATCCGCCTATGTCAGGGCCGACTCATTTTCCATCCAGCTCAACAACTTGTCGTTCGTGAGTATTCTCGGTCTCTCAAGCACTCTCCTGAATCTCCTCTTGACGGTTTGCGGAATACCTCTCTCCTCATTGCGACTAATCAAGCCTCTTTGTAACCTTTCGTCACCCACTAGTAGTGTTGCGCGCAGGGTAATCTTTCGTCCGCGCATTTTCACTTACTGAATTATTCTTCGTCAGCTTTGAGTATTTCATTAAATTTGTCGGCAACTCAGACATCAACGCTGTCTTTTCTCAGAGTCAAACGTTCTCAATCGACCAGGGCCCTGTGTCTGCATCGCATTCTGTCGCGGTCTCTTAGCACGAACGGGCCTCAGAGTCTTTCTGTCACGGTTTCTGCAAGTACGTTCTTAATCGACCAAGGCCCTGTGTCTACACCGCATTCTGTCACAGTCTTTGCAAGCACAAACGAGCCTCAGTGTCCTTCTGTCACGGTTTCTGCGAGCACGAATGGGCCTCAGGGTCAGGCTGGTTCCGCACCTACGTAAATTGTTCCATTCGAATCACCATTCTTGGCGCGCTTGTGTTTTTCCTTTACCGTGCCCGTGGTCGACGTCGCAGCCTCGCTTTCACTGATAGGAAGAAAAATGCCTTTCCCTATAAACAGGCTGACTCAAACGAAGGGTCCGCCCCGTCCGGCGCGATGCGAATATTCCCACCGACCCAGGCTTTCCCCCAGGGAAGGGTGTTGCGGACCCAGATGAGTGCGCTTCAGCACCAGCAGATGCAGATGCAGGCGGCGATGGATCGGGGACTTCCCGAGTATACGCCTGATCCAATTTAGATTCATGAAGAGAGAGAGAGATTGTACATACATTTTCTGGTAACGTTTGGAGATCCCTCAAACCGAGATAAAAGGCTTCTCAGAGAAGGGTAGACCCCATGTCGGAGTGCTCTTCGCTTCGTGCAAACCTGTTCGCTCAGGAAAATCATGCTACGATTTGTCGCAGTAGCTCTGAAAGGCCAGGCGCTATGGGTGGCGGTATGTACACGTCTAGTTTGTCAATCAAGTGAATCGGTCAATTTCAGACATGGTCAATGGCGTCGAAACGACGTTCTTCATGAGGGTAGTTCACACAGCAAACACATAGTCATACAGGAAGGCGGAAAGTCACAACTGCATGAGGAGGCACTTCGACTCATACCCAGAACGCGACCCTCTCATTGCTTGTTCTTCGGCACATACTTTAGCCTCGGCCGCCAGGAGACGCGATCGGTACCAATGAGGTGGACGTCTCGCTCTAAGAGGCTCTCTGCCCAACGCGCCCAACGACTCTTCGATATGGCGGGCCTGTGATATTGAGCACATCCACAGCAACGGCCACTAGCGCGAAACGTACTCTGTGGTGGGCCAGTGGCAAAGTGGGTGCTCGACCTCGCGCAGCGTAGGGAACGACGTCGTGGACCGCAACGTCGACATGAATTTGCCGAGTTCCGCCTCCTGCCATTGCTTCAATCTGCAACAGATGAAAAAAATGCAAGGAATGTCCTTGTCGGTACTTTACCGGTAATACTGGTGCGGAAGTCTGAAGACTATACGCTCAAGACAAGTGTGCGTGTCGGAGGTCTGTAGGCACGCGGCGCTCGCCGGGTTCTGCGTCCCGCAGACTTGAGCAATGTAGAGTAGACGAACGGGGAGAAGCGCAACACTCACCTTTTCGTCGCAGGCCACGCCGAGCACGGTCAAGGACGGGCAGTTGCGCCATATCGCGAGCTTAGGATCCTTGATCTGAGACTCAGAAAGTGTCAGCTTTTGCAGCTTTGCGCCATGCACTTTGAAGAATTGGGCCCCGCCGCGGGCAGTTGCAGGAAAGACGACAGTTTGCAGCGAGGGCAGCCTGATAAACAGTTAGAGAAGCGCTGTAATCCGCAAATTCAGGACGCACTCCATGTGTGAGAGAACGTCAAGAAACGACTCGTCATATGTCTTAACAGTCAAATCCACGAGGAGACTAAATGTATTTGCCGGGATCAGCTTGGGTTCGGTCTTGAAAGTCGTCTTCGAATCCCAGCCAAACACTCGCATCTGCGAAAACAGAGCAAATACAGCTGGGCTCGTCGCCCCGCTGGCTTTGTAGATTGGTATGCGCTGGAAAGTTCGCAGCATGGAGCCGGCCAATTTAGCCAGATCGTTGAACGCCTGCCATTTCAAGGGCATACAATTCCTCATGCCGAACAGTTTAGTAAGAGACGGTGTCTGTGCGATGATCTTAAGCACGGCGGAGTCGCTGAAGTGACAGATGGACAGGCATTGTACGTGACGGCCAAGCGGAGGTTGCCGGGCCAGCTGTGAGGCAAACGCCTCCAGTGTCCATATCAAGTAAAGCTCGGGGCTTTCGTATAGGTGTGGGACTCCGACGCGCTACAGAATATATGTAAGTGTTGTGCGCTGGCCACAGTGAATGCGCTGGTTTACCGCGAATGTCTTGCACACCAGAAGCGGCGCCAGGCGCATACCCCAACTAGTATTGTCGCGATACAAGGCGAAATATAGTACGCGGCTCCAGATAGTGTCCTCTTGAACGGAATCTGCAGCTAGGCGGGGTGGGTACATGAAAGGAGGAGGCACGTCTACCGGGATGGCACTAGAAAGATACGTTAGACATTAGCGAACAGAAGAACCAGGATTACCTCTCGTCTGCCAAATCCAAAAGCGTCTTCAGTTTCGCATCTTGCTTCACTTCGTCGCAGAATTTTTTTCGGTGCGAGAGTAAAAACTGGTGCTCTTGCGGCGACAGATGCGGCTCAATCCGAATACGTTTTAAGGACGGGTTCGCGGCGATGATTCGTATATATTCAGGTACCCGCTGTAGAGAGCGGTCGTGGTCCCAGACCAGCAACGTGTCCAGCTTCGGAGCCTGCCTCAATGCCTCGGGAATCTCGCTCCTACCGCGACAGCCGAGGCCATCTGGGATCTCAAACACGGCCTAGAAAGCGGCTTATAAACAAAAGAGAGAAAAATAATAATAAGAAAAGTGTATCGGGTACCAGGTTCTCCCAGGTTGGGATGGACTTGACAAGTGCCTCAACCAGCGGTTTCGCGTGTTTCGATATTCCGCTCCAATAACGCCACCCGATGGCCGTGTCGATAATGACACGGACCGGATTGGCCAGGGGCAGGCCCCGACACAGGCCACATGCATTGTCAGGCGAAGCAATAGCGAGTGAGAGGAAGAGATCAGTGATGTTTGGAGAGGTCTGGAGGATTTTGAGCATTGAAATGGCATATCCACCCTCTACACGCAGTTTCTTGATGAATCGGCCGAGGGCGGGGTTGGTGGTCAAGGTGGCGGCTAGCGCTTGGGCCTGAGCCTTCGAGCGGATTGCCACCACATTGTACAGAAGTGGAGTGGCCACGCGTAGCCACGCTTTGGAGACGACCAAATACGCGGAGCTAGACTCCGAGAACTTCATGAAGGGGGAGGCTCCGGACTCGGACATGGCGCAAAACGTGGCGTCCGATACTCGAAGGGCAGGCGATAGGATCTCTGAAATTATCTCGTCCGGTATGTGGTTGGCCATGAGTGGGTTGGGTTGAATGTAGAAAGATGGTTGAGCTGCTCAGAGTATGTACTCGGTGGCGGCACTAAACAGTGACTCGGAAGATAGGGGCGTCACGGTGTTTGTATTAGTAACTATAGTCAAATCGATTACCTTGGAGCGACTCGGATGAAGTTCTCTGCATATCTCAACACATATCCTCTGCATAAGCCGTGCGCGTCAATACTCAGAGGCGCTCAGCGTTTGGCCAAGCAGATGATGGCTTGAAGCTAGGCGAAGTCAGGCACATGTTGCTTCCCGCCTCTATTTTTCATGCAGCGCGTAATGATTCTCCACTGCCAACTGCTGTTCTTCGTGGCACCAGGTGTCTGAACGCGCTCGGTGAATCGCACAATCGATGATACCTACGGGGATTCGGTGACAGGACTGCTTCTAGATTCCGATGGAATTGCGAGCTGGAACAATGTTATCTGCCCACCGGACAAGACGTGTGTTTGGGCACCCGACAAGTCGAAGGCGCACAACTAGACGTACATGGATAGCTTTAGCACCAATGCAAACTTAACGCTTCATTTCCCCGGTACGCAAATATTATTTGCGCCACCAATGGCCTCTCACCGTGTTCATGTAGGAACTGCTATCCATGTCTTGACTATTACGATCAATGAAACACACGCAGCATTAGCTGTTCCTGAAACAATCTATCGTACTCAGTTGGATGGCGGTGAAATCGAGGATGGTGCCATTTCGTTTGATGAACCTCCGCAACCGGCATACAACGTATTGCTTTACTCGATAACCGACTTGCAGAACGCCAGTCATACATTGACCATTGCCCCTTCCACTATCGAACCTTTATTTATTCGATTCATGCGCTGTATACGTGAGTTCTAACATTCATGCGTCAAATCTTTCCTCCAGTTATGAGGAGCCTGAAATCGAATCGACTTCTTCTGCATCACCGACCAAAGCTTCAGCTTCACCCTCCAATATGGCGCCTCCCTCGGTCCCTGTGAAGAAAAAAAATCTTGCAGGGCCCATCGTGGTCGGGGGACTGATAGTAATCTTCGGTGATCTTGGCTTCTTGTTTTTCCGGACCCATCGTCGCAGTTAGAACAGCGACGCTCCCCCCTTTCGCTGGCGAGCGCGATAGCACAGAGAAGAGGCGTCCAACCGCCCCTTTCCCCGCGATGAATGTAACGCAAGAGGAGGAGTGGACACCTGTACAGCTGTTCACGACTCTCTCGACAGGGGAGACCCAATTGTTTCCAGCGGCGCAAACGATCCCTTCCGAACTTCTACTACCTCGGAAGAAAAGCAACCGCTGCGCCAAGAGGAGGCTGCGCGACAAGTGGGGATCATCCAGCAAGAAATTCGAAAGCTCACGAGGAAGCTGAGGCGAAGGGCCTGCCGACGGAGCCCACGTCGGCGAGCTCGAGGGACCAGCCCGACCATTCCAATGCTCAGGTGCTGGAGGAGCTCCGGTTGTCGAGGAATCAGATGAATGCGATTCAGCAGCAGCAGCTGCAGATGTAAGCCGCGATCGGCCTGGGACTTCCCGAGTACATGGCTGGCACAACGTAGTTTCCACCTGAATTGTTTGTATGTAAATTACCACACTCTCTGGAAACGGCAGTACTTAGGATTCGGCGGCTATAATACATTGTCTATGACACCGAAGTAGAATTGGCAAAGACCTCCCTGTCCGTTATTAGCTCTATGTCCATCCCCGCCTCCGCCAAAATCTCCAACTGCGAGAAAGTTGTGGGATCAGGCTGTGCGAATGGGACGGCCTCTGTCCCAATTCGGACGGAACCACTAGTACTGAAGCTTAACGCAAAAACTTGCAGCTGGTCAACATCGCGACCGGCCTGTCGGTTCCACCGGGCGACCAGCATACGTGTGAGCGTGTCGTATGTCCACGACAAGGGGGGAACTTGACCGATATTTACCTGCATCGTGAGCGTGTCGTATGTCCACGACAAGGGGGGGACTTGACCGATATTTACCTGCACCCTGAGCGTCTGAAGCCGGGGGAGGAACTGGGACATCGGATCGTACATTCGATTAAAGATGTCATGCGCAGTTTCCCCTGCGAGAGGTTTGATTTCTAGACGTACGAGGGTGGGCACGGCAATGAGGCATGCTACTGTGTCGATTAGGGCGTTGGGTAGATAGGAAGCAAAGTCGAGGAAAAGCTCGCGCAGCGGCGGCGATGATCGAGATAAAAGTTGGAATAAAGGCTTGGAGAGCATGGGAGCGAGACCAGAAATGACGAGGGTTTCGAGTTCGGGGCATGTTATGCAATGGAGAAGATCCAAAACGCTGCTCTCCCACATGATAGAAGACTGAATGTTGAGCGACTTGATGTTGGCCCGTACCGGGACCGAAATGGTCCACCTCTCCGCAGTATGGAGATCGAGCCGTATTTCTACGAGCTTCGGAGCATTGCTGAGGACGGCAACGTACTGAGCAGCCGTAGCCGAGGCTCGAGAGTCGAAATACGTCAATTGGTGTAAGGGTAGAACGACGTTAGAAAGGGTAAACCCATCCCCCAAAGAAACGTCATTGAGCATGGGGGCATTGCTGAACAAGTTCAGGGAAGGAAGGGTCGATTCAACAGATGGATTATGAAGTGCGACTTTAATCGCAAGCCTCCTCAATAGAGGAAGACCTTCATTTGACTGCAGTCGATAGAAATCGGCCAGGGGAAGTATGAGGTTCACGTCGTGCCAACGCGAGGAACTACGGCTGAGAGCAGAGATGAACGAATCTGGAAGAGTGTGCTCCCTGGGCAGCGCTGAAATGCAGTTGACGACCATGGTGAGAGGCCAATTACCGCCGCGTGAAAGCCAGGTTTCGAAAAGCCGTATGAGGGAACAGTCGTCTGTCGCTCTAACCAAGTCGACCGACAAAATGAAGCTACTCCATATGCCTGGCGTGGAGAGTGCAGTTTCCCTCCAGTCCCTGCAAATCGCTCCGAGAAGCAACGGTGCGCGCGTGGAAGCGGGGGCGGCGGAATAGGGAGGAAGACATTCAATGAATATCTCGGAGAGGATTTCGGGAGGGAGCTGGTGGATCGCCGAGAGAATCTCCCAGCCCTCAACGCGGTCTAGCTCGTCACGGAAGCGCAAAGAACGGCGGAGTTCCTCGCCGTCGACCTCTGTGAGACTGGCTTGCAAATCGTCGAAGCTGTCTTCCATGGTGGGGGCAATGAGTGGGGCTGGGGAGCTCCAAGACGCTCCCAGTTAAATGGAGACGAAGACATCGACAGAAAGCTGTGGTGACAGAGGACAGACGGTCAAATGGGGTTGAGATTAGATTCCAAATTTGAAGAGCTGTGTTGCGGAAACGCAGCTGGGATTTGTCAGCAAAACGAAAACATAAATAAATAAAACAAGGAATTGCAAGTCATTTGTGGCTCTTTCAGGACTTTCGACATAAACTTCAAGAGCACAACGCAGAGATGAAAGGAGAGTACCCATAATTCCGAGAGTTTCATCCACTGAAAGCGCAGACGGTAATATCGACCGTCTTCAACACCTCTGGGTCGTCCCGAGTCATAAGCATTGAACAACACCAACCGGGGACCACGCAGCGCGCGAGTGCCGCATAGTGCTGGAACTCGCCGTTGGAATGAAGGGAGTATCGTTAAAACCTTTGGGTTTCTTAGATTTTGCTGAGCTACATATTTCAAACCCCGAGCTCATTCAACGATTCCCCAAGATGTACCTCTTCCAGAGAAATATGTCAGAGCGAACCCGAGCCGCGCAAGTGAAGCACAGGTAAAACTACGGCACGCCAATTAAGAAGCAGTGGGTACTTTGTCACCAGGTTCGAGCAGAGTCCGCCGCTGAGGAGGCCAACGGTGATCCATCGAGCAGATAGAGACCAACTTGTGGGGCATTCCCGGCCAGCAGCCCGGATTAGAGACGCCGGTTCCGCTGAAATTTGCCAGAAAGGTACAAATATTAAAAGGCTCTACGGCGAGAGTGTGGCATAGACCAAGCGCAAGGAAACAACGGCCGAGAACATCTGGGTCAGTCACTGCGTCAAAGAGCCCTAACGTTTTGCGCAATGAAAAAAATCTTCAAGATTTGTGCCATGGGATCATGCCTCATATGTGTGCCCCTAAAAAATATGTCGGGATAAAATCCATGACTTGCGGAATTTTGATGAATCACTGCGTTAAAACCTTCTGTAGTCTGACTACCCGGTCCGAGCTCGGTCTACGTGGGACGACCCCCGTAGTCGAAGTCGTAGGACCTTGGCCTACCTTGGCCTACAGGGCGTAGGCCTGGCTCGGACCGAATAGTCAGACTGCGACTACGCGGGGGCTCAACGCAGTGAATGGGAAGTCCGGATATTGTCCGTGTATATGGAAATGGATCTAAGTGCCTCGGGCTTTGGGCTGTGGCTGGTGAGGTATACGTTTATGATCCAGAAAAGGAGCTGTGCTATGTCACTGTCAGTCGGTCGCGGTGCGCAGAGAACATGCAAGGAGTAATTTGTACTAGCTCAGTTAACTCTTGAGCTCAGGTATGCGCTGTATTTGCGAGAAGCTGTCACGGTGGGTTAGTTATGACAGGATAGAGCCGCGCCTTGCCTGAGTTGCTGAATGATGATGGTTCAGTCAAAAGGCCGCGTTACGGTGTTACGCGCGTTACGAGTCTAATCCAAATATGGCACTCAACGCCCGACAAAAACATGTGGTTGATGCGTATGCTTGGCGCCAGTATTGCGATGATAGAGAAATGGACTACTGAAGATTACTGGAATAGGAGCTCGAAAAGCTGAGTTCGATTGTATGTTTAAAACAACCTCGGAGCTGAAGTGAGGTTGAAGTGCAATTGACTGCGAAAGGATGAAACGCGTGCACAGATATCACAGACCCAAGAAGCCTAATTGCATGTGGGTTCCGGTCCTGAAGATCATCAGGGACCAGGGTCGACTCGGGTCGAGTTTTGCCGCAATGGGTGCTTGTTGTGCAGTAAAACATCCGCGCTAGCAGCCCTCTTCGCATGCCACCACTCTGTACCGCTGGCCGGCCAGGTCTAAGGCTGTCTCACTCTGTAGCCGCCGCTCTCGCTAGCTACCGCGAATGCATCAACTTGAAGAACACACGAAAGATCGTCTGGCGTGATCAAGGACAACAGTCCGTCAACAGTCTCCCTACTACTCTGCGCGAATGCCTGGAGCAGGCAGCGACTGGCGGTACAAGTGCGTTATAGGGAATTGACTTCATTTTGTGGTTTGACGCTACTAGGGTCGGCCACCCTGGCCCTCACTATTAGCTCGTGCTTCAATCTATTGCTGTATCTTTCAAGACTCCGTCGGATTCCCAGGTTCTTCCGATACCATTAGTCCAAAACCTTCGCTGAAGCATTCACCCAGAGCGCAAAGGATAACCTTACTGCGCCGCGCGATTTTTGGAGAAGACTCTTTCCGGCTTGCTGCCACACTAGGTCTGTTTTTTATTTCGTTTCCGATTCCTGAAGGACCTTGATAATATATCCAGGAACCTTTGCCGCTCTGTACAAGTTTCTGGTCAACGCTCTCCCTCTTATTTTCCCTTCCTCTGCGCGATCATCAACTGTGGTTATCGGAGAGGCCCATGACTCCAAGCCTGGCTCAGATCTTGACCTAGATCTCCAAGGGCGACGCGTTCCGCGCTCCCCCAATACTGCCAGAACGCGATTACGCCGTTGGCATGCTGCTCTTGCTGGTGCAATTGCCGGAGGACTTGCAGTCATGTGGCAGAAGCAGGGCTGGCGGAAGCTCATTGCGCAGGAGGTATTCGTCCGAGGCTTGCAAGGCACCTACAACACCTGCTCGAGACGTTGGGGGCTCACAATTCCGTACGGCGCCGAGATACTGTTCGCCCTTGCGTCCGGACAGATCTTGTATGGGTTTTTTCTTCGGCCAGACACGCTTCCGCGATCCTATGTTAACTGGTAAATATTCCGTCGGTAGGATGCTGACGTTAACTGACAGACTCGTAGGATACAAAGCATCAGCGGCACTCCGCCAGGTGCATTCCCGTTCAACAGGAAAGTCGTACAGGAAAACGTGTTTGATATTGAGATGCTTGACGGAATAATTGCGTCGCCCAACGTCACGTCGCGCAACCTTGACTCTTTGCTATCGCTCCGCGAACGTATACTGGCCGGCGAACCCGATATTCCTCGCTATCTCCCATGCTGCGGCCTGCACCCCCATTTCGACAGCTGTGTGCACACTTATTTCATCCTACTCTTTCAAGTTGCGCGCCAGGTGATCCCGCTTTACACCGCTCGACACTTGACGGGTATCGTCTTGCGCTTCAAGATCGACGGCTCGTACCCCGGTATGATTCTGCGCACCGGTTTCGGTATCATGCGCAGCTGTGTCTTCCTCGGCGCGGCTGTTGTGCTCAGTGAAGGTATGAATACATACCCACTTTTGCCCCAAAAAAATTGTTGACCTCGACTACCGCAGCGATTTGGTGTGTCAAACACAGACTTTACGAATGGCTCATGGAGGCGCCTGCTTCGTCTGTGCTCCGTCAGATCTTCCCGCAGCACATGATCGACATGCTCATATCCCGCTACTCATGGTGGTCTCCGGGCTTGTTAGTAAGCTTGGCACTTGTGTTCGAGGATAAGCGGCGGCGGACAGAGCTGACAATGTATGTCCTGCCCAAGGCGATGGAGAGCATGTGGATCATGGCTCGCGGTCGGGGTCTCGTCGGGTCCACAGGTAGCTGGGGCGAGAGTGTTCTTGCTGCCATTGGAACGAGTATGCTGATGGTGCGTATCCTCGTCGTGAGCTGCTCCGAAAATTGATGCAAATGATCATAGACGACGTATGAGCACAACCCCGAGGTGCGTTCGCGATGCTTCAGAAGTGTTTTTGCCACTTATCTTTGGTGCAGCATCTGTCGGGCCTGGTGCGAAAGGTTCTATATCAAATCGCATAATATGCAGACACACAAAAAAGGCTCACGACCCGCGTCGCCGAAGCTGCTAGAGACAACCCTTAGAACTAAAAGTACAAAATAGAGAGTGCACAATCTGATCCGTGATTAGTTCACGGACATCCAGCAGTTCAACCACGTACAGAATCTCGTAGTGCTCGCTGATCGCATGCGTATCTCGAGATTGTGTTTGTTTAGGCATGGTAGAACTTGTTGCGAATGTTCTTTTCGTACTGCACCGGTACCTTTGAAACCATGGCCAGGTCCAGAGTACCCAAAAAATGATTGGTTGATGGGGGGTCACTGCGTTAAGGGAACGAAACTCAGTAATGAACTTGCCTGTGAAATATCTTCAGGATTTGAGTCATAGAAGAAATGACTCCTGCGTATTGTGTGTGGTGAAGATAAGCTCCACCTCAAGAGCGTTATAATATCCGATAAGTATCCGTGAATGGGAATATAGTCTGAAAATGGATCCGAGAGCCTCGCAATACATAGCGATAACAATTTGACTTTGGGCTGTCACCTGTGAGGTCTTATTAAATACGTCCCTGATCCTGACGAGGAGCTGGATCACGGTGTGCAGAGAACATGCTAGCGCTGGCAAGGAGGAGTTTTTAACTTTACCTCTTGGGCTCACGTATGCGCTTTATTTGCGAGAAGCTGCGGATTAGTTATGACAGGGCAGAGCCTTGACTGAATCGCTGAATATCAAATGAATGTGTTGGGAGCCCGTGCAGAGGACGGGTCACTTTTGGTCGTTACAAGAATCCAAATACGGCATTCAACGCCTAACAGAAACATGTGATTGATGGCATATGGATACCGCCAAGTGGCCGCCAAGAATGCGATGATGGGGAAATAGCGTGTTGGATTACTGGAGATTACTGGAATACGGGGACGAAAAGCTGAGTTTGACTGAACCAAACAATCTTGGAGCTGAGGCTGAATTGCCATTAACCGCACACGCAGATAGAATTTGGGCCAAGGGGTGACACGCGTGGCTGGATATCACAGAGTTTTTTTTCCAAGCAGGCTGATCATTGGCAAGTACTGGAAACTTTGGGCATTTTGGTCAGCAGGACAATCAGTTACAGCGGAGCGGGCGGGTCCAATGGCCAAAAAAATATAGGTGACGCGATCTGGGGAGTTTTCCTGGCGGCCGGCCTGCGTGTAGTTTTACGACAACCGCCGGGCTGACTGCATTTCGGCGGCCGCCATTCTCTTTGAGCAACATCTGTTGAACGTCGGGAGGAATCTGTTTACGACAACCCGCGAGGGTGACGTCAACGTGGGAGGACCCTTCCCGAAAAAGGGCCCTGGGCTGGAGTGCCCGACGTATTTAAAGGAACTTGGAGAGAACGGCAAGAGAGCGGGTGAAAGAGCAGCAAAAGTCAGAGACAGAGACGAAGAGACAACGGAGAGCGATAAGGAGCCGTGCTAGCCGCTGTCGATCACAGATCGCGCGCGCTTGCCGCTTGTTTGGCGAGCTGTGCGAAAATCAACCTTGAATTGATACAAAACTAGAGGCCTGATACCTGGGTGAGCCAAATCCTCCTTCTTCCCGCACTCCACAGCGCTTATCTCGAGGACACTATGGCCAGTGTACACTCCTCTGTGGACGACGATGACAAAGAGCTGCTCGCTTTGGGTTATGTCCCCTCGTTCAAGCGAGAGTTCTCGAATCTAGCGACGGTGCGTGTCGTGTGCTCGGCGAAATGGTCCAAAAATTTACGAGAAGGCGCATCTAGATCAGCTTTGCGTTCAGTATTATGGGATTATGCTCCAGCATTGCAACGACATTTAATACACCACTCACTCTTGGGGGTCCGTCCACGGTCGTATGGTACGTGAACGAATCGGAGCAGAAGAATGAGGGCTATAGCTTGTGCCAAGGTGCTGGATTTTAGGGGCATGTATGTGCTTCACCCTCGGTTCATCTATCGCCGAGATTGTTAGGTGAGCGAAGGAAACAAAACGTCGATTCACTTTGTCTGACCTTCGGATGCCAGCGCGTTCCCGACATGTGGTGGATTGTGCGTAAAGACAACGATCTCTCCTCTCTCTTTGTCTCAAACAATGGCAGATACACTGCGTCGGCCCAACTAACGCCGCTGAAGTACCGCGCCATCGTACGTCCCTCAAGTTTGGCAGCTAAAAACGCGGAGCAATTTAAATGCTTGTATAGGTGGGATGGGTGGTAGGATGGCTGAATATTCTAGGTACGTCCATCTTGTCTGAGGTATGATTTATCTTATGACGATGCTTAGGCCAAATCGCTGGTGTTAGTTCCACTGAGTTTGGGCTTTCAGGCATGATATTAGCAGCAGGTACGTTGTATCATTCTCGCTCCTTAGCGGAGGCTTACATACTCCCGTGCTGTCTGCCAGCTGTGATTGGAAAGGTTGGTCGAACGTCTCAAAAAAATCGGCTTGCAAAATCTGACTGGCCAATATTAGGACGGAGACTTTACTGTCACTTCGGTGCGTTCGCAGTCCGTCCAATCTATATTTCGGCTAATTTCTATCTCAGGGCAAGGTCGTAGGACTCTTCGCAGGTTTACTGGTGGTGCACGGCCTTCTTGTCCGTCTCTCTCATCATCCTCCCGCCTACTTGTCTGAGTTGTCCCCAGAACTCCGTCGCCACGCGACACCTTGCTCGCTTCACCCAGTACTTTGTATTCGTCAATCTCGGAGCAACTGCTCGTGCGTTGCCCTTTCGGAGTTCCAGACCCCGTCTCATATCTATTAGTGATCATTATCACCCTTCTCGCGACGACGCCTCGCTCTGAGATGCACTCCGCCGCCTACGTATTTGGTTCCGCAGGGATCAACAATGCCACGGGCGGATGGAACACTGGATTGGCCTTCCTCTTCGGGTTACTTTCCGTGCAGTGGACGGTAAGCTTCTCTATATTCTCTTTACGAATCCCTTCTTGATATACATGCAGATGACAGTGAGCTCTGGTTTCTGTATCATTAGATTCCGCGCGTTTATCATCGCCTCGCATTAAGGACTATGACGCCACCGCCCACATCTCAGAAGAAGTGAAACGGGCCGCATACGCCGCTCCCGCCGCCATCTTCATCGCAGGTCCGTACAAGTCTGTTTCGTTTGCGGAACTGATCCTAATCTCCTGTCCAGTCATTGGGACCGGGCTCATTGGCTGGCTTCTGAACATTGTTTTGGTACTCTGCTCCGGTGATCTGTGAGTCCCGGGTTCTCTACCTAGCCATGATAGAGGCCTTATGTCTCCGTCCTCAGATCTCTGCTCCCTGGCCCCTCGGGGTCGGCGATGTTACAAATCATGGCGATGCGCATGGGCAAAACCGGCGCACTCATCCTCTGGGTAGGAGAAACGTTCCTACTTTTTACCCGGCGCCATTTGATTGACGTCTCTCCAGGTCCTGGTATGCCTCACTGCATTCTTCGTCGTCCAGACCGCCCTCCAGGCCGTCTCAAGGACAGTCTTCGCTTTCAGCCGCGACCAGTACGTCCCATCAGCGTCTCTGTATAATTTATTCTGAATGTCGTTCGTAGCGGTCTTCCTGACCGTGGTTACTTCGGGTATAACTCCCCCGTAACCCACACGCCGTTAAGAGCCATCTGGTTCTCCACCATCTTCAGCATCCTCCCGGGGCTGCTCGACCTCGCATCTCCCGCCGCCGCGAACGCGATCTTCTCCCTCACGGCCATCGCGCTCGACCTCAGCTACATCATCCCCATCTTCCTGCGCCGGGTGTTCCAAGACCACCCCGAAGTCATGTTCAAGCCGTACGTCCCTCTCCTCTGTGTTTTCACGGCGCGCTCACCTATCGACAGCGGTCCGTTCTACATGGGCCCCGGGCTCCTGGGCTGGGCGGCAAACGTCACCTGCATCACCTGGACGCTCTTCGTCTGCGTCATCTTCTCCTTCCCCACACTCAAGCCCGTCACGGCGCTCAACATGAACTATGCCTCTGTGCGTCCTGCGTTTTTTTTTTGCTTCCTCCTCGCGTCGCTAACGTGCCCCTTCATGCAAGGTTATCACCATCGGCGTCATGTTCCTCTCCCTGTGCGTTTCGTTTCGTTTTGTATTTATTTCCTTTGCCTTTGACTGACCCGTGGACTTGGGGCACAGGGTATGGTACTTCCTCGACGCGCACAAGCACTACAAGGGCCCGACGTCAAACATCAGAGACAAAGCTCCCGGGTCCGAGTCGTCGGTGGACGAAAAGCCGGGGGAGAAGGGGGAGATGGCGTAGATGTTAGAGGATATAAAGCAGGTACTTATGTGGCGTCGCAATGGATTATAAATTGCGTCCAAGTTTACTTATAACATGTATGGCCGATCTAGTACGACGTTTACGAGCGCATATATTGCCTAGTCCTTCCTCGGTCCGAGTCTTAGCTCATGCGTGCTTCTTATGTTGTCGCAGGTCAGAAGAACCACACTTGCAAGATTTATTTATTGATTGTAACTGAGCTTCTGAGATTGTTATCCCCGAGACCGTGGCTGTGGAGGAGCCTGCCCTTTTCACGAGCGGCGGAAAGCCGAAGCGGCGTGCGCTTTTTCGTCATCTCTGGGCTCACTCGCGACCATGGGTTCCCTTAACCCTCAGACAGCAGCGGTATGGTAATAAAATCTCGTTTATTCAATCGCTCAAGCTACAACTTAAGCCTAATTATAAGTGTTGACAGCAGCGGTATTCATAGAAGCAAAAAAGTCATGATGCGGGACCTGTCTTGGCAACCACTGCTGCAAAAAAAAAAACAGATGCTGCCAGCCACGGCGCAAGCGGACCGTACTTGATAATTTGATGGAACCTGTCTGCATCTGAAATTCGGATCAGCAGGATCGGCAGGATCACATCGGAATCTGACATTTTCAGACAAAGTAACCTTGCGAGTAACCACCTACGCGGAAATCAACACCAGGGCGAACTTGATACCCTGAGAATAATCTATATCTCTGCTTACTCATATGGTAACGAGTATCAATCGAACAGCTAAAACCAACCACATGTTAAGTAGAACCTGAGGAATGAATGGTTCTAATTTTACTTGCTTTGTAGACCGTGAATGTTCTGATCTAAGTATTTGCCGTGTAATGTTATGATCCATCTACGTACCTGCCAACATCCGGGAAAAATCATCCGGTCACTGGCTGCTATACCAGTTGCTACTCTTAACCGCAGCATAGCTGCCGTTGTCTGTGGATTTTTCCCAAGGCTTCGTATGGAGTGCCAGCTCGACAAATATAAAAGTAGGCAAAGCTGCGGTGATTCTTCATTCCCTTTCATCTGCCTTGACCTGGTGTCTTTTTTTATTTTCATTCAACTTGCAACCTTTTTACAACTTCATTCCCCACTCAATCAACTTTCAAATGGCTCGTTTCTCCGTGTTGTTCGCTCTCTTCGCCGCCTCCGTCGCTGTGGCTGGTAAGCTTCAATTTCGGCTTGAATGCTGAATATCACTTACAATTTCTCTGCTTAGCCCCCCTTCACCAACGCGCTCTCAACCTGAGTCCGCAGTGCACCACCGACCGCTTGAACATTTTCAGCAGTTTCTTTGCTACTAACGACGCGCTCTCGAAGATTGACACGACGTGCGTTCGCGTTTCCCTCTAGTTCCTTGCAATGCAGCTGATATTAATATTTCTTCAGCAACCCTGACACCGCAGCTGCCGTGTTCGCAGCCCATGCTAGTCTCGCCAGCGCCGGCGATGGCATCAAGGACATTCTCCTTGCTCTCATCACTAACGCAACCCTGTCTCCGGATACTCGCACCCAGGTCTCGAACGGTCTGGCTGCTGCTCAGACTGCCCTCAACGGCGTCACAGAGTGAGTACATCTGGATCGTCACAAATTATTTTTCTTGTCGCTAATCGTCGCACAGTACCACCGTCTGCGCCACCCTTCAAGATGCGCAGGTAAAACTTGCCGCTTCAATCGCGGACGGCCAAGCCATTGTTGCAGACAATTGTTAAATGATGGGTTGGATGATCTGTACGCTCTTATGTATATTGATGTGGGGATGTATTGGTTCTAATTTGAAAGTATAATGAACACGCAGACCTTGGGTTTCGCTTTTTTTTGTGTGGGTGAAACTTGGCTATGAAACTATTTGAGTGGAGAGGGAGCGGCGAATGTCAGACTCAGACGTATGAATCCTGAGGTCAAGAAAGACGGGCGGAAAAAGGATGGGCAGCTTCGTGCAGGATCCAGCCAGTCAACGCGAAGGAGGATTGCTGGATGCTCCTCGGAATCAAGACGACCCGAGGGGCACATATGTACCTCGAAGGGAACACTCAACGAACATCAGCCGTCCTGATAGTAATTCCAGTCAAATGGTCGAAAAATTGTGATCCAACACAACGTTCGCGGAAGTTCGAAGCAAGCTTCTGCTCGCCGGTATAAGGGCAACTAGGCTGGATAACCACTGGGAGCAGGTTTTGAAGGTCAAGTAGGCAGAGGTAATCATAAGCCATCGCGATGCTAAGCCATCACTCGGCGCCTGACGGCCGAGATAGAACAGTTGGGAGCTGGGTAAGTGAACAGCGAGTGATACAGAGTCATGTACAGGGTCGTCCAGTGCTAAGATTTAATACAGTGATGAGTGAACCAAGATTCAAAAAGTGGCAAACCCTACTTCTTCTTCTCATCGGCATACCCCACATATACGCTCCCAAACGCAGAACTAACAACCGCCTCGTCCCCAGGCCACACCTGTTGCTTCAACTCTTCTTCTTTCCACTCTCCGACGAACATACGATCACCGAACCTCACAGTCGCTGCGCGCAGTGCTTCGGAGAGGGTAAGTTCACCAAGTGTGACTGATAAGTGCAAGGGCCCCCGGAAAGAGCGCGGGAGCAGCAGAGTCGCTTCACCCAGGCGAGCAGAAACGCTGACGGATATCGGAGCGCGGAGCTCTAGCGCGTGCTGTGACCCAAAAAGAAATCTGAATTAAGTAAGACATCGGGAGTAAGCGAGGGTGCTTACGATTTCAAGTCGAGTGGTCCCCATTGTGGAGGTCACCTCCATACATGTCTTACTACTCGGGGCAGACTCAGAGCCGACGACGTATACAACGGCAGCAACCTCGCCCATGAGGGCCGAGACGCTAAAGTGCATCTTGTCGTTAGGCGGCCGCATGGCGTGCGGGAGGCGCAGAGTGGGGTCGAGCACAAAAGTGCCTTTCACCTCACCCATGCGCCGTGTAAGAGATATGTAATTGGCGGGCTTAATGTGGGGTGGCGCTATGGAACGCGGAGGTTCGTACGCCGGAGGAGATACATCCGTCTATGGGCGGATCAGTTTGAGCACATTAGTTCGAGACCAGACACTCACGACCGTTGCGTCTCCTGTACCTGACTCGGATGTAGGACCCAAGGGAGATTTGGGAGGATCTTGCGGGACAATCATTTCTGAATCTTTGGGCTTCGCAAACCTCGAGTTAAATGAGTGAAAGTGACAGGCTGCGCTGCCGCGCTGCCGCGCTGCCGACACTTCAGCTGTCAGCTGGCTGCGGACCGGGACTGCGGAATCAGACAATGTCCATCGAGATAATGTAACTTTTCCTCCAAAAATCTCTTGAAACAACGGAAAGATTTGAATTGAAGGGTGTCCAGGATGGAAGTCGAACTTAAGACGAACTCCGGGACGGAAGCCCGAAAATGATGCCGTCGGCAAGATCGACGCGATCCACGCCCTGATCCACGTGCGCCGGTAAAGAGAGCTCTCCGGCAGTGTTATTAGGATATTTTCAAGTCTTGCCCGTGGACGTCGGGATATCCCTTCGCCTGGCACTACTACCTGAAAAGAGGTTCAAATTTTTAAAGCAATACCCCATTCCCCGTCGTTTTAAGTTTAAACTTGTACATGCAACCCAATTGAAGAAATCGGACGAGGAGGTAAATAATAAGGAGAGTTAAATAATAGATGAAGCTTGCAGTGGTGTTTCCACAGTGACGAGCCTCTTTCCGCCTAGCTCGCCGTCTACAATAACGGCAACATACGTGTAGTAATTGCCGAAAGTGATAGGCAACTCCGAGAACAATATCCCGTGAAACCAAATAGGCCGTTTACGAACTTTCCGCCGCTACTTGGGCGTAGAGAGACGCCTATTAGCTCCAGTTTTATAGTTGGAGGGAGAGTACCAAGATTTTCCATGGCAGGAAAATATCCCACGGTTCGATTTTTCTAAACGACAAAAGGTTCATCTTTTATTTCGAGAAAGGAAACATTGCCTTCACGTCACGGCCTATGTTATGTGTGTATCCCCGCCTCCCAACTTCGAGATTGACGTAGATCATTTGAAGATCACACCGCCTTCGCGTGCTCCGGCCTCACATCGGACTTCCGCTTCCCATACGGACTCAGGGGACTGCAGAATTTTTCTACGTACCGAACTCCGAGGCCCGCGTCGGAGAGCTAATTCGGAAAAGCAATTAAATAAATTCCTCTCTAGCGCTGGAGATACATGTGGAGGCCTGTCAAAGACATGCATGCCTATAGATACGGTCTTGTGCTACGCGCCATTTGAGGGATTACCTCCTGCGTCCACACACGCATTGGTAAGTGGTGCAAATACATCCGTTGCTGTGCGTTTTGAATGATATGTTTTTTGTGGAGATTAAATCCGACTCACTATGGTGGTTGCGACTGCGATTGGGTCCATGGATACGCTGTATTTTCAGGTCCGGGAAACCCGCTATACTGCATGGACTGTGGGATAGCTCCCGGATAGCCTGGATTGGTTCCCAAATAGGCAGGATTTGCAGCCGCAGGGGGTTGATTGCCGGGAACGCCGGGTTGAAAACTTGAATCAGGCGGAATGTATTGCGACGAGTGAGAATATCCGTGTGGCCTGGGCGCCATATTTCCACCAGGTGGGCCAGCAGTTTGTGCGTTATATCCAGCATACCCAGACGCGACGTGTGGAGCACGGGGAGCGGGCGGCGGATATATGCCTTCACTTCGCGCGTAGGCAGCGTATGATTCTGGATCGAGAGGTTCTGCCCACCTTGTGGGTGGTGGGAACGACATTTCTTCAATGGGGGAAACTGAAACATATTCACATGTTGCCCCATCCTTTATGCATCGCTCGCAAGGAGAGGTGGGTTGCCTCTCTTTCGGATTGCACTAAAAAATCAAAATATCAGTAACTGTGATTGGCAGAGTCATATTTCTTACTTTAACCTTTCTGCTACGGCATCGCGAGCAAGCGATACGATTTCGTTGGTGTCCAGGAGGCGGGGGCTTTATGGGATGAGATGAAGGGCTGTTATGACTGCGGTTGTGGTTGGGAAGCATACTGTGATATTTTATTGAGGTGACAGTTGAGTCTCACTGCATAGTTTTATACATACGTCCTGAGATGTCACCGACCTGCCCAGAGAGGCATATCCCGACCGTTTGACCAAAGGAACCATATCGTCTGACGTATGGGGTTTATTTCGCATCCTTACTTCTACTTCGGTTGAATCCAAACGGGATCAAAACAACGACGAAGTGAGCTGAAAAAGCGACCTGGGGAATAAAGCTGTCGCATGAGTGACATTGTAGTGTGCAAAATTATAGAATCACCGGCAGTCATCAAACGAACTGGAGTTAAAAGGCGCTGAATTTCCTGACTCCAACCGATCCACCATTGTTTAGGAACGTCTGAGTGCTATACGTTTCCCGTATTCAACTGAATCTCCGCGGGGTATTCCGACACGAGAAACAACGGGATCGAATTGAGACGGGTATGCATAGGCGTCTTGAATCTTGCGTGCTGAATAAAAATTGCCAGTAGAAGGCTGTGTTGAACCTGGTGATTTTTGGCGAGATCAAGGTTCACTGGCTCAAGTTGGTGGCAAGTCAGCGTCAAATGAAATTTTATCCGCGTATGCGCCCCTCCCAGTGGTTGACGATATGCCGACGATCTTAGCTTTCCGAGGAGTCGAGGAAAAGATATTCATTTTGATTGATGCGTTAGTGCCATCGTTCTCCATTAAAGTTTACTCGCCTTCGTAGCAGATGAGCACTCTGGCGCCCTGATTCCAAGCACACAGCCTCCCCGTAAATTTGATATTCGAAGTTCTGGGCGTGCTTTCTGCAAACGAGTCACTCGGGATTAGATGCAGTAAACTGGAACACTGCGGGGAGGTGGGAATTTTTCTGTTCCCTGTCTTGGTGGGGTATGAACACAAACATAAAGAGTATGAAATTTACTATCCGTTTTTAGGTTGCTTGCGTGCGATACTATGTTCGTCAGTCACTCCAAATCAGGCGCAATAAATCTATGGAACCCTGATGATTAGTTGATAGTAATTTAGCTTCCTTACTACTAGTATTGTAATGGCGAGAGTCAAATCTCGCCTATTTCTGGGTTGTCAACAGCTCTTCAAGTTGTAACGACTCATGGGGACTCGAATGCTGTTTTTTTTTTGTCTTCTTGTGCCACGTACGCCTCGCGAGATTGTGGTCATACGTGTCAAAATTGAACCGCAGCAAATAATAATAATCAATGCCATCGTGACGAACGAAGAGCGGCCGAGAAATCGGTATCTGAGGATGGAGGCAAAGGTGCTTTTTGCTACAAGCTCGTCAGCATTTTTCTGGTTCTTTGCTGCGACGGCATAATAGGGCATCTTGCATAACCCAGAATGTCTTATTTTCCCATCCTCTTAACACCGAGACCGCAGAGGTTCTGACATAACAGAACACATAGCTCACAATACTTCATATATCTTAATACGAAAATTTGGAAGGAGAATGTACACATACCCCAGCGGTTCCGGAGGACAGGATATACATGCCGCAGATACGGCTCCGAAAAACAGCGTGCTCTGCAGCCGAGGAGAAGTCATCATGGCCGGCGCTGTTGGTAGTTGAACAAGTTGGTGTGAGTCGTCGCCGACATTGGGCGGCGTGCATAATAGGTGCATCCAATTGAAACTTCCAGGGCAACAGCGGAGAAGAGGTGGCTTGTCAGTGGCGTGAGCGATTGCCATTGTATCGCCAACTTAGGGAAGGACGGGAGACGCAGAAGATCAGACGCAACAGAATTCGAAAATTTGAAACTCATACTCGCGCGGATGATAAACTTTGAGATGATTTGTTTGCAGAGGCCGCTTGGCACGACCCAACATTCCAACGGCATAATTTGAAGTGAACCGAACAACAGAAAAGTCGGGAGGTCCGTTACTTAGGGCAGCAGATATAGTTGAGAATCACCTTCACCCTCCATAGATTACGGGAAGGAATTGTGCAATAATCGAACCGGAATAGGGTCCTGCTTCAGGTAGGTTCGAGCTAGGGCCGAGGGGAAGCACATATAGGTGGGGCCTATAGACGACGAGAAGATAGCTCGGACAGAGTTCGTGCTTGTTGAAGCACATAGGCATTTTCTAGAGGATTTCCTCCAGACTTCGAAGGCGTGGGTGCGCGACTTTTGCGAAGTAGGCGCCGGGCGGCTGGCTCAGTTGCATTCTCCAAGTCCGAGTCTGGGCCGGTGAAAATACTCATCCTTCAAGCTTCAATTACGAAGAGTATCGTGCCAAGGGAAATAAGGCAATACAAACCGAGGACGAGAGGTGGTAATGAATTAGGTTCAAGTTTGGTGACGCACTTGCGTACTTTCCGCCAAAACGTGACTTCCGTTTGGCGGAAAGTCAGGAGTGTGGTGACGCGGAGTCAGCAAGCCCAAACAAACCAGCACAGCCGCACCACAGGTTTGCACCAAGTTTCTGTATGATTTCTCTAGATAACAGTACAAAGGATCTGCCCGCAAACGACACCACAATATGTATCTAACTAACTTTACAACACGGTTAATTATTTATTTCGTCTCCCAACTCCCCGGATCTACTTACAGCTTGGGGTTCTTCTCCTCCGTCTCATATTTCTCAAAGACGTAGGTGACGCCCTGCACAAAATAAAGTCAATGAGAAAGGGCAACAGCGAAGCGCGATAGTTGGGACGTACCGTCTTGATGTTGGTCTGGAGCTCCGGAATGGCGGCCTTGACCAAGACAGTTTCCTGCTCAGTGATCTTGCCCAGGGGGTGAATCTTCAGAACACCTTCGGTCTACGTGGAAGAAGTCAGCATCGAGTAAAATAAAGGCCTAGAGCCGCGAAGCTACACACCCCAAGCTCAATGTTCGTGGAGAAAAATTCGAGCTTCGTGCCGAGCTCCTTTGTCAGCGCCTCACCGCCCGCGGGGTCCGCTTCGAGTGCGACGAAGCTGGGCGCGATAATGCCCTTCTCGCCTTTCAGCGCGCGCACGACCTTGTTGGCGAACTCGAAGCCGGCGTAGGCCATCGAGAGCGTCGCCGACCCGGCGCCGTCCTTGGCCTTGACGACCTCGTCTCCACCGAACTGGATGCGCTTGACGAGCGCGTCAAACTTTTCGGTCGACAGGTCGTTGGGAAGAGGGTGCGAGGATTGTGATAGGAGGGGGACGATCTGGGCTGGGTGTTAGCAACGCAATGGGATGGGTAATAGGCTTCGGCCGTACGGTAACACCGCTGTGGCCGCCGATAACAGGGACAACGACGTCAGGCGCGGCACCGGGCTTGCCAATTATTTCGGCGACAAAGGTGGAGGCGCGAACGACATCCAGGGTGGTCACACCGAAGAGCCTGTGTGAAATGGTCAGACAATAAGCGCGTAAAATAGAGCAATATATATGTACCGCTTGGGGTCGTAGACGTTGTGCTTTTTGAAGACCTCTGCGACGATGGGGACGGTGGAGTTGACGGGGTTGGAGATGACCAGGACAAAGGCTTTGGGGGCATGGGTGGCAATACCGGTTGCCAGATCTTTGACGATGCCAGCATTGATCTGGATGGATTATTTAGCAGTCCAGACGGCCTCCAGCACGTAATTCACCAACCTTGAAGAGATCATCTCTTGGTGCAAGTCATTAGCCATGACTCGAAGAACGCTGCTGCAGGAACATACCTCGTCATCTGCAGATTCAAAATTAATTATCATACAGAGGATCTATGAATCAAAGCAGACTCACTCCAGGCTTACGGGGAACACCAGCGGGAATCACAACGATGTCCGCGCCAGTGAGGACCTCCTTCAGACCATCATTGGGAGGGAGCCGTCCAACGACTACAGCGGGGGTATCGATGTGGGACAGATCAGCGGCAACACCGGGAGTGTTGACGATATCGAAGAGACCCAGCTATAAAATAAAATAGATTGGAATAAAGCGATATGCGGGCGATTTCGCGATTGCATACTGCGGTGATGCTCGGGTTGGTCTTCAAAAGGAGGGACAGCGGTTGGCCAATTCCACCTGGACGAGAATCGGATTCATCTTCTCGTACAGAGTACGACACGGGACCAACCTGCAGCACCGAGAACAACAGCTTTGACCATTTGTGGATGGATTAGAAAACTAGGACGGTAAGTAGATGGAGGGAAGAGGCAAGAATCACGTCTTTGCGGCCGTTACAATTAAGGAAAGTCGCGTCTCCAAGTTCACACGTGATTTTATCAGCGCGATCGGAATGGCCAAAGCGAGCCAAACAGCGGTTGGCGCGTCCACAATTTTTGCAGACTGAGACTGTCGGTGATATCGGAAATATTCGTGTAGGTTTTCAGTGTTCCGAAAGCGGGCCTTCCAATTGCAATGTGTCTAAGCGAAGAAACTGATCCTTTTTCGGGGATCCGGCTCCCGTTTTTTATTTCCCACATGATTCTTACTTACTTCTCTCCCACTCCTTTCCACTCTGCCAGCGGGATACACTCTCCGTCGGACATGTGTTCCGCCCTCTTCCTCGCACCCTTGATATCCGCAGCCGCGGCCCAGGCGCGGATGTCTTTCACGTCCTCAGCGGAGAGTGCAATCTCTGCTCCGCGTGCGTTCTCTTCCAGTCGCGCGACGTTGCGTGTTCCAGGGATCGGGAAAACTAAGCCCAGTCAACATTGAGTGCATGGGGTTCCCGGGGAAAAAAACTCACAGTCCGGATGCTCAGCCAACATCCACGCAAGAGCGACTTGGCCAGAGGAAGCCTGGTGCTTGTCCGCGATTTGTTGCAGATGATCCACGACCGCGAGGTTCTTCGGGAAGTTTTCCTCAGAGAAGCGCGGCAGCGTCCTTCTATAGTCCCCCTCCTCAAAGTCCTCCCGCGACCGATACCTGCGAAACGCGCATTTGTCAATGAATCTCTCAGAACGAAGGCCGCCACACTTACTTCCCAGTAAGCAGCCCGCGTCCAAGCGGCGAGTACGCCACGACAGCGACGCCCGTCTCCCTTGCCGCGTCCAGCAATCCGCTCGTCTCAATCTCCAAATCGAACGGGCTGTACTCCATCTGCACCGCGATGACCTTCTCTCCAATGCCCGGGACGGCCTTCGCGCGCCGCAGCGTCGCGGGACTGCACTCACTCAGCCCGAGCCACCGGATCTGCCCGCGCTCGACGTACGGCCGCAGCGTCTCCAGCACGATCTCAATCGGCACGTCCTTGTCAACGCGGTGCTGATAGTACAAGTCGACATAGTCCGTTTTCAGCAGCGCGAGGGAGCGCGCGAAGGCCTGCTCGATGTACGCGGGCTCGCTGCACGGCGCGAAGGCCTTCTTCGGTCGGTCTTCGCGCAGGTCTCTCGCCCCGAATTTCGTCGCGAGGAAGATCTCTCCCCTCCGTCCAGTTTGAGTAAACCATTCGCCCAGGACTTCCTCCGCTGCAAGCTGCTCAGACCGATTCGTTTGGGAAAACTCCGAAACTTACTATTCCCATAAATATCGGCCGTGTCCCAGAAAGTAATTCCGAGGTCGGCAGCGCGCGACAGAGTCGCGAACGCCTCAGACTTGTCGGTTTGGCCGTAGTAGGCGCCAATCCCCTATTTGAAAAAGCTAAATGCGAGACGATGGGGTAAGGCGGAGAGATCGTCCTTACCATCGTTCCGAATCCCAAAGCGCTCACAGTCGGCCCATGTGCTCCAAGTCGACGCGTTGGAAACTGTTTCGATGTAGCAGACGTCATGTGTGGGCGCTAGTTTAGATGTTGTCGCGACTCGGGCGGGACATTTATAGTCCACATATTCCAGCGCTTACTGATCAAGCCGCAAGCCGCGCAAGCATAGAGCGGGCACCGAGTTCTCGCACAACACATATTCTGATAAAGCCGCAAGCCGCGCAAGCACCGATTTCTCGTACGAAGACCAGACAAAACTTGTTTTCGAGTCACAAGCTCCGGTGAGACGAAAACGCCGAAGGACGATATTGTGGAAACAAATTTGGGAGTCTTCTTTCTATAGCATATGTGTACAACAAGAACTACATTACCAGCATTGCTTTTTGATTATACTGTCTCTCTGTGCGCGACGCGCGCCTAGTACCCGTCCTTCTTGGCGGCGTACAGGAGGAGATCGCACACACGGCGGGAGTAGCCCCACTCGTTGTCGTACCAGGCGATGAGCTTGACAAAGTTCTTGTTCAGCTGGATGCCGGCAGACGCGTCGAAGATGGAGGAGGCGGTGTGGCCGATGAAGTCGGTGGACACGAGCGCGTCTTCGGTGTACTCGACGATGCCCTTGTACTCGCCCTCGGAGGCGGCCTTGACGGTGGCCTTGATCTCGTCGTAACTTGCGCTCTTCTCGATGCGGACGACGAGGTCGACGACGGAGACGTCGAGGGTGGGGACACGGAAGGAGAGACCGCTAAGCGGGAGTTAGCAGGTGGTGCGATGCAGCAGGGAAAGGACGCACGTCAGCTTGCCGTTGAGGGACGGGATGACCTTTCCGACGGCCTTGGCGGCACCGGTGGAGGAGGGGATGATGTTGTTGTTGACGCTACGGCCTCCGCGCCAGTCCTTGTTGGAGGGCCCGTCGACGGTCTTCTGGGTGGCGGTGGTGGCGTGGATGGTGCTCATGAGACCCTCGACGATGCCATACTTGTCGTGGATGATCTTCGCGATCGGCGCGAGGCAGTTTGTCGTGCACGACGCGTTCGAGATCTAGGTGCGATGTTGTAGCGGCCATAGTGTGTATGGATAAAGGATGGGACTCACGACGGTGTACTTGGAGTCGTAGGAGTCGAGGTTAACACCGCACACGAACATCGGGGCATCGGACGAAGGTGCGGAAATAATGACTTTCTTGGCACCGCCTTTCAAGTGAGCCTCCGCCCTGCGGTAAATTGTCAGCAAGCACGGCTTTCCGCACACATTAATAGACCCACTTCTCGACGGTGGTGAAGACACCCTATACAATGAAATAATGAGTGACGTAGCAAAGTATCATGACGAAGATCTTACGGTGGACTCGACAATGTAGTCGGCTCCCACCTTGCCCCAGGGGATGGCGCCAGGATCCCGCTCGCCGAAGACGTGGACGGGCTTGCCAGCGATCCAGAGCTTGCCGTCTTTGGCCTCGACGGTGCCCTTGAAACGACCGTGGACCGAGTCGTACTTGAACATGTAGACCTGTTGCAAAAGTTAGGACGACCGCTACGGCCGAACGCGTATCGCAGCTCACCATGTACTCAAGGTCGATGAAGGGGCTGCAGCATTCTTAGACGAGAACTTGAAAGAAAAAGAGAGAAAACGAACTCGTTCACAGCGACGACCTCGATGCCTTCGGCCTCGAGGGCATTACGGAAGACGATGCGGCCGATACGACCTGTTTTCGAGGTTAAGAGACCTACCGAGTCGAATCAACGATTAAGTACTCACCGAATCTGCAAAACAACAGATCTGATTAGAATTCACCAGAAGCGAAATGAAGAGAAAAGTGTACCCGTTGATTCCGACTTTGACCTAGAATACAGAATGAGAATCGATTAGAGGGAATGAGGATGCAGACGGACCATTCTGAAGGATGTGGTGGTTGGTAGAGAAACAAGTATGTCGCTGACGTGCTGTTTGTTTCGGGTTTATATAGCAAACTAATCGCCGCTTCCAATCCCCATCGATCTTCGAACGTGCTCGAAGCCTCGAACTGGCCTCGAAAGATTCTTAGTCCCGACTCCTCCATAGTTTTCCCTGGAGCCTAAATCACGCATTCGGATCCTGTTCTATTTCTCCTTCACTAAGGAACGCATATTTATTGGCCTTAGGCCCCTTTCAAATTTGGACTGCATCTGATTCCTTGGGGACTGCCTATGTATATCCCCAAAAATTCCTCAACAGCTTGCGAGGTCGCGGCCGCAATCCGATAAGAATCAGGATAGCAAGTGAGAATTTGCACGCCTTTGACCAGGCTGCGCCTGGGTTTGAACGACACACAGAATTCTGCCAACTCGCAGACCCCCCGATACTGCCCGCAGTTTCACCCCACGAACGCCGGGCACGGTGCTACATGTAACATGCGTCTTAGTAATTGCTCTGCAAAATCCGCCTCTCGCCGAAAGTCAGGTGCAAGGATGACTGGCAGCGGCCGTTCGAGATCCTTGCTTGGTCACTGCATTGAATTGCTATTGGCTACAGACCCGACCTTGACTCGAATTCAATCCGTCGCCTGTGCTGCTGCTGCTTTCGAGCACATAAGATGAAACAGAAGAGATTTTATTAGGATTGCGATAGATTGCGATAAGATCGCGTAATTATTTTAAGCTTAAGTCCGCGATTAGATTAGATCGCTGAAATCCCGATCATTGCGTCATACTCAGAAGTTAGGGGCTTTTCAGGGATGATTATCGTTCTGCAAAGTCTGTACGACATATTCTCTTTCTGTACAACTAATTCATGTCCTTTTGCTCAAGTATATGTTATAGTGTTGGTGCAAGTGCCTGGAAAACAGATAAGACTTGGTAACAATGTTGTCAGCAGACACTGACCTATATTCTCCGTCCCAACCTCGACCACATCCCCGTTCGTCAACCACTGAGGGTTCGCTTTACCCAAATTCACTCCGCTCGGGGTTCCAGTGAAGATTATGTCGCCGCTTTCGCCGAGGGGGTAAGACAAGTGCCACAAATCTAGAGACAGCACTCACGGGAGCAGTGTAATCCCCATGCTGAAGAAAGAAACCAGTTGCGCCACGTTGAAAATCATGCTCGCAGTGGTATCATTTTGCATTAAAACACCGTTGACCTGAAAAGGATGGGAGGTAGTGCACCAATGTCTGTACCGGCTTTATCTACTATACCTTGGTCCACAGATTGAGGGTTTGCGGATCCGTAATAATGGACGTCGATACGATAGCCGGACCCCACGGCGCCCAGCCATCTGCGCCCTTTCCCATGGAGTACTGAGGCTGGGGTTGGCCGCCGCGGTCAATTTGCCACCCGCGGTGGCTCACATCGTGACCCGCTGACCTCACGTTCAACAATCAATGCAGGAGACCGAAAAATAAGGTTGCATACCGGAATAGCCCAGGACGTGATCCAGCGCCACGGCCTCGGTGATGTTGAACGCCTTCTTCTTCATTACAACCACCAGCTCGGTTTCGTAGTCCATCTGGAGAAGTGTAAGCGACTTGGAAAGTTACCTTCAAAAAAACAAAATCAACATGCCTCTGACGTAAAGTTGGTCTGGTTTTGATACCCAGCGGTAACAGGGATTGGCCCGAACGGCGTGCTCAGCGCTGTCCAGGGCTTGTAAAACCTATGTGTACATTAGACAGCGCGGGGTGGAAGGGGGGAAAGCTGGACAGACAGTATGGGGAATTGAGGGATTGTTACGTTCGCTTCATCGGCGTGGGCAACGTAGTTGAACCCGACACACCGCACCTAAGTAGGCTCGCCTGTAAATCTTCGTCGCTGTAAGGGAACCATACTTCTTACCGTACGGATCTTTTCGGGCGCCAACGGTGCAAGCAGCGTCTTGATTGTCTGGAACCACAATATTCGAACCGGTAACACTTCAACCAGCAATAAGCGCAACTCACCTTTACTTGGTTTGTTATTTGGAAATCGCCAAGGATGTCACCTGTGATGACCTTCGCTTGCTTGCTATGCGCGGCATCTGTGTCATTGGGTAGAAGAATAGCGTCGCCCGTGTATTCCTTCCCGTCCGTCGCGATGAAACGCACGAACCGTTGCGCTGACGCTGAAACGGCGAGGCCGAGCAGAAAGAGTGCAGTTTTGGCGCGCATTTCGATTATGCGCACCCCGATGCCGATGGCCTTCGTTAAATAACCACTAGTGGGAGTTGCACCATGGGGTAAATGACCGAATTTCTGCACCTGATACCGCTGGGGTGGTCATTTCGTGCCTATTTTGGGGATGGGTGAGGTTAAAATTAACCTCTAAATTCTCAGGGAACAATCAGTGGTGCGGTACCGGAAGTCCGTTGCGGAAGGAAGTGTCAGTGGTGTAAACGCCCGCGGACCCGACTGGCCCGAGGCTCAGAATAGGCGGAAACCCCGACCTGGAATCGTGTCCGTTTTGTCCAGAATCCGGCAGCGTTTCACAGAGGCCATGAGAGTCTTCTGACGCAGGGCGCGGCATAAATCGGCACAGGAAAGTTTCCAACCAGCGGTTGAACATGAGAACACGTGGTCAAGTTCGGAAGGCCGAGCGGTTGTTTCAATGTTTGCTCCATCGGCGAAGAAATGGTTCCGCACGCGGCCCGACAAGGAACGTTCAACGACTACTTCGCTTCGAATTCACTTGTAGTGAACGAAGTCCCTTCAGAAAACTTGAAGTGGTGGCGACTTCTAAGTTGAAGATAATGATCATGGACCAGTCAGCCTAATCGACGTATATCCTACATTTTCCTCGACAGACATGAGCGGGACAGCAATAGCCGGCGAATTTACTAACGATCATGTATTGAGCTCGTACCGCTGCATCTCCAAGTCGAAGTTTCCTCCTGTATTTTGAGAAAGAGGTTTAAATTTGGGTATGACGGGCTCGCTGACCTGTCAGATAGGTGACACGACAGTTGTCTGACTTTATGACATTTTCTGTTCGACCTCGACCGACAAGAGTAGCACTCGATCGTCGATCGTCTTGGCCTGTGATCAGCCGGAAAGTCAACGCATACGGCCCAGAAAGGAAATATTGATCGAAATGGTTGACATTGTTTTCTGTGCAGTGAGGAACTTCCAGCAACTCTGAGACATGCGTTTTTGGGCTCCAAAGAATGATTGGCAACCAGAATTTCCAAAGTGGAGGAGTTGACAGTGCGTTGCCTCGGCCAAATTAGGGGACGTGTGGAAAGATGTCAAGCCCAGAGAAAAGAGTTGTTCGTGAGGTACTTATTGATGACGGTTTGCAGGCGGGTTCACGAGTGCGCAGAAAACGCAAAAAAACTTGAATAAGATTGTGTCGGTCAATTCACATACTTCAACATATTGGTACAGGTTCCAACATTCTCCAAACCGACTTCGACGACATCTCCGTTGGTCAACCAAACAGGATTCGCCTTGCCTAGAATAGCGACCATTGTCAGCCTGTTATTCTTTGTTTCTTTGTTTCAGCACTTACCCAGATTTACGCCTTTTGGTGTGCCTTGAAGAAGAAGAAAAAGTTAATTTCAGAAATATAGGTCAGGACGAGAATTTTTACCGGTAAATATCACGTCTCCCGGGAGTAAAGTCGTGCCCATGCTGAAGAAGGAAATTAAATGCGCCACACCGAATATCATGCTCGCAGTCGTGTCGTTCTGTTGTGTGACACCATTCACGCGCGTCCACAGGTTGAGAACTTGTGGATCCGGGATGAGATCGGTAGTCACAATGGCCGGTCCTGTGCAGTGCCATACGGCCGTTATTTTCGTTTCTTTTATAAAGCAAAAGAAGTTGTACAGACCCCACGGCGCCCAACCATCGGCCCCTTTGCCCATTGAGTACTGCGGCTGTGGTTCCCCACCGCGGTCGACCTGCCAGCCGCGATGGCTTACGTCGTGCCCCACTTAAGAGGATCTGTCAGCGTAGCTAATGGGCGGGGAGAATGAACGTACCCGTGTACCCTAGGACATGGTCCAACGCCTCGTCGTCCGTAATGTTGAACGCCTTCTTCTTTATTACAACCACTAGTTCGGTTTCATCTTGTAAATGTAAGCGACTTGGTGAACGGGGGAAATAGAAAACAACGTGCAATCCATGGTACTCGTAAAGTTGGTCTGGTTTTGATACCCGGGCGAAATTGGGATTGGGTCGGATGGGGTGTTCAAAGACATCCAGGGCTTGCCAAGGATTAGCATAACATGTTACCTCAGATTTCTCTTGCTCTTCACCTTGTAAAACAGAATCGGCCACTGAGGAATCGTACCTTGATCGTACGAGTCAGAATCGATAAAACAAGCGTCTGCCTGAGAGACGGAATCGTACCGTTGGTCTTAATAAAAGTGAGCGTTGAAATTTTATTTATGCATGGACAACTTACCTCGTTGATGTGTGCTACATAATTCAACCCAACCATCCGTACAGTCCTTACTCTTTCACTTGGGAGGGGGGCCAGAAGCTTCTTGATTTTCTAGCAAAAAAGTTCGATGTCGCCCAAATTTCGATATACGCTGTGGTCTCGCACCTTCACTTCCTTGGTGACCGTGAAATCTCCAAGTACATCACCCTGTATTACTCTGGCAGTCGTGCTCTTTGCGGCATCCGTCGTATTGGCGGGAAGAATCGCGTCTCCGTAGTATTCCTTGCCGTCTGTGGATATGAAGCGCACGATGCGCTCGGCGCTCACCAAGAGGAACAAGCTCAGAAATGCCACCAGACGGGAGATAAACATCGTGTGGGCGATGCTCCCCATACCAGTGGGTCAGGCGTTAAATACGCGGGGAACCGAAGTGGCGTGTGATGTCTTTTTCGGGCATATGACATATGGGTACGCTCAAAGCGCGACTCGCTTAATTCTTCGCTCAGCGGACCCCTGATAATCCGGGTGCCGTTGGAACTTGGATGCCACGGAAAATACCAAAATAGCTTGGCCAAGAGACTCCCAGGTGCTCCTGAGCATTCGAAGACCGTTGGGTTCAGTTGAGCTCACGCCGCGGAGAGCCGTCGAGCCGCAAAGACAGTGCTTCGAACTCGAAGTTGCCGCGGGAAAAAGAACATAAGATCTGAGATGCACATTCGAGGAGTCATCCGGGAACTGAAAAAAGAATCCTGAAAACCAGTGATGCAGTGTGGTGGCCTCTGTTCGAGGTCAACTTCAGGCATTGCGGGTCGGAGCCGGTACCTAGTGTCTATCTGGTTGAAAACTTTACCCAATGCCCGCTGATGCCAGAGATCTTTGATCATCCAGCGGTAACCGTAAGCAAAGGTCCGGATCGGCCGGAACAGGAATCCCCGAGCATTGAACTTTCTCTTCGGGGTTCTCAGTTCTGAAGTTGAGATGTAATTCAAAGGGAGATAAGATGGCTATTATACATTCTAGGTATACTAATTGACCGCTGCAGAAATCCTAGACTCGGACCTCATATTCCGCGATAACGCCTTCCACGCTCCACAACAAAAGCCATAATGTTTCCTATATCAAGCTACTAGGTTCGCTTTAATATGGAGATAACCGGATGCACACGCGGATCCAGATCGTCTACAGCTTCCTCGCAACTGGGAACAACGGGGTATCAAACCCATTTTATAATTCAACGAAAAGATTCACACAGAAATTTCCGCCAAAGCGGAACAATTTAGTCTTTCCGTATCTTCTGCTCAAACGCCGATGTGGCGCTTGCGCGATGTCACTTTGAAGGGCGATGAGTTTCTCAGAATTTTTGGCTTTGATCCCCAATTTAGATCCGATTCTTCTTTCTGTATCGTGAGTTAGACAAAGCAACAAGCCTAGAAAAACTCCAAGGCACCTGCAACGACTTCGGCATGTGCTTTATCCAGTTTCTTTTGCAGGTCGGCGAGTTCCTGCTTGAGCCGATCGGTTTCGGAAGCCGCTTGACAAAGAAGGTAGATGAGTGCGCATATGTATGGTCACCAAGAAAATATATACAACGCTCTGATTGAGCCCGAGCCACGGCTTGAGCTACGGCAAGGAGACCTCTGGCTGCATCTCTTTCTATTTGCAAGGTATCCGCATGTTGATGAACTAGAATTGCAAGATACTAAGTTTCTTTTGCGATTTTCGCGGACTCGAAATGCTCGCCTTCTTCGAGGGAGTTCTTCATGTCCTCGATCAATGCTTTCTTGGTGACGAGGTCCGATATGACTGAAATACTTAGATATACTTAGTACGGCTGAACAATGAGAATATTTCTTACGTCTTTGATTCTCCTTCCTCAGCTGTGCGACCTCGTTGACTGCTCCGTGTAGGCGGTGGACTTCGTCGTCAATGACCTGTTTCACTATAGTAGCGCAAAAGTCAGTTAGCGCAATAACTGTATTGGAAAAAAGGGGGGAAAATCGAACCCATGGGAACAAGGCTCTCCCGGGCGTTCTCAGAGGCCTTTGTTACAACGTTCTCGAAAGTTGACAGGATCCCTTCCACTAGCGAGATAATAAATCATCCCAGTGCCGAGACTGAACCAGGACAACTTCGAAATATCGGCAGGGGGGATCTCGGTGAAGCACACCGAGTCAGGCCAACGCATTCGCGCCGGCTCTTCATCGTGAGAGTCCCTCTTGCGTTTTTCACCCGTTCCGGATCCGTTGGGAGCTTCAGTCATAGTGCTGCTGCGCGGACTTGTATCAAGCTTCGAGTGACCTGCGGGGGCGGAGAATTGAAGGGCGTCAGCATTAATATTAGGCAAATTTTATTTATAATTCCATGAGAAAGGTTTGACATCCTGAGAGCGTAACGACACGTTGTTTGGTGCGGGAAGCCAAAATATAGAAAGGCTTTTCTTTTTCTAAATTTTAAGGTTGTCAGCAAGTTGTCAGAGCCAGGGCTGCCAGACACAGAACCAGGTTCGGACCTTCTGGCTGCATGCCGGTCAAACATACGAGTACATTGGATCGCGGGGACCGCATCGGGGTCGTTACAGCCTTCGCTTTTCCTCGCTCAAGGGGCCCGTACCATGGATGCCTCACAGTCGTTGAACATCGAGTGAAAGTATGAACCGAAAGCAATATTGATGGCCGATCAACCATCGGAAAACTCGGACATCCCCATGGGTTTTCATCAAGTTCAGTTGAACCACTGCAAACTCGACTTCCTCTAAGACTGTCAGGTCTGGGAGAATACTAAAACGGCGGCCAATTGGCATGTGTCCAGAAGTTCCTCATTTTTTAAGTTTGCGTACTTATCCTGTGGCCTTGGGTGGCCCTGACAACCTAACAAACTTAAAAAGAAACAGCCTTTTCTTCTCCGCGCCGCTTCCATTATGATTTCGCCCTGAACACGAACGTGTTTCCCACGGCAGTATGAACACCCCCATCTCCTCCACCGCACCCCGCAGGCGACGACTCCGCCTAAGCAACTCTGATACTACAAGCATTGCACGTAGCAAGATGGGCACTCACGACGGAAGGGGCGAGAAACGCAAACATGATTCGCATTCCCATGATCCTGAAGATCCAACCCGAATGCGCTGGGATGGTTCGGTTTGTTTCAACCAGATCCCCCCCACTGGTACTTGTTCCCGCTTATCATTCGGGCTAAAGGGTTTCATCCTTCTCCAGTGGAAGGGATCGTGTCCACATTCGAGAACGTCATGGGAAAAGCCTGTGAGGACGCCCGGGACACTTTACTTCCCATGGGTACGATCTTGTTTGAACTCATTTATTGTGCTAATGCGTCAAGTACAGTGCAAGATGTCGTGGACGGCGAAAAAAAGCGTCTGGGCGAAGCTGTAAAGCAGATCACACAACTGCGCATCGAGAAAGAGAAATGTGAGACCTTGTTTGTGTCGGTCGACCGCGCTACATATCCATCTTTATCAGTGACATCCGACCGCGACATGAAAGCTGCGCTAATACAAGACATGACCAGCTCGCTTCAACTAAGTGAGTCGTTGAAAGCCTCAAAACCAACGCTCACCTTGCCATCACAGTCCAAAAAATATCTCAAGGCGAACGAGACCAAGCTAGAAGCCTCCTTGCCGAGGTTCGGGCACAATCGGAGCATTGTATATTTTCTCAATTCTATGCATATACGTACTGATTAGTCCTGTTCTTAAGGTGCTTCTGAAAACGATCGTCTCAAGAAGGAAAATGCCGATTTGCAGAAGAGGCTGGATGAAGCCAACAACAACCTTCTTGCGCGTGCGTATTTTGCAGAATTTTTTGAAAGTGCCTCATCTGGCTTGGTTGTAGGAACGCAAGATATGGAAGCATTCTCTGCCAATGTTAGAGGTTTTGAAAAGCACCTCATCACCTTCCAAAACATTCTTGCCCAAGTGCTCGAAGAAATACAGAAGAGGGCATAAATTAGGCTTCGAAAGCTGTATATCAGTCTCTTTTAGAAGTTATCACTGTCCAAGCTAGAAGACATTGTCCATCTCTCAGATCTCTATGAAAAGTCCATCAACTGGACACATGTTTCCATTGTTTGACCCTTGTTAAAATTGTTGTTTGTCGTGGGATGTGTTCAAGTTGAGTTGGTAACTCTTCACATACTAATGACCAGTATTGCAACAAAAACAGATCACCTAGATTAGAACTTCTTCACCATTATATACGTAGGAGATCCATTTCCTTGCGTCATCGGATCTATAATCGCAGTTTCAAGCTTGACAATAACGATTCGGCGATGATGACCGATCCCCGAGCTCTATAAACTAGTATTTAAGGTCCACGGCGTCTCGCCGTAACACAAGCACCATGGCTAAAACTTTCCCTACAAGAAAACTCGGCCCAAACGGCCCCATAGTCAGCGCGATCGGGTTGGGTGCCGGAGGTAATGAATGCTTTCAAATGCGACGCGACCCAGTCTTTATTCAACGATCTATGACAGGAATATCCGGCGCGTTTTATGGCAAAGCAGACAAAGCAGAAACGCTCGAGATGCTCTCGTATGCTGCCGACCGGGGCCTGACCTTCTGGGACACGGCCGATTATTATGGAGCGTGTGAGTACGAATCGTTGATGGAGCTTCGCGCGTTAAGCTGATTTGTGCAGCCGAGGGAATAATCGGAGACTGGTTTGCCGCGACTGGGAGAAGGTCTGAGATATTTTTGGCGACCAAGTTCGGGGCAGGGGACCTTCGGGAAGGCCCGAACAAGGGGAAAATATGCAGCGAGCCGTCCTACATCAAGCACGCACTGCAAAGGTCCCTCAAAATGCTGCAAACTGACCATATAGATCTTTATTATCAGGTGCGCGCGACACCCGTTGTTTTGCGGAAGCAGCTAATCTTGTTTGCGGACAGCACCGCGTCGATCCCACGGTACCAATTGAAATTGTACTAGAGACTTTGCGTCCCTTCCTCGAAGGCGGGCAGGTCAAGTGGTTGGGGCTTAGTGAGTGCAGCGCGGCGACCCTGCGGCGAGCGAAAGCGGTCCCCGGCGTTGGCGAGAAAGTGGTAGCCGTGCAGATGGAGTACAGCCCATTCGAGCTCTCGATCGAATCCAGCGGCCTTTTGGATGCGGCGAATGAATTGGGCGTGGCCGTCGTACCCTATTCGCCCTTGGGCCGCGGTCTCATCACGGGCAGGTTTGTGGCTCCCCAGGTCCCCTGTGCAGTACTCTGAAAACAGACTAGATATCGGAGCCTCGATGACTTCGAAGCTGGCGACCTGCGCCGCCTCCTCCCGCGCTTCTCAAGCGAGAACTTTCCCAAGAACCTGGCGCTCGTCGCGCATTTCGAGGCGCTGGGCGCCAAATACCGCGCATCTTCTAGCCAGATCGCGTTGGCGTGGATCCTCGCGCAGCATCCCAATTGTAAGTCCTCTCGCTTGCAAGACTTGAGCAGCACCTGACACGCAGTACAGTTGTTCCGATTCCAGGGACAAGGGCTGTGGCCCGACTGGAGGAAAACGCGCACAGTGCGGAGATAACCCTTTCGAGAGAAGATGTGGACGCCATTCGCAAACAAGTCGAGGAGGCGGACGTTCATGGCGCACGCCACATGACCGTCCCGCAGGGCGACTGCATTGAATTAGCGGAGTGGTCGGACGGAAACAAGCAGTAAATTTGTATATTACGTGCGCACTACATGAATTGTTCTAGACGACGGTGGGGAACTGTTAAGCTGCGCTTGGGGAGCGTTTGGGAGCGTATCGCGGCAGCGACTCGATGGGTTTCGAGATGAGATAGCCTATGTGCAGAAATGAGGCAGGTGAGAACGGGGATGGAAGGCGACGTACCCTTCAAACCCGCAGCTTTCTCTCCCTGGACGCCAAAACCATAACCTATTTTCACCTCTGGCGCCTTCTCATCTCCTTTAAACACACTCGACACGAAGGACGGTGCGGCGGACGCAACTGGGCGGATATCCACACCAGCTACGTGTGTTGGGAGAGCGTTCTTAGCGTGGTCGCGCCACGAGGTGATGGAACGCTTCGCTTTGGCCGACTCGCGGAAAATCAGGCCAGCAAGCATATTGAGGCAGCCAATCGAGAAGAGGAAAAATGCCGCGACGAGAGAGAATTCGTCGACGTGGTGAGAGAGGATAGCTGCTCCGAGACTAAGGATTGTCAGCGGGGTCGACCAAAGAATACTGGACAATACATACAGGCATTGTATAAGACCAAGGGCTCCCAAACCAAAGTCCTTGCCGAGGATAGGGAAGAAGCGGTTAAAGAAGGCCGAGGGCCAGCCGAACTCGGAGAGGATAAGTATAACAACTTGGAAGATGATCAATAGTCGATTGAGGACTGCCCAGAAGATACCGGCGGGCTGGTTCGGCACAGTCGAGTCGCTGTATGTGATCGTCAGATATGAGGACCGAGTAGCATAGCAGATTCATACACAATGTAGTCGCCATAAAGGATATCTTCCGCAGTGGCGTTGGTTGTGGCAGCAGCGGATGTGGCGGATTTGCCTTCTTGGAAGTGATTAACAGCTTGGATATCGTGCACAAGCGTAACAATATTGCTTGAAAAAACCAGGAGCAGCGCGATGATGCTCAGGATGCGGAGACCGTTGAGACCGATAAAAGTATCTGTGGACATGCTGCGGTCAGTTGGGTGACGGGATGACGAACAAACAACGTACATGCGCGTGGAGGAAGCATTGCTAGGTTTGAATACAGTTGTGATGAAGAGAACTAAGTGATACAATAGAACGTTTGAGGGCGTGCACCAGCACAGAGACGTGAATGAACGTTAAAGGGAGCGTGAAAGGAACTTGAGCAGAAACGGCCGTGAGGGTTATGAAGAAGGAAGCCTCGTTGGCCGCACGTTATATAAGGCCCGCTGAAGGGCCGTCCGGGCTGCAGGGTCTTCACGGGAGTACGACTCCGAGCTCATTGTTCTCGACTTGTTACCGTGACACACAGCCTCTTTTGGAACTTGGCCAACAAAAGAAAGAACAATACCGCCCTTCAATATAGCCGCATCGTGCATGTAATCGTCGTGGTGCCAAGGAGACAGCGGAACGGCAGCGTCAGTCCATGTCTCCGAGGAAGTATTTTACGCGCGGGATCACAACCATGCATAGTCCCGGACCATTCACCAATTCGACACTTGCTCGAGTGGTGTAAGCAGCATCGAGAAGCAAGGCCTAAGCAAAGGGAAAGTGCAACCCAAGGGCCACGACTCGAGAGCGGATGTTGTGGATTGGTGCAAGATGCATGAGGCTGTGCAACACGCATCACCCTGCATCACCCAACCTTGTCATTTTTGAAGTTTTACTCGACCATAATTTATATTATACATCGATTTGTATCCTACAGCGCCTCATGTGTGCCTATATAGCATGGTGGAATTGAAAGATCCAATGAAAATCTATAAAAACATTGGCTCTACGTTTAGTTCGAATTGCCGAAGAGGGCCCCGATTGTATTGACGACCAGATTGGGGTCAAGTCCTGCTGCAAGAGTACTCGGGTCAATACCCGTCGCCAGCGAGCTGGGGTCAAAGTTCAACGTGCTCTGATCAAATGAGGGCGGCGATGTGTTGCTTGTATCAAAGAAGGTCGTCTGAGTAGCGAACGGAGAGGAATTCTGCTGCTGGTTATTTTGGTATGCGTGCCATAGCTTGCCAGCAGCGTGCAACCCCGTGCTCAAGGTTGACGGTGATGCTGGTGATTGGGGTGCGGCGAAACCACCAGTCGTGGAGGCCATCCGTGCAGACCCAACGGCCCGAAGGGATTTGCTCACAGTAGTCACGTCCACGCTCCACTCATTCGGGAGGTTCCAGGACGCCGACCCATCCCCGTATGCTACATAATATTGGCCCGCCGCATGGGGGCTGAGGGCGATGAACTGGAATACCGGTATCAGAGCAAATAACGAGACAAAGAAGGCTGCCCACTCACTGCGATCCCTTTCCGCCGTGCATTTTCAACCGAGTTCCGGATCATCGCATCCACTGCTGGATAATGTGTCGCCACATCGAAGACCACGTTTCCGTCCGAATATAGCACGCAGAACGCCCCTTGCACGCCGAGTGCGACGTTTGTGGGGAGGCCCTTCTTCATATGTCCGATAATATTTTGCTCAAGTACGGCGGGTAGGTGCTGCCACGAAAATCCCGACGGGCTACACGTGAAGTAGCTCGCGTTCGGTCCAAAGACTGTGCGCGTGGTGTGCTCCCCAGACTGTGCAAGATTGCGCATATACTCCGCTAGCTTCGCGTATCTTGGGCCGAGGAAAAGCTCTACGGTTATGTTCAAGCTTGGAAATGGACGACCGAGACGGAGAGACGTACCCTCGTAATAATCCTCATTGTTTTTTGTTTTCCAAGACATCATAAACATGCCGGGTTCCATGGGAAAAGCCACATCGTACGGAAATTTGTTGGCTTGAGGGTGGTTTGGATCCTCCAGAATGAGCCGCAATGGCTCAGGAAGGGTGTTGTTGTCGCTCCTGTACAGAGAGGTTAAGACGAATTGTAGTCTGGATATCGTCGCAGACTGACCATGCCCAGATAGTGTCGGACTTGCAGAAGAACGCACCGTTCGGCCCAAACGAGAACTGGCAGTCCATTGCTTGCTGGGCGAACGCAGATAGGGATTATAGGGGAAATGTTGTGCCGCTCCTGTCGTGTGTGGTGACAGGATAAATGAAAGATGGATCAGCTGTTTTCTATTCTTAGTTGACTTCCAGTGTCAGGTACAAGCAAAAAGCGCGTGGGCGAAGGCGAAATGGTGAGACTCGTTCGGCACACACCAACAGTGCCAGCCGTCAGGATTCCTCAGACTGAAATTGGAAATGGGAAGGATATTTCGGAAGAATGTCGTTGAACGCCCTTTGGAGAAACGTCCAGGTGACAGTTTGAGCGAGACATCGAATGTTTGGTTGTCTGGACCCTGCCAAACAATCCATCCTCTTTCCCCTTCGAGTCGACAGCCCTTGACTCCATTTTCCGCAAGAGTGCAAGAGCAAATTCCTGAAGAGCTCCGTGTGATGGACATTTCACTCGAGGAAGCTGCTTTAGCTGCATAGTCTGTCCCGCTTGGCCCGTCGACTCGGACACTCCCTCCCAGTTCAAATTACAACGGTCCGACCACACGATCTCCGGTCGTACTTTACAAATCGACTTGCCTCGACCCGCACCGCATGGCCAGGCACTTCACTTTATTAAATTATTTGATCTACGTCGCTGTCAAGCACCTCAAACACCGCCGAGATCCGGGACCGTTGCATCGTGGAGCGCTCGTGTCGACTCAAAAGCACAAGGCAACGACAAGGCAGCGTAAGTATTCTAAACTGTTCACTGCCTGACTATGGACTGCGATTTTTCGTTTGGACCCAACAACGCGTATTTTCTGAAATCCGACTCAAGATGGGCCTGGTATGTCGCCCGTACAAAAAATCAACTGGTAACCGTTCATCGGTGAATAGGAGCGACAACAACACGCTCCCAGCACCTCTCCGACGCGTTCTCGAAGACCCCAACAGTCCGGAGTACTGTAAATTTCCCTACGATGTCGGGTTGGCCATGGAACCCGGGGTTTATTGCATGTGCTGGCAGACTAAGAATAACGAGGATTATTTCGAAGGTTGGTATGATTTTGCGTCCTAATACCTGCCGTATTGAACCGTATTGAAGCCGATCATCTTGGCCCACATTATGCCAAACTCGCCGCCTTCATTGCTGGTAAGAGCGCGCGCACGGTCTTTGGCCCGTACCGCAGCTATTTTTCAACCCACGCTGCTGGCCTAAGTTGGCAAAATCTACCCCCTGAACTCGAGACGACCATAATGAACCGTATGAAGCTCGGCCGCCCCCAGACCGTGGCGCTCGGAATGAGTGGCGCGTACGTAGTGTTGTACGACGACAGCAGTATGTTGAGGCTTTCAATGACTGGAACCACGCTGAAATATATAGTTCTCTCACACAACCTGCAGGGACTGTACCCTGCCCTGCAGCCCCTGATGGACAGCGCAGAGGAACGGAGTAAACGTAATTCCATTACATGCATCGCATTGAGCCCGTATGTCGCCGGGCATTACTTTGTGGCGTTTGGCGACGGCACAGCGCAGTGGAATCTTCCGCAAGAGATGCATGCCGACGTGAAAGATGTGGTGGGATCTTTGCGCCCACTCCCGGCAGCCGCCCCAGCCCAACCTGACACGTTGCTTGGAGCTACCCTTAATTTTCAACTCGCTGCACAGACCAATATGGCGATCAACTCCTTGTTCAGACCAACCTGGTAAGGGACGGCCAGGATGACAGACGGGAGGAAGGACAATAGAAGTAGAATGTAGTTGAATGCGAGGCGATCCGGATTCAAATAACACCGGCGCGAAGTCGACATGTAAGTGCGCAAGGCCAGTTCAACTTCAACCAATCGGATGGTTGAAGTCCTGCATGGAAAAACGGTATCTCATCGAGCACACGAAGCTCGGACGAACAAACAATAAATTGGCGGGGCGATACACTTCCGTACTCATAATTCAATCATCGATACCCACCGGGAAATCGAAAACACCCGTAGGATCAAGCTTCTGCTTCAGCGCAAGCAAGCGCGGGTAGTGCGAACCGTAGTAACGTTTTTTGTCTGAGAAGATTGTCAATCCACTGAATCAAGTTGCACTTGCGAAGGGGACACACAATCGACCAGTTTGTCTTCCATGTAATTCGTGTATGCGCTGTAGAGAGACACATTAATCCAATTATTCAGAAATAAATAAAAAGCAAACTCGCCCGTAGTCCCAGTCCTTAGGGCTATTGGAGGTTATCCCATCGACCAAGTCTATCGCACGAGATGAGCAGGGCATAACAAACAAAAAAGTCGGAACCATCGCACCGTCGAGGAATTTGAATCCAAAATTGGGATACGGAGGGGCATTGTTGAAGGAGGAGGCGTAGAATTGGATCGTGAACAACGAGTCTCGGTGCACAAAGGCGGTTTCATCTGTCGGGACAGAGTTGATTTTGGAGTTTGACCCGCCATAGAGCTCCACCTGGAAGAACCAGCTCTGAAAAGAAAAGTGCGTGGCATCAGACAGTGAGAAATATGGGCGGTAAAAGTATTTATGAGTAGAAACGTACGGTGTTGGAAGTGAAACCCTCATGCGAGAGGATGTTCATGAAGGATGTCCGGGCCGCTTTATTCATGGGGGAGGATGCGGGCGTCATAAGCGACTTTGCATAAACTACCAGACCATGAGCGATGAAAAAAAGTATAAAACTTCGCTCTTACAGGTGTCAGTGTAGTCCGGCGCGCTGCTCGTGTTCAACGTGCTCCCGGCTAAGACGCTGACGCTCTCGATCCAGTTCCCCGGGGTGAAGGTAACTCCATTCAAAGGCGGCATCGCCGCGAGGAAGGGCGCAACTGTGCCGTTCAACAGGCTGGGGTCGCCGTGCCATGCCCCGGTTAATCCCCACGAGACATTGCCTGCAATTGCACCTCTCGTCAAAACAATCTCCGCCCCGAATTCCGGAGGCAAGTCTGGCTCCACGACGAACTTCTGGAAGGTATCCAGGGCAGTGGCCGCCTTTTCGACGTCGAGCTGCCAATTGTACTGGAAAATAATTACCGAGGCGGGTGCAGGGAAGACAGCGAATTCGATGGACGTTGTTATTGCGAATGATGGTCCAGCGCCGCGCAAGGCCTGCCTTGAGATGCAACGGATGAATGGAATGAAGCAATTCAACGTACCCAAAAGAGATCGGGGTTGACATCTTTGGATGCCTTGGCTATAGTTCCGTTTGCCAGCACCAAATCTGTGAATGCACGAGGATGAGAAATGCCCGGCGGTCAATTGAACACAAAACGAACTGATGGACAAAATATTGTCAAGCGTCAGACCTGAGAAATGCCCGGCGGTCAATTTGAACACAAAACAGGCAACAACAATACAGACCCCACATTCTTGAGGTGAATCCATAGCCACCGTAGGCTTCAATTCGAGTCAGTGATAGTGCTTTGCTTGTCGTTGCTACGCACATGCATGACCACCCAAACCAACCTGGCACCATTAAGTTTTAGTGTCAACATTAAACCCGCGAGGTATAAACTAACGCACATATGGGCAAGTTCCGTGAGGCATCGCAAAGCCATAGTCATTCAAAGCCAATGCAATATCTCCCAGTCTGTTCCCCGTCTCAATCACAGCCGTTCTGGCGGCAGGGTTGATGGTGATGTCGGTGAACTTGGCCATGTCAATAACCAATGTGCCATTTTCCCCTCCAAGGCCGTTTGCAATATAGCTATGCTGCAGTTTTTAAATGAGACCATGTGGAACCAGCTTGGAAAATCCGCCTACCCCTCCACTGCGTGCGCTGACACGCAGGTGGTTGGCCTTGCCAATTTTGACAATCTCCGCGAGCTCGTGCACTGTTGCGGGGTACACAACGGCTACAGGCTCCAGCGTGAACCGCAGATTAACTCAACGAGCTGTTAACTTTGTATCGAAATTGGGGCAACAGACGACTCACAAGGCCTGCTCGCATTCGCGTAGCCTGCGTCTCCGGGAAAGAACGACGTCACTCCACTGACTCCAGGAAGGGCAAGTTCACTTCGCAGATTGCTCGCGGCAGAGAACGTGGCAGAACTTAGTACCAGGAGCGCCCACGAAATCGCGCGAGGCACGAACATGGTTGTGGTCAGAGCAAGAGAGACCTTGGCGGCGGGTGGTCATCTGAACAAAGTCCGTAATGCGCATCAGTCGAAGCGCGTGTGCTTGATACGCACACGTAGACAGAGGTAAGGCGGGCCGGAGTCCCTGGAATTGGAGTGGCACGGAATGGAAGAGATGAACAAGAACAAGATAGACAGGTTTCTCCGAAGTCAACGAAGGATAAATTCCTAACAAATCCACAGAGTTTGGCAATCAACGTGTCGAATAACATCGCGACATCAAGTGTAAACAACTCGATGGGGAGTTACAGGAGTAGCAAATCAGTCAAGCATGATAGATACAGCGGTGATGATACATTGTCCGGCATAGAAATTTTGAAATGAGTGGCTCTCAAGTCAGCCCGCCGAACACAATCAGCTTCGTGTTCATATATTCCTCGATTCCGTGTGACCCCTCACGTCCGAGCCCACTAAGAAAACAGAGTTTTTAGCACCTGTCAAGTTTTCGGTCGCGGAGTACTAACCTCTCCTTGATGCCTCCAAACGGAATGACCGCCTGGCTGATAAGCCCGGTGTTGCATCCCACCACTGCAGCCTCATCAACACACAGAAGGGAATACCGAATTAAAGAAGAAACTTACTCCCAACCTCGAGCTTCTCGGCGACGCGCCACACGCGCCCGACGTCGCGCGAGAAGAAGTATCCCGCGAGCCCGACGTCCGTGCTGTTCGCGAGCTTGATGACCTCATCCTCCGTCTCGAACTTGATCAGCGCTGCGAGTGGCCCGAAGGTCTCCTCGCTGTTCACGCGCGCGGCGGGCGGGACGTCGCACAGGACTGTAGGGTGGAAGAACGATGTCCCTTCGATGCTGGTGCCACCGACGAGCACCTGCGCACCAAGTGCGACGGCGTCATCGACGTGGGCTTGCACCTTCTCAAGCGCGCGCGGGTGTATAAGCGGCCCGTGGGTGCTGGCAAAGCGTCAGTGTCGAGTTCCGGGCGGCCGAGGATGACATACGTGGCTTCGTCGAGGCCATTTCCGACCTTGAATGCAGTGACTTTCTCCACGAGACGCGAAGCGAATTCGGCGTAAACGGAGGACTGCACGTAGATGCGGTTGGCGCAGACACAAGTCTGCCCCGTGCCACGGAATTTACAGATGATAGCGGCTGGAGCGTCGCGTTAACCGTGCGTGCTCGAGGTAACCCATGATCGCGTACCTGCTACCGCGTCATCGATGTCGGCGTCGTCGAATACAATGAAGGGTGCATTGCCCCCGGCCTCGAGAGACACTCTATTTCGACGCGTCAGTTATTATGATTTTAGGTAGACTGAGATCCGACTTCTTGAGGGTCGAGGCCGCCATCCCTGCGAGTATTTTGGCAACAGGCGTGGAGCCGGTAAATGATATCTTCTTCACAATTTTGCTCTCGCACATCTCCTTCCCGACCTCACGGACGTTCTTGTGCGTGGTCACGACGTTGATCACGCCGTCAGGAACACCCGCGCGACGCGCAAGCTGGGGATGCTCAGTGGCAATCAATGAGAAACAGAGGACGACGATACCTCGACAAGTGCGAGGCACGAGAACGGCGTCTCTGGCGGCGGTTTGACGACGCTGGTACAGCCAGCAGCAAGCGCGGCGCCGAGCTTGCGGGTTATCATAGCCGAAGGGAAGTTCCATGGCGTCAAGATCCCACTAAAAAGTGGATGGGCTACGTGGTGGGCTGTATAGAACAAATAGACCTACACGACACCTAGAACGGATCAGGACCTGAGAGAGGTTTCATACAAGGCACTCACCAATGGGCTGCTTGATCGTCACGTTGCGTACGTTTGCGAATGGAGAGGGGATGTGTTCTGCGTGCCGTCAAATATAAGTCGCCGTTTTGGCTGCGGGAACGCACCGCCGTATGTGCGGACGGCTTCCTCGGCTGCACGCACGAAAATATTTAGTGGGAAGAGGGTCCACGAATGGGCCGCGTACCAAACCACTGAAGAAGCTCGTCAGGATTATGACTTCGGATTGACGTCATTGCTCTTACCTCGATAAACGAAGCGCTGTACGTGTTTTCGCCCTGTATTCGAGGTTAGCACGTCTGCGACATGGAAAGGAGAAGAACAAACCTTTGCCTCTGTTAGAGTCTTGCCGTTTTCAAGCGTCTGCGAAGAAACGAGGGAAGCGAGGGAAGCGAAGAAGGGAGGACGCAAACGCACAATAAGCCGGGCCAGATCGTCGTGGTGCTCCTGCATGAGAGCATACAGTTTCATCAGAATATCATGTCGATGCTGCAAGTTAATAATTAGTACCAAATTATTCGTGAACTAGCCGCCGAGTGCTTGCCTTGGCCGTCGTTTTGCTCCACTCGGGAAGCGCTTTGTGGGCTGCGTCAATCGCCTCTTTTGTCTCTGCGAGGCCCATCTCTGGGACGGTTCCCAGCTCCTCCAGAGTTGCGGGATCTGAAGCAGTCAACACACATCCAGTCGGAAACAGTGCAAATCGCACTCGTCACGATGATTTTCTCGCCGCTCTTCGCGTCCACCCATTTTCCGTCAATGAAAGCCTGGTGCTACGATTGGAAGAGCCATAAACCGTCTGTGAAGAAAGACTAGCCTGGGTTTTGATCAAGGAAAAGTCCTTGAGACCAAAGACTGAAGCTTGCGCACTGGCCATCCTGCGGAATTGTATCGGTCGAGATGAGATTCTGGGCAGCAAAGTGCCGGAGAGGCGTAAGAGTGGACGCATCCAGTGACCGGTGAGCCAGATGACCCGCAACCGAAAAAAGCTAAGGGGAGTCCCGACGGGCCGTTCGCGGAGTCCGTAAAAGGTACGTTCGAACGCTGCGTGGGAAGACTTTTCGGCATTTACCGCCTCTCTCTCCTCTGTCGTCTTCAAGCCTCAGGGTGTGCACGCGTTTTTTCACCGGCCACACTCGCAGATTCAGCTCTAACCAGGTCTTTTCCCGCCTTTTTGCGCCACCCAGTACGCGTCGCGTAAACACTGTCGGTGCTAAAAGACAGAAAGACTTGAACTTGAAGGCTTATGAGTCGTCGTCCCGACAAGAAATCTGACATGTTTTAACCCACCAGGACGCGCAATTCTACGTGCCAATCTATTTTATTGCACAGAAAATGGCGTTGGTCCCCTTTGGAAATACCAAAATGCTCATAGATGAAGGCGACATTCCTCTTGGAATGCCCACTACAGGTCCACTACAGCTTCAGCTGAAGATCTGGGCTGCAGTGGAGCTCCTGTAGCCTTTTTTCCGTAACCCAGCAAAATCGCCCATTTGCGCAGCTACCGCCCACCAAGCCGGTTACTCAGAACCAAAATACCAGCGCGTTCTCGATGCAATTTGGTATTTCGTCGCCATTCCTCGACCCCCGCTGCTGCACAAACGAATGACAATCTCTGTACTGAATAGAATCCACACCGATCGCGACATTACCATGTTGACATACAACGACATGAATGGAGTCGTTGGTCTCAATTCTCGAGTGTGTTCTAGAGAACGTCAAGGCCGGCCACGTTGCTGGACCGCAATCGAGCCAGAAGAAAGACCCTGAAACGGCGAAATAGCCGTTGAATACAGCATCCTTTTTCCCAGCAGGTCCCAACTCGGAAAAGGCGATTGTATCTTTCACGCAGCTCTATAGTATGACGCGCGCAGAATCCATTCTCGACTTCACTCTGGTCGCACTCCCACGTTGCCCTTCCTTAGCATTGCATGAACAGCCCCACTCTCTGGGAGGCGTTTTTGCTTCCAACACTTCTGACAACCTCGATAGAACCTAATGGTTCTCGGACATTCAGCATATTCGGCATACGACTCCAAAGACGGACCGCCTCCGACCCTTTCCATCCGAGCGACCTCCAGGCTCTGATAATGACCTTCAAACAGAGTCTTCGCCAGAATAGCCAGACGTCACCCCTTATGTCGTATGCGAAACGCATCCACGACGTGCTACTGAAGATCTTGATTGGTTTCAAGAAGAACCCACGAACCGCGCCGCTGAACGAAACTGGTTTTATGGTGACTGCAGTCGCCATGTCCATCATCACATCCCGAGTAATTACCCGCAGCCACTGTCAGCCTTACATTCCGTTCTATGCCAACCTTGATAACTGCGGGCCCTTCGTGACCGTGTACAGCGCCATTACCAATCTCTCAGAGTCGGTAGCTCAATGCTGCAACGCGACCTGCACCGAGACGAGTGAGTCCACTGTACAGAAGTTACGCTATTGTTCCCAGTGTGGAATCATGCGGTATTGTTCTTGTGTGTGCCAAAAAGCGGCGTGGAAATACCACAAACTCGGTTGCAAGGACCTCGAGAAGTTGAAGAATGACATTCTGCCGCGCGCGTCGCGTTCGAACACGAAGAATGGTGGGGCCACGGCGCAGTTCTTCCAGGAATTTGAGAAGGAGGCACTGAATCAGGGCTTCACAGTTCAGCGCATGGAGGAGATACGAGCAGAGGTGTTGCCGTTCCTGCACTACGAAGATGCTGGAATAACTTGTGCGTGTCTCGATATCAGACAATCGAGGATCAGCTAAATGTCGACTTCATCCGTCGCATGAGAAGGCCAATCACTAATGAACAAGATCTGAGAGTAGAATTCAGGTTTTCGACGAAATGCCCCGTATCATATGTAGAATTTTCATTATTGAATCACAGGTGTTCCATTTATTTATCGACTTATCTTATTACAACCGTAATTCTTTCCAAGTCGTCGAGGAATTCAACCGTAGCAAGGTCCGATTCAAACGCATGTTCAACTTTTTGTGTTCGGGAAGTCGTGTTTTGCTCGCTCGAAGAAGTTGCGAGTTTGCAAACTCAGACATACTGTGGGGGACTAGCGGGTAAACATTGGCCTGGAATATCTGGATCGTCCCGTTCCGCAGGTGAAGAGCGGTCACCGTATAGGCAAGCATCACAAGGAACTCGCCAGATCTCAGAAAGGCGTCAGACTACTGATATCGATAAGTAGCAACTTTATTTCCATAGCAAGGTCGCATTATTTGGTACAATTACAATCGGCGAGTGGTTGATTCAGAAAGCTGGAGCAAAGCAAGTGGGTTTATGTGATGCCCATGCTGCTTTTTGGTGTTCGACACCACAGTAAACCGCTGACTTGCACCTACGACAAACATAAACCAAACGTCACTGAGAGAGCCTATTAACATACCTCCCGCATTGAGACAGATCAGAACCATCCCTCTGTACTCTGCGAGTGCAACCAGGACCGCCACATTTGTCGAGCTTGCTCTCAAGCATATTTTTCACTCCTTCAATCATCATACGCATGTGTCTAGAGTGCAGAAGCGGTGAGTACCTGTACTGCAATGGAGTTGGACGAGACCAACGGATCAGGCCCAGCCAATAAAGCTATGCAGCGACCAGCGGTCTCGGACGCGAGTCTACCACGGTATTTGATTTCCCAATTCGGAAGATGTCGCAGGAGAATTGCTTTATCCTCCTCGGCAACGTCTTGCACACCCTGCAAGAGGAGGATGGAAGACAGGAATTGGCCGACTTCCGCGACTTCATCGACGCTCATCGTGCTGATCTCATCCACGGCACTGGCAACACGTTTAGCTTGTAAAGCAGCAAGACCTTCTCCAGCAGAACTACGAAGAAAGCGGACGAAATACGGCCTGAGGGAGTTAAATCATGATGGCGCCCGAAAACTAGCCGCAGGGCAGGCTCAAGGACGTACGTGGTCGAGATGACATTGATAAGTATGGTAACGGAACCTAGAGCTTCAGGTCTCTGCTTGAATAGGTCTACCAACCCTGGCAGATATTTGGCGGCGACCTCACTAAAATCCGCGGTTGGCCGTCAGTTTGTTCACAGCTCATTTCAAGCGGTGTAAAACGCACGAGTAGAGCTGTAGTTGAAGAGACATCGGCTTCCTCTGAACTATTCCGAGCTAAATAGACAGACATTTAATTGTTGTTTATGCCACTGAAGATTGGAAGACGAGTTCGACTCGACGACGCGAAACATACGAACCTGAGATCTCAGAGCAACGGTCCGCACAGACTCTGGACGGTCACCTCTTCCATCGTCGAGTACACCTACCCATGAAACAAGAGATTCGGCGGTGACATTCAAGAGAGTGTCAGACATGGATGGTGTTTCGGATAAAGGAAAACTCGAGGCAAGTTTGTCTGACACGATCACGTGGTGCGATTTCGTAGAGTCACGCGTGCAATCACACCGGTGCATCATCCGTTCAATTCTTGCCAAGGGGAGTAAAATGATATGCATAAGTATCTCAGCCGTCGATCTACACATCGTCCTTTCCGTCGTCTTTTAAGTTCCATCCCATCAACCGGCGCCAAAACCGAAATTTCTGTTGCGGAGGCAAAGCTACACAATTTATAACGATTCGTAAGAATGCCAGATGAAACTTGTGGCACGAACCTTTTCTCTGTCCAACGAGCGCCTCAGCTTCGCCCATTTGACTGCCCCGGTTTCCCACCGGTGCCGACGGCGGTGCGCTTTTGGACCCCACTTGTCGAATTGGCAGCGGGGACGCTTTGTCCTACGATGTTTGTTAAAAGAGTCCAGCGTATAAAACGAGATGAAACCGTCAGCGATGAACCTGTTTGTCCCGTTCCAACACCTGCCATTCCTCGTTTAGCGATGTGGGCGATGATCTTCGAAATAACCGCGGCATTAATAGGATTGATAGGTGACGAGTTTCCGTCGCTATCTCTGGGCATTTGAATAGCGTGCATGGCCTGGTTGATCAGAACCACGGTCGGCATTCCCAGCCGCTCCGACTCGTCGAGATCTAGTGGGAAGCCACGGGTACATACGGCTGCATAGTGCGGGATCAAAAGGTCCTCGGCAACGTTATGTTTTTGGTAAAGCGCGATTCGGTCCACAGCCGACATGGTCATCTTCTCGAGTTCGCGAACGGCGAACTTTTCAACCTCTGCAAATTGCCAGTCATGGCCGAGATGGAGGATGCAAGTCCAGTCGTCGACGCTGGCGTCATATAGGGAGTAGGTGCTGCGATACCGCCATGACTTTTCTGTCAGGAAAACAAACAAAAGGGAAAACGCACGGGTTATAGAACACCCAAAGAAATTTCTCAAAGTCCTTGGCGGGGACATCTTGTAACTTCACAGCCGTCAAGTGGGAAGAACCCTGGCGAGGTTGGCCCGGCGAAGGGGAAGCAAGCAGCGCGCGGAATTTGGCGGAATCTCTGTCGAAGAAGTATCTATGCACCCGAAATTCACGGTCCTCCGCCTAGTTACAGCGAATTAGTCCTCGAGAACGCTCATGTCTCTCCGATAAATCAACGCACAATTATATGGAGGTCACCGCCATCCAAATAATACTTCTCGTGCGGTTTGACGCCCTGCAAACTGTTGCGCTTCTCGGTGGTCATTGGATAGTACGAATAGGAAGAACGGGTAGGGACACCTTTCCCTAGCACAGATTTTAAGCAATAGAGTGGCACATCGGGCTTCCCATCTAAGCGCTCATGGCGCTTGTTGACTCAGAAATAGCCCAAAGCGAAGACCCCGTTTATGTCAAGAAGAAAGTGGTGCCACGACGAGTCGGCGAAACGCATTCGATTTGGTGCGATCTCGCAAAAACTTGCGTGTACATCCAAGGTAAGACCGCCAACTACACACACTATTCGGAAGCATCAAATCGAGACATCCGATTCGCGTAACAGAGGCGCGATAGCCATGCGGCACCCAGCATGCAGTGATACGTGTTGGGCCGGAAAAGGAAGACCAGAGCCCTGGAACTTAGAGGTGGCGATGAGGGAAGGAGGCATAGGTACGAGCGCCATTGAATCTGGACCAGTAAAGGCTAAAAGAATCTAAACAGTGCCGCGCCGTGCCGCTTGGGCGCAGCAAACACGCCCTCTGGCGGCGCAACCCAATTGTAAATAGGAATGGAAAGAGAAGATGAGCTACAGCGAGAAAAAGAGATACGGCAGAATCGCGAGGTCGTCGGGTTCCACGACAGGTTCCGTCCGTCAGAGGTTCAACCATCGGAAATTTCCGGCCGGATGTTTGGCTCTGATGACGAATGTTGCAGTTCAAATGGTCAACGTTGATCGCCGAAAGTACATGTATTTCGTTGATTTTCTAAATTACAATACAGTCCCCGTGTGTCGCATGACCTTAACGTCTCGCCCACCCTGTAACTTGTAAGGGCTGCTGTCGCTGAACTCGCTGCTGCTGGCCTCGATCGCCGGACTAGGGTACCGGTTGTTGAAGATTCGTACCCTCGTCCAGAGCGGCGAGGGTAGTGGCGTCGGTGGGCAACTTTAGCGGAGGACGATCACTTCGAGGGTTCACAATGTTGGCCTTGACGATGGCCAGCGGGGGGCGGACTGTGGCAGAAGAAAGACCGGACCTTAGACACTAGAGAGGGGCTCGTCCTCTTGCGGCTGAACTGAGAGCGAGCTCTGTCTTGATTTTATTGCGCCCTCCATCGTGCGAGAAACCAACAGTAAAGATCGGCTGGGGTTCTTCGGAACGTATGCCTCCTTCGGCGTCCAGGGTGCGGATCTGCGTGCCGCGCCGCTGCGGAAAAATCGAAGCCCTGGAAGTATGCTGAGCGTGTACTTGAGCGATCTTAGGGCGGGCGACAGGTTCTTGTTGAGTTGGAATGAGGTCTTCCTCATCGATCCCATCCTCGGCCTGGAACTCGACTAGTAGGCCTCGTGGATCTGCGCGGGCGAGCCCTCTTTTCGACCGGAAGTCTGTCAGTAAGCATCAACAGTCCCAGGGTCAAGACGTCCGTATCAAGGGACTATAGAGGTTCCTGCATGTTGTGCGGAAGACATACAATACAGCTTCCCGCAGAAAGAACCGGACGACGCCTCATGGTCGATGTCGAAGGGACCAGCAGCTTCACGACCTGGTCGTCGTGCATATCAGGCATGGCTTGAACAGCTTCGCGAGCCAGAGTCGCAAGGACTGGTCAGATAAGTAACCAGAATGTTCGATGTCGCGACTTTGTTGTCGTGCAGTACAGCGCCGCGACCCATGACCAATTGGGACATATAAACTTGACACGGTGTGACGTGGGCGGGGCGTCGAGGATTGTTTGTCTATTCCGTTTGAGCTAAACAACCTAAAAGGACCGGCGATCCCGAACTTGCCATTGCCAAGACATGATGCATGATGCGCCGGAGATCAGCGCTCTCCTTTTCCTACCTTCCTCTCAATGTGGTCTCTACGTGCAGCGGGGTTTGAGATCATATGTGTGCTTGGATATGCTGTCTTGACCAATGCGCTGTATTACATCGACGACCAGGACAGATCCATCACGTACAACTCCAGCGCCGGCTGGCATCGGTTACAACACAAAATGGCATAAGTACTCCTATAACAACTCGAACAGCCTGGCGGTGTCGGTTGACGAGAGAAAATGCTTCGATGGGACTGCGTAAGTTTTTCAAAGCCCAATTACAGCTAATAACAGTACCGAGGGCGCGGCCAAAAGTTTTCCCATCTGGGATGTTTTCGAAGAATTACTGTCCCGAAGTGAGTATAAGTACCATAGACTGAGTCATATGCAATTCTGGCTCTATGAAAATTTTTCGCGTCCATATGAGCCTTGCGTCTCACAAATCCAGGCTATTTGAACAGATCCTGAGCTTGCTAGATGCTATTCAACCCCAAAACAGCCCAAAATTCAAGACTATCTACCATGCAATATTTTTAAAAGTTTACTTCTATCACTAATTCGGCATGAATTAGCCTGGCAAATCTAGCCTATTTTCAAGAAAATCTGGTGAGAATTGACGGACCTATGGGTAATTCTTTGAAAACATCCCGGATGAGAAAATTTTTGGCCGCGCCCTCGGTACTGTTATTAGCTGTAATTGTTGGAACGAGCTCATTGTTACCTGCTATTTTTCTTCAGAACCTGTAAGTCGAGTTACAACAAGGCATTATCGTATAGCTGAACGACAGACATATACGACATGCGGCGACTCCGACCATTGCAGCCTGACCATCCCATTCAATGATTCGAACCGCCAGGCCTTTTCATTGAATCATATATTCATGCAGGCCACAGGCACAGGGATCACTCTGTACGTCGCTCAAGACTTCGGCGATATTTATAACACGTCCATCTCCCTCGACGGCGGCCCTCCGACAAACCATTTTGCATACCAGGCCAATGCTACAGTCGAGGCGTACAATCTGTCCCTGTACGACATCCAAGGCCTGAACTGGACGACACATAGTTTAAAGGTGGAGCTCGAACCGGGAGTTTCGAGATTACTGTTCGACTATGCTGCCGTCACGGGAGATCACCCACCCGGCAATGGCGCCGATGAGACGATGTTCTCTTCTCTGTGAGACTTGGATCCTATCGTCTCTGCTCGGGGACTATGACTCATAAAATCATCCTAGGTCGGTCGCTATTCTGACGCTCTTATTGGTAGCGTCTTTCTGGTAGCAACACCGGAGAGACTTTGAGCTCGGGGCTTACCGGCGTTCTTTCTCATTTACCCTACTCCAAATCTTCAAATGGTTAATCACATAACACTCATTTTTCAGCGCACTCCTTTGTACCCTTTTATGCAGTGCATTTGCACGTTTGTAGTTCCATGGCCGAGGAAGTTTCCACGGTTGAAACAACCTTGGACATTTTTTCAACCATGTCGCTTCAAAGGCTACACGAGTCCGAAGTGCATAGTCAGAACTTGTAAGGAGAAGAGGACAAGCGAGTCTGACCGGTTTGAAGATCTCAAAATGCCCAAGTGTTGTGATTCAAGCGAACTAAGACTACAATTATGAATCAATAACCTATTTAACCCGTCAAAGTACCGTAAAAAACTACAAGAGCTGAGCGATGAGGGTATAAATTACCTGTATAAATAAAATCTCGTTGCATGATCATTTCGGAATGCTCCCTTCGTCAACCCTACGATTAATGCCTCCGAGAAGGACCTTAATCAGTCCGTCTGCAGTGACGGGATTCAGCTTCGAGTATGGTGTCGTGTCGACAATGTCCTATACCAGCCATGAGTCTCACTGACATATGTTCATAGAAAATACACCTACTCGGATGTTTCCGGCTTTGTGGATATCGTCGTCGAGTTCTTTCAGTGCTCGGGTCGCTGTGGTGTCGTTACCTATTTGAACGAACTGGATTCCGACCTGAGTCAAACAAAGGTGTGATAGTGCCTTAAGACGAGCAGCAGCGTCAATGACCGCTAATTTGGGGTTGTCCGCTAACAGTTGTTGTGAGCCACCCTTCATATTTTGAAATGAATTTCGAAACTTACTGGCTTCACCATCTGTGATGACAATGAAGTTAACACGCTTTATTGTCTCGCCAGTCTTCCTATCCGTGGGTGTTCCATCGGGTAAAATCAGGGCCTCTTCGAGTTTCTTGAGGCACGCCTTGAGAAGTCCGTCGAGCCGTTCCCCAGTAGGTGTGGCGCCAACTGGCCGCACTTTGCTGAATATAGTCCGTACATCTGCAGAAGACTAGGATCTCCATTAAGTAAATGAATAGAAACGGAGGCTGGAAGACAAACCTTCATATTAGACGCAACTAGCGGATTATTTATGAAATGAATGTCAATTCCATCGGCATCGTACTGCTGTGCTGTCTCTGCGAGCGCTTCTAACGCCTGGCCAGCCTGGGGAATAAATGAGAAAACAGGTCGACGGGTAATGGGAGAATGGCACCTCAAACCAACGTGTCACTCCCCTCTTTGAGCCGGGCAACGTCATGGATCCTGAATCGTCCACGAGGATGACGGTATCGTACTTCTTCAGGATTTCCAAAGCGTCCTCCAATGTTTCCTTCCGCATAGGTTTCTTCAGCCCTTCAGAAACATCAATCGAGATCTGTCGGAGAGGAATGCAAGCGCACAAGTCGATGAAGTGAATTTTGAGGATTTACTTCGGGTCGGAGGAGCAGTCGCGGTGTCGTATGAGGGTGGCGGGACATCTCTTGCATCTGCTGAGCGACTCCGGCTATGTGTGAAGACCGCAGATAGGAATGAGCGTCGCTTCCCTTCCGGCTCGACAGCTACTAGTTGCGATGACCACTGCGTGCTGGGTAAATCCGACGATGATTTGGACAAGAAGGGGAATTTTTCCATGGGAGAGATGATGTGGGGTGAATTGTAAAGACGACCTAAAGTGGTATTTAAGCCTCGGGCGGAGCTGTGGCTACTTGTGCCACAAGTTCATAGGTAGGCAGTGGGCGCTGTCAGCTGATCAAGATCACTGATTTCCGGAAATGGAAGTTTGGACAAAGTTTAGCCGTAAGGTACTCTTTAGAATCGGCTAAATTGGTGCTCTATATGCTAGTTCAAAAACCCACGAGTTCGATTTACGTGCTCCTTTGGAGTTCAGTTGGTGTGATTTTTTATCATTGATTTCTGGGAAGAATTATACTGTTACTTAGACTTCGCAACAGCCTCGTCCGAACTCTTCGAATACAGGCTCGTTACTGCTCCAAGGCCCAGAGAAATCTAAGCCTCATCCAATTAAGGAACAAACAGCGAGGATCGTAGGAAACCCCATGAAGATTGGCCCATACCACCCGATACGACAGCTCAACAGCTTACTCCCAAATTACTCCAAACCGTTCGAAACGTGCAACGCTCGCACCGGCTATGTACCTCGGGAGATGCTGTAAAGACTTCCAGAATCTCGTTGCGCGTCTTTCTCGCATTTGAAAATAAATAAAAATTGATCACGGCTGTGCGTCAAGCTGTACAACCCATGTTTCGCACATCGAATTCATGCCTTCTGCTGGTTTTAATGACTCGCTGTCAGATTCAGCTCTACATTAACGTCGACTTCCAAGACCTTGAAATCAAAAATCGACTCGATTGACAAGGCAGAAGTGAGATATCTTCAACGTGGTTGAACAGGCTGCGATATTAGCGCCAGACTTTCGAACGATTGCAAAGCTGTAGACGCGATTGGTACGTTCCCGTTAGAATTGTTGGTATCAGTCTGATTCAGCTTGCCGTGGGTAGAGTCGGAAAACGAATATTGCTCATTTATCGAAAGAACATCATTGAGTATAGGGTGGTCATATGTCGCCAGTATGCTGTCAACAGAGACTCTGAAAACAAACCTGTGTGGGATTCTGATTGACGGCGGCTCACACCTCCTAGAAGCCTATAGAGTATAAGAAACCAAAGGGAGCAAGTTGCGAAAAGGCTGTCGAAAGAGGGATTGCGGCAACTGTTGCTGATTTCCGAATATCAATTGGCGCTAGATGGGCCACAATACGGCCGAAGGGAATCCCAAGAGTTCCAACCAAGGGCCAACATAGAGAGGTTAAAGAACATACTGGACGTGACTTGGTACGTGAGGTGGAGGTTGGGTGGAGGAACTTGGAAAGAACCGACATGCCGTAAACAACCCGAAACAATCTGCACAGCTTTCTTTCCAAGTTTGACTTGCCAGCATTTTTTTTCTTCATGGCGAAATCGAAACTTGGGGAGTTAAATTGTTCGGGGACTCTCTATCCTCAACTTTCGGCAGTTTTCGTCACAGGCGATGCCAATAAGCTAAAAGAGGTCAAGGCGATCTTGTCGGCGGGCGGGAAACCCATTGAAATCGAATCGCAATCTTTGGATAGCAAGTAACTCCATCTATCTACGGATCCCATACTTATGCACCATGGAGTTCCCGAAATTCAAGGCAGCACTGAGGAAGTGGCTATTGACAAGTGTCGTCGAGCTGGTAGCAGATCTGATTTTTCTGACAATTCCTCGCGTTAATCAGTCTGATTTTTACCAGCTCGGGGCCCCCTGCATAACGGAAGATACAGCTCTCTGCTTCGAAGCGCTAAAGGGGCTTCCCGGGCCGTACATAAAATATTTTCTGGCTGACCTAAGTCATGAGAGCCTCAATTCCCTTCTAGTTGGCTTTCCAACCAAAGCTGCCTGGGCACTTTGCACTTTCGCCTACTCTGCCGCTCCAGGTACGCTAAATCATCGCAGAAATTGAATGGTAGAACCTATCGGAATTCGATAGGAACCGAGCCGATTCTATTCGAAGGCAGGACAGACGGCTCGATCGTACCTGCCAGAGGGCCCGGCATTTTCGGGTGGGATGCTGTATTCGAGCCATCCGGGACAGGATTGACGTAGGCTGCTCTTACCCGTCACCAATGGACAGGGAATTTATTCTCCATTTTCTAGCTATGCAGAGATGCCAACCGATCAGAAGAACAAGCTTTCCCATCGTTACAAAGCTTTAGAGAAACTTCGGGAATTTCTACATTCACTTGATTGAAGAGCGGTTGGAAGCTGTAATTCCCAAGTAGATCTTCGGATACATGCGTCCCTCGGGTGTTTATATAGATGTCTAAGTGGTTCATCACGGATGCAGGTTTCCCGACAGGGTGCGGTGCATGTAGAGACGCATGTGCGCATAGAGAATATGTAACTACGATCAGAGAAACTTGGTGCATAAAAGCTGTTAAACTTGAAGTGTTATAACAAACCGAGGTACGAGGTCAGTATTGTTATAGTGTCTGTTTATAAGAGACTAGGTTCTCTAGACCTAATAGATTCGAATTCTTCTAGGATTGAATTATCGGGACCTTTTTTTTGAGTGCACTATTAAATCGTGGGTGCTCACCGTCCCGTTTGAGTGGCACGCTGCCACTAGTACTGGGGCCTTGTTAGGCATCGCTTCCTTCCTACCCAATTTTCGCAAAGTTTGTTATCCTCTGCCCCTAGTCACACAGGACCCAAAATGATCTCACCCGCTGGCGCCTCAGGCCCGCGGAGCCATGAGGTTGGACAGCGCACTGGCATGGACGTCTTCAACATACATCAGGAAAAATTCCCTGGGAATTAGTTGCCTGGTTAAATATATTGCAGAATATAGCTGGCTGTAGCACAGCGTGTCAGCTATGTAGCTCCGGTAGTTCGCGTAGTCTCTGTAGCGCCGGGCCGCCTATATGTAGCACATCATTGTTGCCGCTGATTACCATGTCGGAACATATTGCCGGGTGCCAAGTCTATGATACGCGATGTAAATTGCCCCAAGAAATTATAAGCTGCCTGCACTCCCACAAGGGTGTTGATGCATTTCAGATGGCCGTACATTGTACCAAAAGGCTAGTTCTCCGAGAATTTATTCAGGATGTTGAGGCGAAGGAGAAATCCAACAAGTCCATTCAAACTCCGCTCCATCACGTCGCGTGATTGATGGATGTTGGTTGATGCCACGTCGTTGTCTTTCTTCCTTTCCCCCCACCATCGCACCCTCCCCCGCTTCGTTTTTGCTTGTTTTTGCCCATCGGCACTTCAAGCCCTCATATTCAATAGTCCAAATCCCCCCCTTCAGACTCCTCAAGCCTTAAAAATTCAAGCCCGCCAGTTTCAATCGTTCTCAAGCCGTCCTTGCCTTGAGCTCAAGTCTTGAAGGTCCCCTGAAAGTCTCTCAAACTACTTCAAGCTACTTCAAGTCACTTCAAGCCTTCAAGCTACTTCAGCCCTCAATCCTCAATCCTACCAACACCCTCACCCCCCCTTGCCTCACTACAGTCTCTGCTGCAATCCGACGAGCGCTCCGACCTTCAAGACCAAACGAGATGTTAAATGAAGCATATGGACTACATGTACGTGCCTCCTTGCTATCAGTCCTGAAAATAGCTCATATGCAAGACGGTGGATGTACGCATACCGCAGTACACGGCCAATGGGATTCACGGTGCGCCACCTAGACAAATAGTCACTCCCCTCCCTCCTCTTCCAGCGCTCCCCCTCTCTTTGTCTTCCCTCTACCTCCTTCCCCCTCACAAGTGCCATCTCTGGCCTATATATCCACATCCGTGCCCCTCGCATACGCGCGGCCTACCCCCTTGCATCCACACCGTCAGGTACCCTCATACCCTTCCCTAGTCTTGTGTATTCAAAACTAGTACTTGACACTAAATGAATATTATACATTTTTCCTACAACATGCCGGATGTGTGATGATTGGGAACAGCAGAGCTACCGTGTACTACGGGGAGCTATATAAACTATGAGTCTACGGTGCTACGCGACTACGTAGCCGAGGCGTGTGACTACGTCAAACTATTTTAGGACTACAGAGTGTTGGCAGTCAGCTACAGTGTGCTATATTTTAGGGGGGTCGCAACAGCGCTACGCGAACTACCCCAGCTACATAGGGCTCTGTATTCATCCAAAATTTTCCTGATGTACGACATACAGTACGTAGCGCTCCTTGATCAAGTTTTTTGACACTTTGTCGCCCGCCGCTCCATAGTGGCAGCTCAGGCGATACAGTTCCTTAAGCATATCCTTTCCCAGTTGCACTTGTTAAAATCGTTTATTGTCGGTGTAGATATGTACTGACTAGCAAGTACTGCATAACAAGGCAAGGAACTTGGACTCTGAAAAAAAATCGATCAGTATGCTCCCAGCAGAGCAGTGTGCACGAGCGTACAGTGTGGGGCGAGCTGTGACACTCCTGTAAACTTTTTACCAGGCATCCAGTTGCGATGACTCATTCTGGTGTAAGATGACGTTCAAGACGTTCAATTCAGAAATCGCCGGTCTCAATCAGCGTAAGGCGGATGTGATAGGCACGGGCCGCGATATAGGCGCACGACTTGCAAAGCTGTAAACGCGTTGAACTTGTCGGCGCCTTGCCTATTGGGGTCAGTCTGATTGAGCTTGTCGACGACAGAGTCGAAACAAACAATTGCTCCATTTATCGACCGAGGTGGTCATTTGGTCAGTATCCTTTCAAGAAAGAGTGAATAAATGACCTCTGACTGACTTGAGCCAGTTGCGATCTAGAGACTTCGAAGCCTGCGACGGAGAAAAACCGAAGGCAGCAAGTTTCTCTTCCTGAAAAGCTGTGAAAGGAGAAATAAATTGGTTTGAACACTCGAGGTGCTCGGACAAAATATCGCGGCTGATTTTCACCTGTCCCCAGGTTAGGTGAACCACTACTTATACGGCCGAGCAAAACCCAACAGAAAACAGGAAAAACTAGATAGAGACCGAGAAAATAAGAAAATACTCTACGTGAGATAGCAGCAAGGCAGGTAGTCTCTTATAAACAGACGCTATACCTCGGTTTGTTATACAGTATAAGGCAGCCAGAACGAAACAAACGACGTAAAGGTGCCGTAAGTGCACAGCTTCTAAGTTCGAGTCATCAGGTTCATCAATTTTTTTCATCTCGTCTCTTCATGGCGAAATCGAAGCTCAGTAGGTTAAATTGTTTAGCGGGCTCTCTATCCTCAAAATTTGGCAGTCTTCGTCACAGGCAATGCCAATAAGCTAAAAGAGGTCAAGGCGATTTTGTCGGCGGGCGGGAAACCCATTGAGATCGCGTCGCAATCTTTGGATAGCAAGTAACTCCATCTATCTGCGGTTCACGTACTTATTTATGCACCCTGGAGTTCTCGAGATTCAAGGCAGCACTCAGGAAGTGGCTATCGACAAGTGTCGTCGGGCCGCAGAACTGGTAGCAGATCAGATTTTTCTGACAATTCTTCCCGTTAATCATTCTGATTTTTACCAGCTCGGGGCCCCCTGTATAACGGAAGATACAGCTCTCTGCTTTGAAGCGCTAAAGGGGCTTCCCGGGCCGTACATAAAATATTTCCTGGCTGACCTGGGTCATGAGGGCCTCAATTCCCTTCTAGTTGGCTTTCCAACCAAAGCTGCCTGGGCACTTTGCACTTTCGCCTACTCTGCTGGTCCAGGTATGCTAAACCACCGCAGAAATTGAATTGTAGAACCTATCGGAATTTGGTAGGCACCGAGCCGATTCTATTCGAAGGCAGGACAGACGGCTCGATCGTACCTGCCAGAGGGCCCGGCATTTTCGGGTGGGATGCTGTATTCGAGCCATCCGGGACAGGATTGACGTAGGCTGCGCTCTTTCCCGTCACCATTGGACGGGAAATTTATTCTCCATTTTCTAGCTATGCAGAGATGCCAACCGATCAGAAGAACAAGCTTTCCCATCGTTACAAAGCCTTAGAAAAACTGCGGGAATTTTTGCACTCATTGGATTGAAGAGCGGTTGGAAGCTGTAATTCCCAAGTAGGTCTTCGGATGCGTGCGTCTTTCGGGCGCCCATATGTCTAAGCGGTTCATCACAGATGCAGCTTTCCTGCCAGGGTGCGGTGTATGTAGAGACGCATGTGCATAGAGAATATGTAACTACGATCAGGGAAACATAAAACCTGTTAAACTCGAAGTGGATTCTCCCGACCCAATAGATTCAAATTCTTCTGGGATTGAATTATCGGGACCTTTTTTTTGAGTGCACTATTAAATCGTGGGTGCTCACCGTCCCGTTTGAGTGGCACGCTGCCACTAGTACTGGGGCCTTGTTAGGCATCGCTTCCTTCCTACCCAATTTTCGCAAAGTTTGTTATCCTCTGCCCCTAGTCACACAGGACCCAAAATGATCTCACCCGCTGGCGCCTCAGGCCCGCGGGGCCATGAGGTTGGACAGCACACTGGCATGGACGTCTTCAACATACGACATACGTAGCGCTCCTTGATCAAGTTTTCGACACTTTACCGCCCGCCGCACCATAGTGGCGGCTCAGGCAATACAGCTCCTTAAGCATATCCTTTCCCAATTGCCCTTGCTAAAATCGTTTATTGTTGGTGTAGATATGTACTGACTAGCAAGTACTGCATAACAAGGCAATGCCGCAAGCAAAATGAGAGCAAGCGCCGAGCGGGAGCGACGTCTAAGTACTAGGTAGATGGTGAGTATGCTAAAGGGATGTTAGTGGTGGTGGCGACATTTTACTTAAATACGACATGCAGATGGACAGCGAGCGAACGCAAGGACGGCATTAAAAAATATATGTACCGCATGGATGGCGACGACTCCAGCGAGGGCAGGCGTTGGTGGTCGTGTCATGAGTTTAGCGTGGGGACCGGCTCGAGGACGGGCCCGCGGGGCGTCTCGTCATCGTACGTGACGCGCCCAGGGGACTTTGGGGCGACGATAGTGTCGGCGGAGAGGAGGGGAGGGGAGGGAGAAGGGGAGGTAGAAACCGATGTTTCATACCCAGTTGACAGTGACGGGGTCGGTGAGCTCGCGGTAGAGGAGAAATCAGCGCTGTGATCGCGCTCATTGTCGTCCTCGTCATGCGACCGAACTGGTTTGAGGTGGTGGCCAAATGCGTTCGGCCGAGGTGAAGAGGGTGGAGGATGAGGAGAGGAAGGGGAGGGGGATTGGAGAGGGGAGCTTATTGATACATGCATGACTTGTTGCTGCTGTGAAAATACAGGGTGCGCGTGTGGCTTGGGTGTCGGCGCGCTGACAGTAGAGGAGGAGCGTGAGTGCGTTTGAGTGTGTTGCGAAACTATTCGCGTCCACGATGGTGAGGGCGGATGTGGTCCGCCAGAACTCGAACTGAGGCTCGACTTCGGGACGGGGGTATGTTCCCGCGGCGTGGAACTAGAAGACGCTAAAGATATTGGTGGATGATTCGACGAAAACACATCGGCCGGCACACCGATCCCTATGATGTTGCTATTGCTGAGAAAGTGGGGGTATTGAGGCACACGCGAAGGAGAAGATCCTCCGGGGGAGTACGAAGACGATGAACCCAATGGGTACGACGACGGTGATGATCCAGAAGCGGGGTATACATTCGGCCGCGGGCTGGAGTGCGGGCTTGGCCGCGGAGATGGAGTTTGATAAAATACAGTATTTGGAGAATCGAAATGAGAAAAATGCTGTCCAGAGGGAGAATAAGATGGAGGCGACTCCGGCGATGGCGGGAGTGGCGGAAGAGCCGCTGTCGGCGTCGTAGTAATGCTTGGTGCCCAGCTGACCCGTGGCGGGCCGGACGATGATCGGCGAGACGACGACGCGCCGGCGTCGTTCATCCAGGCCGTGGGTGGGGCAGCAGCAGCAGCAGCGGCGGTTCGCTCGCGGTCGCGTTGATTTCGCCCGCGCGCACCCGCACCCAAGCGCCCCGATGCCACATAATATGCGGCGTCCACGCCCAGATGCTGCTGCTGCATGGGCGGCCGCACCGAATTGTGAGCATGCCACGAGGGACGGCGCCACCCATTGCCGTGCCCCAGAGTTTGCTCGCCTTCCCGTACGGCTACACCCTCAGTGAATGAGCGGACAGAGACGACATCGCTCCCCGCATCACTGACGCTCGCGTCAGTGTCCGTGAACACCTCGCTGGTGCCCTCAGATGCGGACTCACTGTGCCCTTCGGGCTCACGCGCGCGCTGCTCCCGCTCACGAGCCTCGGTCGAGCTCGTCGCGAGCTCCAGACCGTGCCCAAGATTGCTCTCGAATAAAGCCCGGGCATCTTCCGGCGCACCCGGCGGAGGCGGGCTGGTCCATTTACCCCGCCGTGGGGCCATGTGTGCGGAAGGCGGTGGCGCGGGAAGCGTCGTGTTGGGCACACTCGGAGTAACGGAAACTGGTGCAGATATTGTCGGGGCAGCAGGGGCCTTGGACCTCCCGCTACCGCTGCCGACTGAATACGGTGTCTGCGGTGGTGGCCGCGGCACATTAAACGAGGACACAGGGGCTGAAACGAGGTCCTCGTCGGGTCGCTCCGCACAAAGTTCCGCGAGGGCCATTACAGCCCGCTCTGGGCGATTGGAAAGAATACGAGAGGCCCGCATAAATTCACCGCGGATCTGGGATGTCGTAAGTACACTCAAGTAAAAATAGCCAACGCAGGACGCACGGTGTATATGCCATCCTTGGTGACACAGCGCCCGACATTAAAGTCGAGTTCGAAGGGATCCTACAGGCAGCTTAGTCGCCTGATAATCATGGAATGGAATATCTTACCTCGATGCAGAGGCGATTACGCTCGCGCGAATCATGATATCTGCTCGAAGATAGCTGCGGGACACATATTCAGTTTTAGAAACAACCGGACGTGGTCAACTGACATCATTCTGCCATCCCTTCGTCGACTTTTTCAGCAGGCCAGCACGTATGGATGCGACGCCTGTGTTGTAGCTGAAATCTCGCGCGTAGTAGCGGAAAAAGTCGATCAGCCTTGATGCACATCAGTGGCGAGTGCGACCAGAAATACGGTGCAAGACCTACAGCTCGGCAACACTCTCATTATTTTCCGAATGCCAGCGGGTCCGTAATAGCTCGATGTCATCGAAAAACCAAGTATTGTATCCAGCGAGGTGGGTGTCCTCTTTCGTGATCGGACGCAGCGGCGGCATCTGCTGGAGATTTGGGAGCACCGGCGGGTTTTTGACGTGCACGAGAAAATATATTACAAGAAGGACGTAGCCGTAGGACGACAGCGTGCCCTTGTAAGGGGAGTTAATCTTCCGCCGCTTGCTCCAGACTTTAACTGTGAACGTGGAAGGCATTAGTCGCGATGAAGAAGACGCCACAAAACATGCAGTTGTCGACTGGCCGAAGATGGAGCGATATCTCAGAGAGATCGTTCCACTGGGAGCACAGCAGAGAACTTCTGTGTTTATTGTGTGGCGGGCAAGAGATAGAAGGCGCACGGAAGAGGACCAGCGTGCGGACGCGCGTGGGGTCAATCATGGCATAGCACATAAGGAGGCGGGTGTTCTCGAGCGCGAGTCGGTTCTCGAACCCGATGTCACATGCGATCCCGAGGGGGAGCCCTGGTGACGGATCCAGGGAGAGCTTAACGATGGGTATGCGCGCGTGCGGCAGGGGCTTAACGTGGAATTTGGTCTCTGCGAGCGAGTCTCGTTAATATTGGGCCGATCGAGACGGCGCCCAGCACACGAACCGCGTTCGAGGAGGTCTCCGAGCATCGTTACAAGATCCGTCGCTGAGAGGCGCTCTTCCGAGTCAATCAGGCAGCACAAATCCATGTCTGGGACCGTCCGTCAGCTTCTACACAGCGGCCAACAGAACTGGGCCCACGGACCAGAGTTGCGGAGACTGAAGCCGTTCGCGGTGCTCCCAAAGGACAGCAGACGGCTGTCTGGCTCGATGGTGCGGATAAGACGCTCGAGGAGCTTGCGGACATTCTCTTTTACCGCCATCTCCTCGCCCGTTGGTAATAATTCGATAACGAAGTCGAACAAGCATTGCGAGAGGTCAGCGAAGAATCGATGCCTGCTAGGCAGCCTGCGGTGAGGCGCGGCGTCGGGAGCCTCTGAGGGCTGGGAGTAAGCCATGCCAGCAGTCTGAATGTCCAGACCAGACCGGTTTTAAGCACGGGGGTCACACTAGAGTCACTTTCGCCGGATATGTATCATCTCATCCTCCTAGTTCTGCTAATCCTTGCTCCCCTCGTCTTCGTTCCTTGCCCATCTCTCATGTCCTCTGTACTTGGCTGCGAGATGGCTTTCGAAGCCGCTGATCATTTTCTTGAAATAAACACTAATCACTGTTCCGAACTTTGCGAAGCGGAAACGGCGCCCCCGAGCTCAACCTGCGATCTAGGTTTCAGGGTAGCTTCACCGGTCCTCCAAATCAGTCAAGGTATTTCTACTGCTCTTCTTTGTGGAAATCTGTATCTGTATCACCGCCAGACTCCCGGCAGTTCGACAGGTGGGCCTGGTTAACGTTGAAGCTTGACACGTTGAGGGCACGCGAAGTCTGCCCATGTATCCTGGACTAGCCTGGATCTCTCCGAACCAGGGAAGAATCACTGGCGACCCTTGATTCCGAATCCAAGGTCAACAGTGCCAGTTCTTTTGTTTCGCTGAAACTGGAGCGTCTGAACGCTGAGCGCTTGGTCGGCCTCGGAGCTCCAGTGCACTGCATCAGTCTTTGAGGATAATCATTGACGTAGGCTGAGCCCCTCGGCCCCGTCTCCTAGCACAGTTCGGGCCCGCACTGGTCGTTGACCTCATACCTCCTTAGTGCATGATCGTCGCGGCTTAAAAAATATGGATCCATTGTGATGAGATGGAACCGCGCTCGTCAAGATGAATACGCGCCTCGAAGGGGAAGAATCAATAGCGGAATGAAGAGCCCGGATTTCCAAACTGTTTCCCCAAGCGGAAAAAATATCGGCGCTGATTTGCTATCCTTGACCCAAACTGCTAGTTCATTTGATCTGTAATTGTAAAGGTCAGCGTAGAAAGCGTATCGCCTACCGAAGAGCCCGGAGTGGCGATGAGAACCGTGCGGCATTCCTTGCGACTAAAGCAGGTTAGGTCCAAGAAAACGCGCATAGCCGAAATAAATACCCGGCTTCAATCTGGGAACGAATATCGGAATCCAAGTCATTCGAAATGGAGAAGAACAGTCAAAATACAACGTTCCTTCCTTCCGGTTCAGAAACGATATTTCGCTGCCCTACATGCCATTGGATTTCCTGACACAAAGATTTACCTTACCTCTCGACTACATCAACGTCGCGTACGATTTTCTTTTGCGTCGTGCTAAAAATTGACCAAAAACTGAACAGCCTGCATGCCATCATGATTCGATAATAATGGGTCTAAGGCAAACTATCTATGACCTCCGCCGTGCAAAGGGTATTTTCCTCCATCTTTGACCAGGATTCCGACATGCGCCCCACCGAAATTTATAACTGCTTAACAACTTCGATGGCGTCCAAAATGAACTCGGCATAAACCCGGCGTTCCAGCAACTCCTACAGCCGCAGCGGTCCCATTTAGGAACATCGCGGGGCAGGGACTACATACATTCTGGCGCTGTATACTACGTGGACAACCGGAGTCAGGACTGTTTGATCATGGATATAGACCATGCTTGCCTACTGCATAATACGGCGACCAATCATCTGGCTTTACACACGATGCACACGATGAGAGTTTCCTGTTGAGTCTTCGCTCTTCGACACTTCCGTCACCCGTGTCTCAGTTATCTTCATGACATCAGGAGAATCCCGAAATTGCTATAGCGTCTATGAGCTGTTTTATAGACGCCAGTAGACATTGTGAACAGCTTCTGTGGTATCTGCAGGTAACAGCTCATCGCAAATTGAGATTTTCTTGCCGATTGTGTTGTACTACAGCTGTGGTTGGGCTGTGGAGAAATCCATGTCGATTTGATCCTGCACGCAGGGAAGATCATCTCGAGGGTCCGACATTAAAGATCCTCCGAGTCCCATTGAAACAGCCCGCACAGGACTATATAACAAGCCTTGCGAAGAACTTTTCAAGCTTTTACCGCAGCCCCAATCTACCGTGCAATGACCCCCGACGAGATCAAGACACTGCGGTCGATTGGGCTCTCCTTGGTGGAAGATTTTGCTGCAATCTCGAACGAGACGATTCTGCTCAGTAAGGACCCTCTTCTCTGTACGCAACAATTCTCAAACGCATTATCTTAGCTGTTTATGGAGTTCTGGTGCTGAAAGCCATTTTTGTCCTGCTGTACGCTTTTCCCAATCTCTCGAGATATAGTGTACTCATTTGCGTGTTCGGTAGTGGCAAGGGCGGGCGGAAGCGATCTACAATGCTTACCCTACTCGCCATTCTTGTCCTTTTTGCTCTCTCCATTGTTCTTTGGGCCCTTGACATGACGGACTTCATTATGGAGGTTAAGCTCTCGTTGATCGACGATCCCGACCTTCCTATCGGTGCTCGATTCGACAACGCCTCGGCGTCCATCTTTCCGAAGATAGCCGCAATTGATGGGCTGTATTCCTACATGGTTAGCTCTCTTCAAAGTTACCGAATGCAAATTCAAATATTTTACAGTCCCTCATTGGAGACGGGATCATCATCTGGCGCGTCTGGAACCTAAGATCTTACTATTGGTCTTGGGTGATTCTCATTCCTGTTGCTCTTCTTTTCGGGTCTCTCGGTGTGTTTAATTTTTATCCTTTTGTATTCCACTCACGAGTGAATTCCAGTGGCGACGTTGATGTTGACTTATTGTGTAGCAGCGCTCGGGTCCGAGATCGTCACCGGGACCTTCCAGAAGCCCGTTTTCTGCCGAAACGTTCAAACTGCGACATATGCTACGGTGTGCGCAACGACCGCGACCGCGACGATCTTGATTGCCCACACGACGTGGAGCTTCCGCAAAACCATCAAGCCAATGCTGGGCGGACATATCGGGGCACTGACGAGCGCAGGGACTACGCGCCGACGCCGCTCGCCGGTGGAAAATGTACTGCTGCTCTTGGTGGAGTCTGGTGTACTCTATTTCCTTTTCTTCGTATGTCCTTTCCTTCCTCGTGCTGCGCCAATTCATTCCTCCTTTTTGCAGGCGGTGCAAGTTGTGAGCGATGTACCTAGGGTGCATGACTGGGCTCAGACACAGCCTGGGGTCTCCTTCGCTCTCACCATGTACTGCTACTGTTCCAGCGTCATCGTGGTCAGTGACATATTCTCCGCATTCGACTGAACCTGCGCTGAACTTGACGCGTCAGGGTCTCTACCCCACTGCTGTCGTCGTGCTCGCCCATCTCCAAAATAGCGTGCTGGATGACGCCGCCCTGTCCGTTAACTCCGCACTACAAATAGGGCAAGTTCCAGCGGATGGGTCGGATACATCGCCGCCGACACTTCAGCTCAGCACAAAGCGCAAAGTTGAAACTAACACTGATAACGTTCGGGCGAAGCCCGTCGTGCCCAGCCGATTTTTTGGGTTGAACCGTGATTCCCGCATGTAGAGTTATGACGAATGAATACATGATTATCACTCAGCTAATGCCCTTCCAAGTCCCAGTTTCAACTGTTCTTATCTGTTGGTGCATAGGCATTTCCTTGCTCTCCAGATCGTACTATGGGGTTAGAATTTTTCGAGAAAATCAAATTCTAGGAGGAATTTGGCTGCATGTGTCTGCAAATTTGCAGAACATAAACCAATTTTGTGAAGGCAGACGACTGGAGTTACAATCCACTCTTCCATACTTTTCAAACCGTGGGAAACTTTGATCGGACTGGAGCGACCACGCTTTTTAGTACGGAAATATTCGAGCTCAAAAGTAACCGCATAAAAAATGGAGCGGAATATCGGATAGTCCACATTCAGTACTGCGATGGCACTCAGTGTTGTTTGCTGTCGTTCGGAACTCGTTTCAGGATTCCAGAGTGGTTATTCAGTAGAAATCCTGACTTGGAAAGCACATCAAACATTCAAAGGAAAGAGAGCTTTGGACTAGTTTGAGATTGCCGACATTTCTTGTTCGGACTTGGTTCCAACTCCACGTCGGAGTTTATCGCCCGCACAGGTGACCTTCAGCCTGAGTACGCCTTTCCTCCCTGCTGGTGGTAATATTGCGGGATTTTTCTCATGTGAAATTCTTGCAGGAATTGAGCGTCCTGATAGCAACTGCTGCAAGTGATACTTGTGTGACCACGAGAAGCCCTGAAAGCATTCATTAATTGGATGCTTTCAAGCTGTTTCAAAAACAAGCCTCCAGGCTCCACAAACTAGAAGAGTACCTTATCGCGGCGGTGTCCATGGCATTTCCGGAGTTTTCATCAAGGTCGTGGATGTCTTGTGCATGACACTTTCGTCTCTAATTCGGGTTGAAATGTTATGATAGGTCGTCGATTCGATACCTCAAAATTTACACCCGCAACTGTGGATGGACTGTGCGGATGGATCACTCAACGTGATGTTAAACGACGTCGCCCCCAGCCCCGAGAAGCTGGAACACTTGTGGATGAGATGGTACTTCCCAAAAACGAGGAAGACGGACCGAGATAGGGTTGAACATGGTAGCAATTCTCGAATCCGCCAATCCAGGGACTCCAAACTCACGAAAAGCCGAGTAGTAGGGCTTTCGTAGGGTCCAATAATTCCACACGGGTATCGGACTGCCCAACCGAATCACCAAAAAAAATTCGTTCATGCGGTAGCCAAGCTAAACTGCGGGGTCGGATCGTAGCGCCGAGACCTTGAGGGAGCTATGCAGATCCTTATCTTTATCTGACGAAGCTAGAAATCTGTGTACCGTCGGCTGCGGAAGCCGACGAACAACTTGAGTTTTGCCAAGCAACATAGGATGGGATAGCACACCGTCAACAGGCCTTCAAGCCCAACCGTTAGGGTCAAAAAGATCATGATTGATTCCGTGAGCAAAATGATGTCACTTTTCTTTACAGAATACGCAGGTTGAATGAAGAGAGAGACGATCGAATGCTAGTCTCGAAATGGAGGAGAACAGTTGAAGGGCTTCGGACAGACAACCGTTATTTTATAAGGAGAGAGAGGCAGCTTGAATGAGGAGGGAGACGATCGAAATGCTAGCCTCGGGATGGGGGGAACAGTTGATGCTGGATGGTGAAGGCCAGAAATATTTTACCTTGAACGCCATCCATTTATTATGAGACCGTTTACGGTAAATTTCTGTTTCGTACGGCTGTTCAGCAGTGCGATGCAAAGCGACGTCTTAATATCTCCAGGATAAATCGTTCGACCATCCGTCGTATACCGTCACGAAATCTTGAGGATGCATCGTCGCGTTTCAATTGGGGACCACTTGGTGTACCATCCACAGACTAGATGCTGACCCTATTGCGGTGTCATCCATGACATATCCGTGATTTTCACAGAGACACACAACCACCGACTTTCTAATTGGGGGTTCGCGCACTGCGATACCGCGAGGAAGACCGGACCGAGATAGAGTCAAACGTGGACGCAAAGAATTCTCGAATCCGTTAATCTGAGGCCTTTAAGCTAAAGAGAAGCCAAGTATGCAGGGTCGTCCGAGCCTATTAGTGATACGCAGCACATACAGGGATCGGCAAGGGATCGGGCTGCCCACCCGAATCGCCGAAAGAGTCTTTGGTTCATGCGGTAGTCAAGCTAAATCACTGGATCGGATCGCAGCGCCGAAATCTTGTGGCCAGAGAGCGCACCAGATACTTATCCTTATTGTTGTCTAGTAATGCAGATGTGCCAGGGAGCTGTGAACCGTCGGCTGCGGAGCCCGACTAGTTTGCCAAGCGTCAAAAAATTAGTACGATAGTACGTACTCGGAGCGTATTGCAAGTTCGACGGTCGGGTTCAAATGTTTTCTTCTCGAGGGACATTGAGACATTGAGTAGATTCGAACTAGGAGTTAACAAAGAAAGAACTGTGGGAAATCGGCCGAGCAGGATGATGTCATCTTTCAAGCTTTTCTTAGCACCTTCATTAGCGCCTTGAGTAAGCCTCGTCGGTCGTCGGTGAGTACATCCATTCGCATGCCATGGCAAAAATATATCCCAGACCGTGAGTTGTTTATGCCCTAATATGTTTGCAATTTCTTGAAGTTTTGAAGTTCTCGCCCACCCTTTTCAACGTGCACAACGTTAAAACGAAGAAGGCTTCCTAGGTTTCATTGGACGAGCAAGCCCACCGCCTCTGCGCTTTCATTTGGCTCGCAAGAATTCGAAGAAGGGCTAACGATGAACCGACCCGGCACACTCGTGCCGGTCTCCACATGTTTCTTTGAAATCGGTCTTTTTCGGATTTTCCTTCCCAATGGTCACTATAAAAGAAAACGGACGCGGCGTCAGGGCCCCCCATCTATCGTTTGCGTTTGGTTCTCTCCACGCGCCGTCCCCGTCTTCCAATGTCTACCCCAACTCCACTCGTGGTTGGAATGTCGGACGCGCCGCGTCTAAGTGCAACCTCAGAGAATGACATGGACCTGAAATCCGACTCTGTTCCTACAATTCACAAAACGTTTGACATCGAACATATGCCGGTGGAAGACGACCCGCGCGCCTGGTCGCCCTTCCGCAAGGTCCGTTTATTTTACCTTGGCGTTGTCTACATTTACAGTTTCACTCACCCTTGAGTTGACCCATGCAGAACACCGTCCTCGCCCTCATCGCGTCCGCTTCCATGATCGCAGGCCTCGCTACGAATATCCAGAATCGTGCGCATAACACGCCCGTTGTCTAGCCCAAGAAAGCTCCAACTAATTCAAGTCTTCCCCAGCTGCAATCGCCGACATGGAGACCGACCTGCACGCGTCGGCTTCGCAAATTAGTTTATCCATCAGCTTGTTTATTGTGCTTCAGGGCTTTATGCCCCTGATGTGGAGCGCTATTTCGGAGGTGAAGGGGAGGAAACTGGTGTATGTAATTTCGATCGCGATTTTTACGGCGGGTTCTGTGGTGGTTGCGACGAGCAAGACGATAGAACTGTATGTAGCATTTTTTTTGACGCTATACTGGACACATCTGACGGCTTTTTAGGGTGATAATTTTCCGATGCATTCAAGCCACCGGGTACGCAGCACTTCGTCGCCAGATTCCATGCCTTGACTTATTTTTGCTGATTGCCGCAGGTCGAGTGCGGTCATGGCGATCGGTATGCACACCTCCCTTTCTTTCAACCTCCGATCTCCGCCACTCATAAATTAAACAAAACCTAGGCGCTGCCACATTGGCGGATGTATTTGACCCAGTAGAACGAGGGACAAAGATGGGGATATACTACATGGCGCCAATGCTTGGGGTATGTGCTACCACCCAGCTGTACTGCAGGTACTCATCAGCTTTACAGCCTAGTTTAGCGCCGATTATGGGCGGTGTACTTACGACAGGGTTCAGCTGGCGCGCGCCTTTCTGGTTCCTTGCGGTTGTTTCTGGGTTGAGCTGTGTCTCGATATTTGTGTTCTTCAAGGACACATTCCGGAAGGAACGAAGTCTCACTTACCAGGGCGTGCTGAAAAGTCGGCTGAAGAGTCATGTCGGGTCCCCTGCCACGAGCAGCACTACTACTGTCGCAGAGCAGGAGCCGCCGCTTGGAGATCTGGAAAAGCAGGATCGCCTTGAGCCTGCTGCCGCCGCTCTGCCGATGATCAAGCTCACCATGCGCGATGTTAACCCAGTCAAGCCGCTGTGGCTGGTTCTACGCCGGACTAACAACCTTGTGATACTGTTTGCTTCTGGTGTGTGCTTCGCCTCGACGCAGCTTCGGCCTCTTGATGGATCTGTTCCAGGGCTGATGTTTGCGTTTAATTTCGTTATCGTCTTCACCACGTCGCGGACGCTAAGCTCCGCATACGGATACAGTGCACTCAAGGTCGGACTGGTGCTTCTTTCCTTCGGGCTGGGTATGCAATCATTGCGCTCGCGACTATGTTTGCTGAATGGGACGACTCTAGGCAGCCTCGCGGGCAGTTTAGTGGGCGGGCGATTGTCTGATATTAAGCTCGCCAGGCTGAAAGCTGCAAACGGCGGAGTCAGCTATCCTGAGGTCAGAAGTCTTCTTTGAATGAGTATATCAAACCCTTAACAGCGAGCAGATGCGTCTCAAAAGCACCACATACGGGCTCTGTCTCCTGCCGCCTACGGTGTTGGCGTTTGGCTGGGTGTCAGCAAAGCACGTCCACGTCTCCGCGATGTGTGTTCTCCTCTTCCTTTCTGGGTTTTTCGCTATGTACGTCTTCATCCTGCATCCTCTTGTATTGAAATCTGACGTGTAGCAGTTGGGCGTATACCTCGACGTTGGCGTACATTGTTGATGCAAACAACGGGCGCTCGTCCACTGTTGTTGCTGCGAACAGTGCTTTCCGAGGTATCGGGGGGTGTATTGCGGTAGAGATAGCTGTGCCAATCCAGGTGCGCTGATTCCGCTCCGGCTTTTTTGTTTTTGTTTTAGTCCACTCACGTTGTTGAAAGGATACCTTGGGTGATGGTATGTTGTGCCCTGATATTGTGCATATTCTGGTCTGACGAGTCTTTGCAGGTTGGCATTACACTATCTGGACGGGGCTGCTGATACTTACTGGTCTGCTGGTGTGGGCTGTTGTGCGGAAGGGGGGAGCTTGGCGGGAGACGGCAGAGGTGAGGGAGCAGGAAGCGGCGAATAAATAATGCATGTAGAGTAGAGTCTGTAGTCATTATGTATTGATAGCATACTTAGAATATAGATTTTTGCAGTGACTAGGAAAAACAGGACTCTAAGCCCGCAAAGACATGGAACAAGCCACCGATCCACTACATGCCTTATTTGGCAATCAGCTGCGCAGCACAGCATTACACAAACTTGTCCCAAACAACCACTTCGCAGTTCTCAAATGGCAGATCGCGTGAGCCGCCCTCCCATCTGCTCGTTTCTTCATATCGACTCAATGTCCAGGGTCGTGGTGCAGCGAGGGGAAATCCCCGTGGTGCCGGTGGTAGTGGCGGCAACTTTCGCGGCGGGCGCCATGGCGGTCCTCAGGGATCCCTCCCAACGATGGACAAGCCCAAACGCGAGGCCATCCTCGACCTGTCGAAGTATGTCAATGAGCGAATCAGAGTCAAGTTTACTGGTGGCCGGGAAGGTGCGTCTCTCGACACAGGCACTGTGCCCTATTTTCCGATTGCGATCGCTAAACGTGTCGCGTCGCGTCCAGTAAGCGGGATACTCAAAGGTTACGACCAGCTGTTGAACCTTGTGCTGGATGAGGTCGAAGAGAACCTGCTTGGTGCGTGACGTTTGTATCTGTCTCCCGCGCAATGCCTCATCGCTCCTACTGCAGAACCAGAACCGCACACTCGTTCCTTGGGACTCACGGTCCTTCGCGGGCCCACCATCACCCTCCTGAGCCCCGTCGATGGCTCAGAGGAGATCGCGAATCCTTTCCTAAACCAGGAGTAACGCCCGAATCCGACCACGCACCAATAAGAAAATCTCCGCGGGTCGACTCCTCTGCGCCATCCATATGATCGTGCATGCATAGTAGATCTACAGTAGATCGAATCGAGACTGACAGGGCTACGCGCTCCGAGCCACCCAAAGGAAAGAACATGCTTTTTGTCACTATTTTCCGAGTCTTTTTCTATTGTACCTATTTTCTGAATTTCTGCAAGCTCTCTTTCGCAAATTCGCATATGTGTGGCCCTCTTAGCGGTACCCACCGTTGTTCGTAGCGGTCGACGCGCGCGCGAGTTCGCTTGGGGTACGATCAATTCGGAGCTGGGAACAACAAGGAAGGAAAAGAACAGACCTAAAGGCGGACTCGACGCAGGACTTGATGTCCTTGTAGCTCACGACGAGACAACTCTGTTCGTCGCGCGAAACGAGCATGACCCGCTCTTCTGTTCCCGCATCAAGCTGCACGACACGGTGAATATAGGCGGGATTTTCTATACGACGAACGAGCAAACCTTGCTAAGACAAGTGAGCACATGCGAGAGGTTGACCACCGGGTTCCCGCTTTCGTCAATCTGGTGAAAGACGTAGTCGCGGAAGAGTTTGATGATGTACCGGTCTCCCGTCTCTGACCAGCGTGGCTCGCGCGCGAATCTGAAGAGGGGGATGAGTCTCTGTGTCATGCAAAAAGATGGAAGGATTTATACTCAGGTCGCTCATTGATGAACCCGAATTTGCAGAGCAGCCGCACCAGACGCGCGTTCTCCAGCTCGCCCATAAGCTCGTTCTCTAGAACATCCGTCGCACTAAATACGATAAGCGCCGAGAGATACATACAGCAATCTCGGACCGACCTAAGAGCGTCGCTCATCTCAGCAGCGACCTTCGAGCTGATGATCTCCAATAGCTGGCCGATATTCTAACCCCGTCGATCAGCACTTTCCTATTTTAAAATATGAAGATGTGCGGCAGGGGACCAACCTTATGCGGGCCGCCCTTATTGACGAGGAAGAGCGCGACGGTCTTAACCTCGGGACTGTACAAGCGGCCCATGACCTCGAGGCTCTTCTGGAAGTTGCCGCCGCTCGACGCCATGACGTTGCCCGTGCACAGCGCAAACACCAGCCGCCCGAACATCGTGAGGTCCTCCTGCTGCAGCAGGTGCACATCCTGCGGCGTGTCATACATCAGCACGTCCACGACCCCGCACGAGCTGACGCGGAGTCTGCCGTCCATCTCGCGCATCAGAAAGCGGGCTTAGTAGCAATGAAGTGGGGGGACACACCGATTCTTGCTGGTGACGAGCACCTTCGTGACATCAATCATGCGCAGCGCCTGCCCCGCGTCGTGCACGCGCTTGATCGCCGCCGCGAGCTGCACGATGTACGACCACAGCGTGCGCTCGGGGATCTGTGCCTGCGCCGGCTGCGGCTGGAAGCGCGTGCCGTGCTGGTACGCCGGGGGCGAAAGCTTGAGGTGCGCGTCGAACAGCGTCTGCGCCTTGGGGTGGTACGCGTACGCGACGACGAGCGAGCTGTCGCCAAACGCGTGCGTTGTGAACGCTTCGTGGATGGCGACGACCCCCGGGTGCCGGATGTTGGCCCAGGTTTCGATGGCCCCGAACGCCGCTTGATGGTTCAGGCGGTAATCTGCGCACCAACTTGTCAGCGATAAAGTCAAAGGGAGCGGAAAAAAGAAAGACGCACTCTCAATTCGGCGGAGACAGTACGTCCCGCCGTCGAGGGAGTTAATCGCGCGGTACACGGTCGAGTTCCAGTTGCCAAACTTGCGCCGTTCAGTGGAACCGCCGATGTTCTCGAGGGGGATAAGCGAGTGGTACCCTTGCATCTCTTCCGGGAGATTGAGGCCTGAAACAGAATGAGAACAACCATACAGAAAGTCTTGTGAGACACGCACCTTGAGGAGGCGCCATGCGCAGATCCTCGCTGCGTCCTTGCAAAAGTGTACGCAGATCCGTCGACGGCGGGATAAAGTGGGTGTCCGTAGCAGAAGAAACAAATGTTGACGGGATTGCAGATGTATAAAGGTGGTAATTGAGCTGCGGGGAGCTCAATACGCTTCAAAAATTGGTGTAAATATAGCTCACTGGTTGGCGTACAAAGACCGGGGCCTGCGCTGCATAATAAGAATCGTCCGTCGTGGGGTCGTACGCGTCGTAAGAGGCATCGGAGTAAAAGCTGTTGTTCATCTGTATCGAAGTAAGAATCGCAAGACGAACAAACGGACGTAGACAGACCTCATGCATCTGATCAGTCAGGCCTTCGACACCCTCCGCGGGATAAGCGTACTCGTCGTACACTTCCTGGTGGTCCTGATCATCCTGGTACTGAGGCGAGGGCCTACATATTGTCCGTCAGAAGAAGTGATGAGTAGAGAGAACGGCGATAGCTTACGGCTTCTCGGGCGGCGGGGTGGACGTCTGGATACGCACGGGCATCTTGGGAACGAAGACGGGTGCATTGACTGCCTTCGCGGTGAGGGTAGGAGAAAGCCCTTTGGTAGGCGACTCCGCTCGCGGACTGAAATATACATATTAATGGGGCCCACAACCCACACGGTCCAGACTCACGCAATTGGAATAGCGTCTGGCGCCTACAAAAATGTCAGCGGACAGAAAGAAATGAATCGAGCGAGACGCGCCGGAGGATGATAATAGACACAACCTTTATTCTCGAATTTACAAGAGCTGAACATGATGTGTCAGTAGTTCCAACACGATGATCATCGTACATTAAATGGAACACACCCATAAATCATGATATTCCTGCATTGCCGCTGAACAGAGTCTGCGATAGATGAGCGAGATACATGGGCCAGCGGGAGCAGTACAGACCCTTGCGCGACGCGGGTTTGTTGAGTTGGTCATCCTCAACAGTCGTCGGGCGGACAATCTTGATAGCGGCATTTGCAGACTGTGGGCGGGTGAAGAAGGCCATGATATTGTATAAATACAAGTGCAGTCGAGGAGGGCGCTTTGGAAGGAGCCCCTGCCCAGGTGGAAAGACCGTAGTCGATTACGCATGCACAGCCACCGATGCATATCTTGTCCCAACGGTGGCAGTTTTTCGGTGTGGTAGAATATTCGATATCCTCTCGATATCGAACCAGTTTTTTTTGGGGGGAGGGGTAGGCTCAATTTCGGAGCTTTCTGGCTGCAGTTAGGCTCGATCAACGTCTTTCTCCTGGACAATTCGACTTCGCTCGCAACAAGTGCGCTAATTACATGAAAAGTGCAGTACTAGAAAAAATACAGTACTAGAATTACTACATACTCACAATATTTGATATCCTGTCAATATCGAACCAGTTTTTTTTCAGGGGGAAAGCGTCGGAAAAGACTGGCTTTTTAGGCGAGTAGCAATCATATATTCATACATAATGGTACATTGGTGGAATCCGAGTCGCGCTTCAACCCAAAGAATTAGCTGCTTTGGTATTCCCCGTCCGGAGGACATCGTCCGAATGCAGGCCAGCATTGAGCTCAATCTCATTTTCAGTGCGCTTTGGGCCGAGCTGAAGTGTCTGCGGCCATGTATCCGTCCCGCTTGTGGCACCTCCCCCGATTCGTAGTGTGGAGGTAACGTTGGACAGGGCGGCGTCATCGAGCACGCTGGTTTGGAGATGGGCGAGAACGACGACAGCAGTTGGGTAGATGCCCTACTCGTCAGAGTCAGCGTAGATTCAATCCGATGCGGGGGAATATATCACTGACCACGATGACGCTGGAGCAGTAAGAGTACATGCTGAAAGCGAAAGAGACCCCAGCTTGTGTCTCGGCCCAGTCATGCACCCTTGGTATATCGCCTACGACCTGGATCGCCTGGGTGAAAAGGTGCATGAATCAGCGTAGCACGGCATGAATGAAAAAGTAATAGTCATACGAAGAAAAGGAAATAGAGCACGCCAGATTCCACCAAGAGCAGCAGTACATTTTCCACCGGCGAACGGCGTTGGCGCGTAGTCCCTCCGCTCGTCACGATATGTCCGCTCAGCATTGGCTTGATGGTTTTGCGGAAGCTCCAAGTCGTTAGGGCAATCAGGATCGTCGCGGTCGTGGTGGTCGCGCACGCCATAGCATATGTCGCAGTCTGAACGTTCCGGCAGAAGGCAGGCTTCTGGAAAGTCCCGGTGACGATCTCGGACCCAACCGCGCCGACACAATAGGTCAACATCACCGTCGCCACTGGAGTCCACCGGTAGGATGAGTCCATTGCATAAAAACGCGTGGATTAGGCGCGCACCTAGAGACCCGAAGAGGAGAGAAACAGGAATGAGGATTACCCATTGCCAGTAGTAAGACCTTAGGTTCCAGACGCGCCAGATGATGATCGCGTCTCCAATGAGGGACTGTAGAATATTTGGATTCGCACTCTGTAACTTTGAGGAGCGCTAACCATGTAGGAATACAGCGCATCAATTGCGGCTATCTTCGGAAAGATGGACGCTAAGGCGTTGCCGAGTCTAGCACCGATGGGAAGGTCGGGATCGTCGATCAACGAGAGCTTAACCTCGATAATGAAGTCCGCCATGTCGAGGGCCCAAAGAACAATGGAGATAGCAAACATGACAAGGATGGCGAGTAGGGTAAGCATTGTAGATCGCTTCCGCCCGCCCTTGCCACTACCGAAGCAATGAGTACACTATATCTCGAGAGATTGGGAAAAGCATACAGCAGGACAAAAGTGGCTTTCAGCACCAGAACTCCATAAACAGCTAAGATAATGGGTTTGAGAATTGTTGCGCACAGAGAAAAGGGTCCTTACTGAGCAGAATCGTCTCGTTCGTGATTGAGACGAAATCTTTCACTAAAGCGAGCCCAATCGACCGCAGTGTCTTGATCTCGTCGGGGGTCATTGCAGGTTAATTGGTGCTGCGGTAACGGCATAAAAAGTTCTTCGCTAGAGTGTTATATAGTCCTGCGGGGCCTGATCCAATCAGCAGGTTGAAAGCCAATCGGCGAGGATCTTCAGTATCGGAGCCTCGAGATGATCTCCTCCGTGCGTGTAGGATCAATCCGTGTATTTCTCCACAGCTACAACACGATTAGGATAACTGAAAGACAGTTTAAATGAGTAAAAGAAATGGGCGTACCATTATTCACTAACAAAAGACCAGAAGATCGTGGAATGGTCAACGAATAGCAAGGGTATGAATCGATACAGCTCTAACAGCATACGATGAATATCGCCAGCGCCGGAGGAATACGGGGCCTGAGAATGCAAAACACATGCATCCAGCGAAGAATTGGCTGAACTAGGAATGATACACTCATGAAAATTCTGGATGGAAGAGGAGCGCATTGAGGTTTTGACAGATGCATCCCAGGAGCTCCGAACGTCTTTCATCTATCACTGAGCCCTGGATGTTTGCCCTGAAACAACTTGAAAGCGTCCAGTTAATGAATGCCTTCAGGCCTTCTCGTGGTCGCGCAAGACGAAGTAATCACCGGTAGCGGTTCCTACCGGGCCGCTCGACGTCTGCAAGTAGTTGACATGAGAAAAATCCCGCGATGTCGCCACTGAGTCGGCGGCCGCGGACGACAAAGAGATTAGAACTTAGAATTGAACGCAGTGAAGGTCACGCGCGTCACGGGCCCGCAGATCAGTGAACTCCGATGCGGACTTTGAAAATTGCAGTTTGGAAGTTTGAACCAAGTTGAAGCTATAAGAAGTCCGCCTCAGACCAGTCCCGAGCAGCTCCCCGGAAATTTCTTTTGAATTTCGATGGACAACTTCGCCAAGTCGGGCTGGCTGTGCCTCTACTTAGACTCCTAGAGTCCTAGAACTGAACGACGACAAAGAGCACTGGGTGCCCTCGCAATAAGCAAGAGTCGACTATTCAATTCTACTCCGTTTTGGATGTGGTTGTTTTTGAGCTCAAAGTTGTCGATCCTAGAAGGAATGGTAAGTAGTTGTTCTAATGCAAGCTCTGATCAAGGTTTCCCACGGTTCGAAAATGTAGAGCGCAGGAGAATTCTCCTTTCGCTCTTTATTGATGTAACGAATCAAGTCGTTCGGGTGGTCGAACAAAGATGGGTTCACAGATAGTTTTATTCAGGCACCGAGATATAATTACAACGGCCGTTCAACTCCCTCTTGAGGTGATTCTCACGCGACATCAGGAAAAACCCAATTGCTATGGGTTCTATGGGCAGTTAAATAGACCTACATAGACACTCATAGACGCCATAGCAACGTTGCTATGGTCTCTATGGCCTCTATGGCCGCTATGAGAGTCTATGCAGGTCTATGTAGCAGCCCATAGCGATTTGGCTTTTTCCTGATGGAGGACCGCGGTCCAGTTGTTTGCATTCACAAAATCAGCCCATGTTCGTGGGGCCTGTTCAGATGTTTCCGACTGCGTTTTGTATCCTTGTCCCCAAAATCTACAAAGTTCCATCTCTTCGACCACTCGCACAGGATCTGGGTATCGATCATTGGCAGGATTATCAATTGCATATACCATCCTTCTTGCACGATGAGGGAGAGGGACGGCAGACAGACGTGCATAGCGGTAATTTCGCCTTTTTCATCAAAATGGTCAACGTGTGTATATCTTCCCTCGGAAATTTCTGCAATCGGGTCGACACCGAAAGCCTTGGCTGCGTCGACCATCATCTTTCCTCCGGCCACTTCCTAATCAGAATCTACTCCGTATCTGGCACTCAGGAATTAATTATCCTGTTTTTGTCCAGATGTTACGAGAGGTAACTATCTGCATTCAGATCGGGTACGCAAACCATAGACAGTAAAATCTCACAAACGCGATCCCCGCGAAAGCTTTTTGCACGGCAGAAAAATTCTCAGCTGTGAGGGACACATTTACCATCTCCACTCCCTAAGCTTCTGCGCTGCGGCATCGTGCGTAAAGCCCCGGATGCGATATGGTTCCAGTCCGTCGGATTCGCCCAAAGCATGTATAACTTTGCCCTGGTTTCCGGTGGATCCCAAACAACGACGAAGGCCGCAGCCTAACTGGAATCAGAGGAGATGAGGGGAGTCGGAGAAATTGACAATTATCTTCTGGCTAAATAGGTGATTGCAGTGAGTTGGTGACTCCAGAGCTTGTGAATCACCAAGCCTGTTATGACAAAGATTTCTTCGGAAATGCCTCCAGACCGATGAACAGTTTGCTGCGCGCAGCTAGAAAAGTGAGCAACGCAAAATTAGTCAGATCTTGAAAAATGTCAGTGTTGCAGGCGACACAGGGCTGCGAAAGTCTTATAACTTGAATTGAATGGTCCATTCATATTCCCTAGACTCTCAGGCTCCGTTTTTGCGAAGAGAGAGCGGGTACATGAAAACCTACACAGTGCTCCACGCATTTATTCACGACCTAAAATTTTAAACGAAAAAGGTACCTCGGTGAGAGTCGGAAGTTCGGAGCTTCCCGGCTGCTTGGAAACAATAATAATAAATTTCGATTTGCGCTCTCAGTTTGAACTATGGAGCAGCGAACAGGACGCCCCAAAACAATTAAGACCTCTTAGGTGCTACGTTCCTTTCCATATTATTACATGGGCCATACAATATACAAACTTCCACGACACTGCATACAACCGTGCAATTGCTATCGCTTCCCGACATCCCAATATTTCGCTGCCTGGTCGATCAAACGGTTGACAGTCTCCTCGTACATCCACGCACTAGCCTGCGATGTTCGATCTGGGAAACGCGACGAGGATTCCACAATGATGTTCTGCTGCAAACGAATGGCAGGGTTAGATACAAACCAGGTATGATAAAGTTTTATGCACCTCAAGATGCAAGCCCGCAACGCGCAGGCCCTCCAGAATCCTCCGTACCTCTCTCAGATGGTCCCAACGTGGGACGTCCGCATACAGCGCCGTTACCCACGCCCCTGCGATGTTAAGCACGTGCAGCGCGCGCACGTCGGGGTCCCACGGCACGACCCACTGATGCACCGTACTCTTGGCTGCAATGTGGCGCGGAGGATAGCCGCATGGCGCACCAGGTCCGCCGAAAAGTTTAAACTGCCGTCGTGCAGCTGAACTAGCGCCTCCTCGAGTGCGTCGACTTCGGCAAGGTAGTGTCCGACGCTCCGAGTGAGTTGTTGAGCGAAAACACGCGAATTGCGTGCGAGCGTCGTGTAGTGTGCGCGCGTGGGCGTAGCAAATGCGCGTGCGATGTCGTCGTGTAGGTGGCGAAACTAGTGATGGTATTTAATATTCGTGTCAATTATTTGTGGAGCGAATCTGCCTACCTGTTTGATTTGAGACAACAGGTCTTGCGAGCCCGCAAGGCGCAGGTCAGCCAGCCTGTCTTCGTAGTCGCCGAATTGAAAGGCGATATCAGCCATCGTGTCGCGCAACTGCCCACGATTGAGCAACGGTACCCCGAGCGGAAGGTTCTGCGCCCCGAGAATGATATCTTGCATAGTTTTGGAGCGGTTCTGCACATGAAGATTGTTCGCAAGGGTATATGCTGATAGGAGATTGGCATGGGCTGCGCACTCCTCCAAACGGTCAACAATGTTCGCGGCCGGCGCAGAAAAGTCAGAGCGGGACCAGTTATAACCAACGACGAGAGCCAAGATAGTTGCAAAGATTCAGAAAGAAGTTGGAAGGGCACACCAGGTGCGCTTCTTCTGCGCATGAGGAACTTCAATCCGCAGAGGGCCAGCTTCAATCTGAGGCTTGACGTCCGGCTCCATGAAGTGGGTCAAAGTGGGTTATTTGAGGGCTTGAGTGCAGTGGAGGTAGACTTTTAAATACAACGAGACAAAGAGGGATAGTGATACAATGAGTAATACCACCGAACGAGACATTGCCTGACAATGCCACGGCTTCGAGTCGTGGTTAAAGTTGAAGTTGGAACATGATTGTTTGGGAAGAAAGGCATGAGAAAGGCGGTCCGAAACGCCGTTCCGGCGGTTTGTATCACGTTGTACAAGCGAGAGCCTCCTCCAGGGTACGGCCAAGACAGTAACCGAGGACTAACAAAATTTGTAACGCGGAGCAAAGCCACTTCAAGCTCGTGCATTGTGGCCTCGTGTTAAGGCTATCCCCGCTTTCAATAATCAAGTCGTTCAAGGAGATGACTCGAGTCCAAAGAAAAGGAATCCGGATACAGTAATGATATATTCTCTGGGGCTCTAATGCTATCAGCTCTGGCAGTCGTAACTAAGCAAGCAATATAGTACAAGGAGATATGAGTGGAGAAGAATATAGTAATAGTACGACCCGCAAGTCCAGAGACATTAAGCAAGAAAATCCTGAGCAAATGGCGGAGCCCTTCTTCAAGTGGAAAAAGAAAGAGATTCTATTCGTCTTCGCGTCCTGCGGCGAGAATCAGCGCTGCACGATGGAGCACGACAAGACAAGCGCACCTTCTAATCATTCATTCGTTTAAGCGAGTATCTTGCGAAGATATATGGAGCAGGGGCGCTGCGGAAAAATATAAGTGGATGGCAGGAAAGGGACAGGAGATAGACGCATACAAAGTAGGCAGCAAGACCAACGGGGTACACCGCTCGCCGATGTCGCCCGCGATGTAGAGATATCTGAAGCAAGGTGAGCACAAGTCCAAACATGTATTAAGGCCGCTCACCAACTAGCACCACGAGCCAAAGCACAATATCATCGCGCCGAGTCGCATCGCGTCCCCGACTGCAAAAGATATGGTTCAGCGGACAATCCAAAGGAGACGGCACCGTAGTACCTGAAGGCAAACGGGTAATTCGGTCCCGAGAGACCACAGACGAAGAACGGAGACTTGAAGATCGAGGCGAGTGAGTTGCAGCGTCGACACCGGATCAGATCTGGGATACGTCTGTAAGCAGAGGGTAGAATGGGACAGGTGAAAGCTCGTACGGAGTTGCAGGGTATATAACTCTTCACCAGCACCACACCAATCTTTGACACGACTGGCTGTCGGGGGAGTCAGAATGAGTCGGAGGGAAGGAGAGAAAGTGTACCAGTCAGTACCATTCCAATTCCGAAGAAAAAGCATCAACACGTTGGCGTCGACCATGAAGCGAGGAGTCTGGACAGGTAAGGTCAGCGTGAGTTACAGCAAAGGGAGAGGGACGCACATGAAAGCGCCACTCAGGCGCGGAGGTTCCGAGGGCAAGAATGATCTGGATAACGAATAAACAAGGGAACGCGAGGAAAGGAGAAGGGACATACCAAAGGTATATTGAAAGGACAATGAGAATTAACCAAGAGAAGGCACGTGGCAACGTACGACCGAAGGGGTATATGGGTATAGCGAGTGAGAAAAGGGTATAGAGTATAAAAAAAAAGGGTATAGGCTCATGCGAGGTAAAGAAAGAGAAATAGAGTAAAAATAGGTATAGGCTCATACGAGCGGTGAAGAAGAATGGGGTATATCAGCTAAAATCTGACTGCAAATCAAGAGTATAGTGGGCGAGATGACGAGGAAGGCTTATAAACGGGTAGAAAGGAAAACACGACAAGAAGAAAGGTATGAGTACCCTAGACAAAAAAAAAAAGGTTATATAAAGAAAAACCCAGCGATTCAATCAGGCACAGCCTGCACGCTTCCGCCAGTTCCAGGGCTGAAAGCGAGTGATTCAGAAGAGAGACAAGGGCAATAGCAATATGAACGCACCCAGCCCCGGCAGAGACAAGAGTAAGTGAAGCCGTAGAACGCGAGCGCCGATCCAATCAATACCTACAACAGGAAATATGAGAAAAAGTCGAAATAAGAATAGAGAACGGACCGTGTTTCCGGCGATGGAGAACTCTTTCAAGCCGCCGCATAAAATATCTCCAAAGTGGAACCCAAGGCGCAGGACGAAATCCAAGACATAGAGAATGAGCCACCCGTAGAAAGCCCACACAGACTCTGGGGAGTATGCCGATGTCCCAGCCCAGACGATCCCCAAAATGTAAAGGCAGGTCATGCTCAGAATAACCTTGCAGTTCCGTTTAATCCACGAGACGGCGGTCAGGGAGACGTGGATGGAAGACGCGGAACGGACGGTGGAAAAGAAGGCGAAGGCGATCTTGAGCGCAACTTGATTTGCCGTGAGGATGTCGCAGATAACCGCAGTTACGGGGTTAAGGCGAAACTCCCCGGTCATCCACTATTGAAAGGCGGTAATAATGCCAAAAACAACTTGTGATTCCTTCGACTCCTTGGTCAGATAGTTGACACCAAACTCGGCTACCGGGTGGAGGCCGTTCCATGGACACCATCCAAGAGGCAATTGAACCAGCATCGCGGCAGTCAGTTGGACATAGCGGTTGGCGGCGAGGTACCCCTTGATTTCTGGACCGTAGAAATAGTTGACGATGCGCGAGCCGATGGTGAAGCCGAGGGACCAACGCCGGCCCCAGAGCAGCCGAAGGGTCCACTTGAGGAACCAAAGGATGAACAGGAGCAGCTGGACAAGCCAATGGCGTGCTTTACGCGCTGCTTGGCCAAGCGCGCCGGGAGGGGGAGGGGGAGGAGGTTCTTCGCCATTGGCGGTGGGCCCGTTGCCGTTGCCGTGGGTGTCCGGGTGGCCGCCGTCGCCAGGGGTGCCGTCGGCGAGATTGTCATCGTCAGGCTCGGGTGGGTCGTCGTCGGCCGCGTCTTGACTGCCCTTGAGACCGGGGGTGGACGTGGCGAAGCCCTTGAGGGTGAGGATGGCGATGAAGAGGCCAAGGATGGCGATACTGGACGCGAGGGCGACCTGGACTGAGACAGACACCTGAATGGGATGAGGGAATGTCGCGGTGGGGTCGGGGACGCGTAGAGTTGGTCTTGAGAACGTCGACGCGTCGATGTCGGGTGCCTTGGGACGACTTGACGCGACGAGGGATGCGACATGTATTCCGGCCACGATGAAACCCACGACGGGGTTGAGGAAGGGCTTGGAGGAGAGCAGAAGGGACGAGAATGCGGACATGGTGGGATGCAGGAATGCAAGGATGTAGTAGGCGCTCAAGGAGAGTCTGGTCATGTGGCGGGTGGCGGTGCCTTATATCCGTAACGATGTGACATGTCACACATTCAACTTCAAGTTGAACACGGCTGTACAGAGGTGCGGATGTTTCGTCATCCAAGCATCATAGATTCTTCCTCATCGCTTTGTACGCAAACGAGGATTTTTCGGGCGCATTTCTTGGCTTCCCTAATTTTAGGGAGCATTTTCAACCGTCGAGCTCGAGCAAGCTGAACGAACGCGTTTAGAACGAATCCGAAAGTCCTACGCTTCATGATTTTGCTCGCCAAAACCTTTCGGCTCAAAACAACGCGTCTAACAACCGAAAAATTCAAGTCTCCGCATCGGTATAACATGTGATTGACTCAGTGCGCTCCTTGTAATCGTCTTCCAACAAAGGGCTAGGAGCAGCGGATGAAAATTTCCTCGACGCAGGCATGTCCCGCGACCAGGGGTACAGCACGACGCGACACAACGAAGTGACGTTCCTCGTATGCGCTTAGCAGCTCGTTGAAATCAAGGATCGTTCCACGTGTTCGTAAGTACGCGCTCGTAATTCTCGATGATGCCGATTACATTCTGCTAGATCATCCCTCTCTGGGTGCGTAAACGAGGAATGCCTTGATTTTATATTTTCCCGTCTCCCATGTCTCCGCTTTCAAATTTAAAAACTCAGCTCGTCCCCGTATTTTCGGACGCGATGGAGTTGTTGGTACGGCTAGTTTCGGTCTTCACCATGATTAACGGATTCCCTGTAAGGTTTTAACTCGACCATCCCGGACCTTCTCCGCGTCTCGAAACGGAATTAAAACGCGGTGAATTCAAAGTCTGTCGGCACTCGCTGGCAACTAAACGGTCGTTCGCGGGGATCCATGACACATGGAGCCCGCATCTGCCCGCGTTGGTTGTGTCGTAAATGCCATCTCGTCTGATATCTTTCGCCACTACCCTGCGCATGGAGGTTTCATTGTTTTAAACTTATACGACACTCGGGAACGAAACAGAGAACAAGCGAGGAGTTAAGCAAGGCTGTTGGAAGCGCTCGGTGCACCGGCGGATCGGATGCATGTTGGTTTTCATTTCCTTAGATGTCGGTGGGCGGCTCTCAACTGACGTGGTCGTAACAGTATCTTGAACGACCTGGCAAGTATCAACTTTGGTATGTTGTTTGATTTCATGTTTCGGGTACAAGTTTTTTTTTGGTGAGATTGGGGTAGTGGATATTATATGCTCTGCTAAGATAAATCATGACCGAGTTTCACGCAGAGTCTGAACGGTATTGAACCTTGGACGCGGCCGAAGGGTGATCCAGATTTTGAAAGGACAGTGCCAAATATCTCAGGTTCAAGTTGTCAATGGCTGGGTTCGAAGCCCCAGCAACGCCTGTTGAACTCTCCAACGATGGGTTCAACGAAACAATTCTCCAAACCATAGTGAGACGAAATAAACGCTCGCAAGGGTTCGGGCCGCCGTAGATGAGTATCCATGACATTTGACAAGGAGATGCAGTGCTTGGAGGCTTGGAATGGAATGTTATCGTATCGGAATGAAGGAGTAATACAGGTTTCGTTAGCGCGGAGACTAGGATGCTGTTGTGGCGGAGGAGGACGAGGCTTAATTGATGGTTGTTATTGTTTGTCTGCACTCTCAGCCATGGCCACCGCTGTGAAACGGGGGCGACCTCCCAATCTCACCTTCCAGCCCCCGCTCAGAGCGCCTACCATCGAGCTAGAATCCCCGCAGCCTCTTGAACCCGACGACGACGAAGGGCTCGACCTCGCCGCCGACATTAGCCTCGATTCACCCGATTCACCCGACGACGACGGTTTTTTTCAAAGATTGGAGAAATTAAGGCAGAACGTTGCTCAGAATCTCCGTCTGAGGCCTATACGCTCGTCGGGGTCGCTGCCAAAGGTCCAGCTAGCGCTGGGGGATTCTTCCCCCTGGGATCCATCCATCACCAGCCCCCAATCCAGCATCTCCTCCTACTTTACCCCAGCAGGCGAGGGCCCGCTGAGTGCAAAGTTCGTCGGTTCGACGCCCCCGCCTATCCCTGTGCCCCGGCAGCCGCAGGCGATTGAGCCGGGCGCCTTGTTCCATCGTCTCTCTGCACCCAGACGACCACTTTTGATCGACACTCGCCCTCCCGCCGCCCATCTTTCCTTCCACATCCGCCATAGCATTAACCTTGCAATACCCTCCCTCATCATCAAGCGCTCCAAAAAGACCCCCTTCCAGTCCCTCGACGCCCTGCGCCAGTATGTCACCACCGAGCAGGGAAAGCGTGACTGGGACATACTCCTGAACCCGGGTGGTCCTTGGGACGGCGACGTAGTCGTCTATGCCGACGAGGAGGACAAGACCCTGCTCCCTGTCATAGCCCCGCTACTGACATACGGCAGCGTCGATTATCTCAAGGGCGGCATCTCGTCCGCTGGCCATCACCCCGATCTCGAGACGCTGATTCTGTCCGGCGGCGACTTCGATGGCCAGGGTGGACAGGGCGGAAGCAGCGGGCTTTTCCAGCTCGACACCAATGCTGCATTCCGCTCCAAAACACTTCCCGAGATCGACAGCCGCTCCTCCATTGACATCAAGGCGTCCTCCAACCTCGCCTCGTCTCTCGCGACCCTCAATCTCAATTCCTCCCAGCCACCGCGCTCCCCTCTCCCTCTCATGTCTTCCGTGATGTCCTCTACCCAGTCCGCCAACCCTGTTAATATTGTCGACGCGTCGCCCTCCCCACCACCCTCGCAGGCCGGCTTCCGTCGCCCTCCTCCCCCACCACGCCGCCCATCTGCACCGAATCTCCGCAAGCTCGACACAAAGTCTGCAGAGCGTCTCAAGCTCTCGGTGCGCACCATGCCCGTAAAGTCCGCCACCGCACTCGCACCTCCGTCCCCACACCCCACTGCGCCGTCACCATCGACGCCCTGGAGCCTCTCTTCCCCGCTCTCCGGCACAGACGAGTTCCCCACCGCGTACTTTACGCCGCCGCACACACCCGGCACCCCCCGCGGCGCGAACGGCTTCAGCTTTGCGCGCGGCTTCGGCGACCCACCCGCGACAGCGCGCCCAGATGATCCGCCGACCACCGAGGAGCCGTTCCCCGAGTTTACCATCAGCACGATCCTTCCCAATTTCCTCTTCCTTGGGCCCGAACTCACCACTCCCGAGCACGTCGCAGAACTGCAGAGCCTCGGCGTGCGCCGCATCCTCAACATCGCGGCCGAGTGCGACGACGACCACGGGCTGCATCTGCGCACGGTATTTGAAAAATACGTCAAGATCCCGATGCGCGACACGGTTGAGGAGGAGAACATCGCGCGCGGTGTGCGCGAGGTGTGCGAGATCCTGGGTAAGTTCCGCCGCTCCAATTCTTCAGCGTGAATGCTGACAGACGCAGACGACGCACGCCTGCACTCGGCCGCGACGTACGTGCACTGCAAGGCGGGCAAGAGCCGTTCTGTCACTGCGGTCATGGCGTACCTCATCCACGCGAACCACTGGACGCTCTCGCGCGCATATGCGTTCGTACTCGAGCGGCGCAAAGGCATCAGCCCGAATATCGGCTTCGTTTCGGAACTCATGACGTTTGAGGAGGAGGAGCTTGGCGGGAAAAGCGTCGGCGTGCAGCCGTCGTCGAACGGGGAGGACGGCGGCGGCACGCACGGGCCCGGCGGCGGGCATGGACACAACGCGAACTACGGTGTCGCAGCGGGCGGGCGCCGCGGCGGGCACGTCCGCGAGAGTCTCCCGCCTGCGTTCTCGCACACGCAGTCGTTCTCTGCCGCACCAGACAACCAGCAGTTTGGGGCGGGCAACGGCGGCCCGTCGGCCGCGGAACTCGACGGTGCGGTGGGGAATGCGGGGCAGGAGATGGAGATCCGCGATGCGGCAGGGCGGTATCGGCACGCGCGTCGCGCGCCTGTGGACGAGAACACGTTGCAGCCGATGCGCCGTGTGAGCAAGGCGGGGCTGGAGAGCTCGGGATTCAACCCTTTCACCGACTCGTGACATCCTCGCGGCGGGTCGGGTCGGGTTGGACGTTGCCTCGTCTGCGTGGCTTGGTGCAGAGAGATACGCTGTGGGTGGGCTGCCCGCGTGTGGCCGGTGGCGCACACATACCCCGTTGCTGTGCGCATTCGTGTGTGCATGCAGCCCATTTGCCCACGCCGCTCGCGTCTATGGCGCTTATTCACTGTACATACACCCGACCCGCGGCTCGCGGGCGCGCCCGGGCTTTATTTCGCTACATCTGTACATGCGTTCTACTTTGTTGGAGGGTAACGGTAACTTGAAGTAGGTTATATTATATATAGTCACTTTTTTGCGGATTTCTTTTTGGGCGGTTGGCGTTTGTGTTGTTTTTGTTGTCCAAAAATTGCGACGTCGTCAAGGTTACTGATCTTGATTTGTCAGCACCAAATTGGGATGTGGGCGTTGAGTCCGGTTCTTCGGCCCGCCCGACCGTAGCCTAGCCGAAAACGGTATTCGTTCCCTCACTCGCGGGATTTCCTGGCCTTTCGTAACTGCGCAACTTGCCCAAGAATCAGGTCCACTCTCTGTAGACTGTGGCACAATGGCGGTTTACCGAAGGCGCAAATCCGGCAACCTGGAGCAACCTTTCCTGGCTTCGAAAAATCTCGTTCGCCTCATTCGCTTCAAGTTTCAAAACAGTTGTGTTCCCCACAATGTTGTGTAAACCCATGATGGAAGACCATCACTATGAGAGAATGTACACCACAACCTCCTGATTTCATGGGTTGCACCTCAATGCAAAAACATCGATTAGCATGCTCCTGACGATTGTCCGCGTAAGGGGCACGAGGCCCATTGGAAATTGTTCTGGCTCCGCGTGCAACCGATTGTTTCTAACCGCACTACCGAGAGTCGATTCATTTTAACTATCTGCCAGACTGCCACGGGTTTTCGCCATCGCTTGCCTTTTCACGCGCTGAATTCTCTTGAACATTCAAGCGATTGTGGTACATGAACCATCTGTGTGCGACGACGCAAAAAAACTGCAGGCTAGCAATCGATTCTAAAATACAAGGGTGGTCTCAGTGCCTCCTGTTAATTTTTTGGAGGCTTGGCATTGATAAAGATCGGAGCGTGAAGAATTGATCGTCCCAATCCGGTGTCATGCACTCTTACTGCTTGAGGGCTGCATAATACGAAATGCTGATTTCTGGGGTCTTGAACTTTTCGACTTGTCCTCTGCAAGTATGGCCTTACTCATTGCCCATATAACTGTCGGCCAGGTCAGTTTTCCACCCCTTCCAATCTAGCACTTTAATAACCCTCTGCACGATGAACATTGAAAGGCGGCCACCGTTATCAACATTTTAATCGCGTTCCTTCAGTACACCCTCGCACTCGCCACCGTCGCCCTCCTGATCTACTTCATTCCCCCAGTGAACCCCGCATTGGCCTGGAATGTTATCGGAAGGAAACTCCACACCTCGCTTTGGCCGACTCTTTTGCGCACAGAGTCACTGCGGGGGGCAGGCTTTCGTGTGGCATTCTTCTCGTATCTCTCCATAGTGACAACTATCCTCGTCGCCGTCGCAGGCGTCGTCATGCCCCTGGGTCTCAGCACAGGAGCCGATCTCCACGCACCTCCGAAGACTGCCCCCGCGGCTTTCGTCGAGGATGAGTCGCCACTCGGTCTCGCGACGTCTCCAAGAATGAACTACGTGTATGGCCGGGTTTGCGGCGGCCTAGGGCCGGTGCCGTGCCCCGGGAATGCGGTGAACACGACTGTAATTCCAACGGATATTGTCAGCAGGTTCAACGCGACGCCTTATGGCCCATTTGGGATGCAGGTAGGATCCGTTTCGGCTGGTTGTTTTCAGATTGGACCGACTCCATTTACAGTTCAGACGTTACTATAATGGGACAGCAGGTCAGACAACTTATTTGGAGTTTGTCGAACAAATACTGACTGTAGGCCAGGGTACAATTATACGATGTCAATTCCGCAGTTCGCGACCACAGAGTCTCTCATCTTGCGCAATGGAATATTCGCAGTCGGGGGCCTTATTGTCGATCTCGATAATCCGGGCATAGGGTTATGGAACCACACCCTGCCTTCCGGAACTTCACGGGGCGCGAGCTGGTATGAAGATGTGCTATGGCTGTACGTCCTCTTCATTTTGCCTTTTGCCTATAATGTCTGAATTAACGCAGAGAGCCTGTATCGGAGTGTGTGGATACGAGCTTGACCATTGATTATACCCTGCTGGACGACAGCGTCACTACGAACCAAGTCGGAAAATACAATCTCGTCGACCACGGAGGATTCTACAATCTTACCAAGGAATATCCGACACTCAACAGGGACGGGCAAAATATCGATCTCCAACAACATGCGTATAAAGGCGCTGTGTTGAGCAATTTCTATACTATGTTCAACCTCGGCAACTTGACGAGGAATGAATCTTACGCCGGTCAGTACCGTTTAGCGATCTCATTATTGGAGCTCAAGTTTTTCCAGGCAGAGCGTTCCCGATCAATTCTACACAAACCAACTTCTTCGGGGGCAAGTCACAAACGATCAATATGCTCTACTTCGGCGCCGTCACAGTAGACAATGATACTATCGCTGGTGGAGACTTGCTGACGGCGTGTGAGGGATATGGCGGACAGGATAATGCTAATATCTCGAATGTCGCGGTACGGCGACTCCTTCGTTCATCTGTGTCCACCATTTGACGCCAATTAGGTCCATTGCAGCCTGTTCTTGGGGCCACCGCAGCGCACAGATGGCGGGGACCCACGGCTGCCCGCAGACAATTCGACGTGGTCGCAACGTATGTTTGGGTGTGCCAGCGGAACCAGGGCTCGCATGCAGCGCATCGACTTTTCTTTCAATGGGACGATGGATCTGAGCGCGTTGACGATGTCTCGCCGCAACATCGATACACCAGTCCTTTGGGCGACAGAGGCCACTGACCTGAACATAACGGATGTCGATTTGCTCTGGGGGCGTGTTCCAGACTCCATGGAGGGAGATCCGAGCCTGCAAACTATCCGCAGCGACGTCTTCTATGTGCCGGGTGGTGGGACGGATGTGTGGGGTGTCACCACAGGCGGGCTTCCGACCGTTTTGCCCGCGTTGGCCTGGAGCACCATCGGGAACCTCCTCGGCAATGCACAGGTTGTCGATTATTCGGGTGTCTCCAACTACGCGTTGCTTCGTAAATTCCAGCAACTCATCCTTGCCGACCCAGTAAACGGGGCAGCCCAGATTCAAAAGCTCATGTGGACAGACATGATGGCCAACAACATGTTGGGAACGGATTCCCGCACCACACTGCTTATCGGAGAAAACGTACCGGCCGTTAGTTATGATCTCCACTACGCGATACCAGCACTCCTCCTCCTCCTCTGGATTCCCACGTTCGCTGGCGGCTGCTTTGTTCTATTGAGTGGACTGCTCAAGCTGTCGTATCTGCGATATCTTCTAACGCATACCGCTTCCGGGCGGATCGCGTTGGGCGACTCAGCACTACGTTCGATGCATCAAGGGCCCGGATATATTACACCCGCCACACCGATGGCTGGCGCGGCGCGCACCGAAGACGAGACGCGATGGGCGAAGGGCGCGGGGCGCACGCCAGTGTTCGTGGATGATACAGGAGAGAACCCGTTTCAGTATGGGAAGGGGGACTTTGCAGCGGTTGCGACGCATGAGCGATAGAGGATTCATATATATGCACTGAAGTCACGAATACCATACCAACTCGATTAACATAACTGTAATTAAAATTTAGAGCAAAACGCTTCCTTGCGCAATTACATCAACATCTTCAGGTTGCTTGCTACCAAGGTTGTTCATACAATGGCCACGAAATGATCTCAAGAAAGCTCGACGGTGCAACTGAATATGGCGATTAGATGAAGGGATTTTCTCAAAGACGGGAACGGACTCACTACCAGTCGACCCGTCTGTCTTTCTCGCCAACCACCACCTGCCTCTTTTGTGCGAAATTTCCACGACCTCGCCCTTACGGAACGATATCTCATTCGGATCCGAGGGGTTTGCGGTGTCTGGGCAAGTCGTGTCAGCCAATTCCGGGGTCGAGCGCGCAAAATAAAATAAATACAGGCATATCGAGCCTTTGCTTTGTATTTATAGTTGAGAGGCTTTTCAGCGAGATCCTTTTCTGCTCCAACTGCAATACCAATTGCAGATTGATATGAAGAAATGTGAAGACAATGAGACGACGTACGCCCTGCAGATTCGTCCGCACGTTGCATCTGCCAGAAGAGGAATGCGTTTAGAATGCCATTTATTTCTCCGCTGAACGATTTTCGATTTTCGGCATCTGCGATTTCTGTATAAAATCGGGTCAAGTTATCTGTGAGGAGCAACATACCGGGTTCATCGCCAAGATGACAGGATGGTGCAACTGCGGGATTAAAATTAACGTCAAGTTCCTTGAAGTTGGAAAAACGCACATCCAACTGATCCATCCGCCTTCTTAACCTGCCACCATTTCCCTTGCGGGCTAAGAATTTCAAGGACTTCGCCTTCGCTGAGGGATATTTCATGTCGGTCATCTCCGTTCGCGATGTCTTGTTGAGCCGTTCAGCTGTAACAATCATCGAGTGGCATACCAGCACATACAATCTTTCAAAACTGTCGCTGTGAACCTGTTGCGATCATTGCGAAGATAGTTGGACGGCGCGACTGCAAATAAAGTTGATGTGGGCCGAGAAGAAACTGAAAAGACACACTGCCGACGGTCCCGTCCGCCTTCATAGCCCACCACCACTTGCCTTGTTGGTCTATAATGTCAAGGATATCACCCTTTTTGAAGGATAGCTCAAATGGATCATCCGGGTCTGCGACGTCTGATCGAATTAGGTCATTCATATTTGGTATTCGAGTACATAGAGCACATACAGTCATGCAGAGCGGTCACTGAGTACTGCTGTGGATGACGATGGTGCGAGGAGTCTTCGACGGACGACATGCCGCTCAATATGGTGATTATAATTTATCTTGAATCCGGGCTTGCCGCCTGATGATGAGATGAGGAGGAAGGAAAGGCAAAGGGCGGAGCTTGAAGTTTGAAGGGCCACCATTGCACCATTGTCGCTTTGAAGAAAGGAAGACCAAAGATATCACAACAATACTACGCTTTCTTCCCAAATAGGTAAGTCCTTTTTTGAGTATAGCTGGGATCACAACGGGGTCGTACTGACTCGTATCGATGGCGTAATACATTTTCCAGTGATAAGTAAATTGGTTCACTTTTCTCTATCAATCTTCATTCATGGTAGATTACATTCGTAATGGCGCTAGTACTAAGTAGTAAGCTGGTGGCGGAACCTGCATAAAGTCTGAAGACAATGGCTCAGATCCCAGTACATTCGGCGGAGGTTTCCAAGCCTGCGGCTGGGACACAGGTTGAAGGCTCGACGGCGGCTGAACAGCCACGGGAACGGGCAGGGGGCGGCGACGGCGAGTGCGATGAGCTGTCCCCAACCATACCTATTTGGCCGGAAAGCAGCGTGCTGTCCTCGGCAATGAACTGCTGTTCCTGCACAAAAAAACACGCACAAATCAAGCATTTGTTCGAACGAGAGATGGAGCAGAGGAAGAAAAAGAGAAGAAGAATGCACTCACCCTCCGATCCACGCGCATCTAGAAAACCCCCAGTGGCTATCTAGCTTGTGGTGGGCTTCAGTAGTGTGGTAGACCCATAGCTACTCCTTCCTTCTACATGATCCTATATAGTCTTGTATTTCGACCATAGATGTCGCATATCTACGGCAGATTCTGGTAGGTTGATGGTAGACCTCGCGTATGCTCGCGTAGAGTCCCATAGACCCGGCGATAACTCACGTGTGGGTTCTGCCGGTTCCCGCTTGCGCTATCCGACTCGGAATGACCTGGCACTCAGAAAATGCAACAAAAATAGTAACATTGCACTACTATTCTTCTCCAGTACAGCTTACAGCAGAGGCAGGAAGCATGACAGCCACCCACAGACGTCGGGCTCAGAATCGGTTGGGAACCATTGACAGCTTGCCTCGTTGCAATCTGTTGCAATCATCAAGGCGGAGAGGGACTGGGCAGATTGATGATTGCGTACAATACTGGGACGGCACAGCAGATAGAAAGCCTAACCAAGTATTGAAACAGTCTGAAACTTGCGGCCTTGAGGTTTGAACAAGCCTTGCCATTGGCTGAGAACAGTCCGAAACTTGAGGCCTTGAGGTTTGGAGACGCCAGCGTGAGCTTGACTTATAAAACATCGGTGACACTTGAGAGCTCGGCAAGCAAAAAAGACAAGGGACCGAAAAGAAGCAGCTTGAGTTTGATCCAGATGAACAGCAAAATAGGCCGACACCAACACGGTAAGGGACACCGTTGCGGAGAGGAGAACAACTCGGACGTGGGAGGGGGGAAGAAAGAATCGCCAACCATTTGATCCCCAAGTTCGTTATTTATGTGGGGACTGGCTTGTGGGCTTCCGAGTATCACGCACATGGCGGGCGAGATCCTACCATGGGCAATATAGAAGAGAGCCGCTATGGTAGGCTTGCGATGTTTATTGCAGATAGCCGAGTCTATGGGTACCACGCGAGCCGCATATCTACCAAAGAAAAACCTGGTTCCAGATGCGCACCTCCTGTCGGCTCCGATCCTCCGCCTCGCGCCTGAGCGCGACGCGCTTAAGATTATTATACAGCTTAAGCGCCTTGAGCAGCCGCTCGTTCGCCGCGAACAGGTCTGCGAGTAGCTCCTCCTCGCGCGTCAGCACCTGGGCCCCTAGATCCGCCATGGTCCCGTTTCCGTTGGAATTGACCGAGCTGAGCATGTTGGCGCCAAACTTGCGCATGTGCCCTTGGGTCTGGGTCTCCTGCTCCTTGATGAGTCCCTCGCGACGGCTGCGCTCCACGGACGCGGACACCCCAGAGATCTGGGTGGATATGAGTTCTTGCGATGCCATGCACTTCTTTTGGAATTCCTGCGCAGCCCGTCAAGTTGTTTTATTCGTATATATGAGGAAGACGCGGACATACAACAATAACAGTATCCCCCACCTGCTCGAGCGTCGCCATCGCAAGCGCCTCACTGAGCAACGTCGCATTCCCGACGCCGATCTTGCACTCCTGGAAGAGGCGGTGCATATCCTCATGGGGCGGGATGATGTCGGGCACGTCGGTACTGTTTTTGCCGGAGTCGTAGGCCGAGCTGGTCATGAGCGGGGGATTGAACATGGTGTCCTTGTCGAAGGGCATACCTTCCTCTGGCGTGTCGTGCGGCTTGACGCGGCGCCACAGCCCACGGAAGCCCACATCTTTTTCTGCAAAAAAATAGGTTTTTGAAAACAACGGATGCAAGGGACATACTGGGCCCCTGGCTGGCATAAGCGGCGGCGGCGAGGACGCCCATAACGCGCTCGCGGACGACGGGGGACGTGCGGGACGAGGTCAGGAGATCCTCAAGGGTGTCGAGGAACTTGCGTGAGGTGGACTGGGAAATGAAGGTATCGGACGCGTTACGGAGCATAATTGCCCAGAGCTTTATGTAGGGTCAGTCGCAGTACATGCGTAGTACACCTGGGAACGTACGCGGGTAGCTGCGAGCTGCGCGGCGGGCTCGCCGTACTTGAATTCTCGGCGCAGCGCATGCACCGCCTCCTTGGCGTTGGCCTCTGTGGCGGAGGCATGGTCGCAGACATCGAGCACAAGCGTATAGTCCTCCGACGCTGTGGCCGTCAGGAAGCCTGCGCAGAGTCAGTCCCGCCCTGAGATGGACTGTGCCCGCGCACCGATCTTGCGAGTCAGCTCGATCGACTCAGTCTCTGCAGGTTCACGATCATGGTCCTTCCTGGTGCCGCTCCACCAGAAGCCGAACTTGCGTTTCTCCTTCTTCGCCTCGCTGCTCGTTGGCGTCTGTTCTGGCGAGTGCTCCTCCCGGACGTGCCCCGGCTCCTGCATCAGAATACTGAGGTCTGGTGCGCTTTTCTCGCGTAAGGGTTGCTGGGACGGGGGTATGGCAAGAGCAGCTGGATTAAGAACAGGCAGCGATGGTAACACGTTGGAAAGCTGATCAACGGCCTTCCAACGCTTGTTGTCACCAGCCGAATGTAGGGCTCTTGTTGCGGATTGCTGATGTATCGGAGTATTGAGTGATATCTGCTCGGGTTGAAGGGGGTCTTGGGCTCGATTAGGAGAATTCGCAGCTGTTAAATTTTGCTTGTCTCGCCGAGGTGATGAAAAATGTACGTTTGAGAGAAGAGGCAGTGGAACCGGCCAAACCATATCCTGAACTACAACTTCAGTCATTGGCCTGCCGGTAGGGTTTCCTGCCCAGTATGCTGTCACATTTTGCCAAAGCACAGCTGACATCGTGGGGGAACCAGATGGCGGTTCTGGTCGTTCACCATTTATAACTTTCAGCATCGCCGTAGGTTCAGGCAGTTCCGAAAAAGGAGGTCTCCCGGTATATAACTAGACAAATTCAGGGTTGCGAGGCGGACAAAAAGAGGAAAGCTACCTCTAAACAGACACAAGCAAATGCGTACACATCGCTTGCCGGTGTTCGTGCAAACTTGCATCCAAAGCGGTCGGGATCCAATAATTCTGGGGCCATCCAGTAAAGGCTCCCTCCTCTGTTTGTGCTCATCGATGAAGTTGCATCGGAGAAAATACTGAGCCCAAAATCAGCCAGGGAGGCGCTGCAGTTTTCGTTGATTAGAATATTTGCCTGTGGTTATTGTCGATCAAATGTTTTAAATGCTGAAGAGTATGCCTACCCCTCGCAAGTCACCATGGACAATGTTGCGAGAATGAAGGTATTGGAGGCCCTGTGCAATTTCGAAGAGCTGCAAAGCCTTGTCAGTGCGCTGACCAGGAAACACTCGCAGGGAAGACAACTTGCCAGTTGATCCACATTTGCGTGTCCATGAACTCTAAGATAGTTCATCACGGTGCCGTGCTCCATCCAAGGCGATACCATGCACAGGGCGGACGGAAAACTGTCCCGCTCGATTCCTAAGAATGGCAAGATATGGGGATGGTCCAAATCTCTCCAAACGAGAGCCTCTCGGCAGAATTTCTGAATCGGTTAGCTGGGTGCCGGTTGAAAGAGTCGGGAAACTCACTAAACGAATACGACGCAAATCTGAGCCACGGAGAAAATGCCGCATACGCTTTAAAGCAACAGGGTTGTTGTCGTGTAAAGCGCGAAAAATATCTCCATATCCCCCTCCGAAAGTAGGATGTTCTTCCCGTCCACTCACTCCCGCAATGAAAAGTGAAGAAGGGAACTTGTCACACGATTCCGACAGCTTGCGAACTATACGTCGCGCCATCCGACTGTGTTCCTCTGCCATTAAAAATCCTTTGTCGAGTGTCTAGAGGGATGTAGGATCAATCAAGGGTTGGGTATATACCGAGTTCCGTACCTCCTGGACAACATCTAAGAAGTGTTGCGCTGAATCGCCTTCAAGACATAATACAGCCGCCTCGTCAGATTTGGAGTTGAAAATTGACACTAGAAGTGTGGCAATCCGTTCCTCGTCTGTTCGTAAGGCGACTCTGAGTTCTGGGTCGTTTGCGAGACCGATTTCAGACGATAACTGAGCACCATTAGCCGATCTAGGTATCGCAGGGCAGCTTTATACCTGTAATAATGTTTTCCGGCATTCCAAGCTTTGAATCATAGCGCTGACAACACTGGCGGATGCCATAGAAATCAGATAGCCGTCCAGGATCTTCTGAAGCCTAGTGATTCCTCAGACCTCGAGGCCTTAGACTGAGAGTTTGAATCACTTACAGCGGAAATTGGGTAGTACAAGCCCTCTTGAGGAACAAAAGCAACGCCTCATGTATCAGTATCTTGCTAGCCATCATGTCTGCTGCATTCATGGGGCTGGGTTCAGCCGAGAATGGTGGTGGTTCGGTTCCTTTGTCTCCAGGCATGCCGACTGATCGACTGCTCCGCGATGCTGTTGGATCCGCTCAAATATTAAGCAGGCGATATGACCTTTTTTTAACTCGGTCTGGGAAATTGGAACCAGTCAAGTGGTTCTCAATTCTGATGCGCAGGCAAGTCGCAGGCGTCAGGGAATCATGGAGGATCGGGGTTGTATTGGTGGTCAGTACCGGGGACTAAACCATGCAACAAAAGCGTGCGCCGAGCAAGTCGTCCACTGTGGCACTGCCCCGAGCTAGTCTCTCTAAGACAGACGCTATAACCAAATCTAGCTCGTACCTCGCTGTTTATAGTCTGTTAGTTACCGTGCCCTGATAAGCTGCGTCCAACGGTATCGCGGACCTAATAGACTCTTGAATAGACTAGCGCCGAGCAACGACGCCCGGGATGCTGGCATGCCAATTGAGGGATAGAAGCAGACAAGCGTATATTCAGGAGGCCCGTTTCGAAGAAGAGTTCAAGCAAACAAAACGAGCGTGGTTGAACGAGCTTCCAAAATGGCAGGGGTGCCAAGTCGCCGTAGCCAAGCCTGCCACAACAACACTACGCTTTCTTCCCAAATAGGTAAATCCTTTTTGAGTATAGCTGGAATCCCAACGGGGTCGTACTGACTCGTATCGGTGGCGTAATAGGTTTTCCAGGGTAAGGAAATTAGTTCACTTTTCTCTATCAATATTCATTCATGATAGACTACAATCGCAACGGCGCTAGTAGTAGGCTGGGGGCGGATCCTGCATAAACTCTGGAGACAGTGGCTCAGATTCTAGTACAGACGTCGGCTGAGGTTTCCAAGCCTGCGGCTGGGACACAGGTTGAAGGCTCGACGAGGGCTGAACGGCTACGGGGACGGGCATGCGGGCAGGGGGCGGCGACGGCGAGCGCGACGCGCTGTCCCCAGCCATGCCCATTGGGCCGGGAAGCAGCGTGCTGTCCTCGGTAATGAACTGTGGTTCCTGAACAAACAAACACACATAAATTAAGTGTTTGTTCGAACGAGATGGAGCAGAGGAAGAAGAAAAGAAGAATGCACTCACCCTCCGATCCATGCGCACCTCCTGTCGGCTCCGATCCTCCGCCTCGCGCTCGAGCGCGACGCGCTTAAGATCATCATACAGCTTAAGCGTCCAGAGCAGCTGCTCATTCGCTGCGAGCAGGTCTACGAGTAGCTCCCCGCGCGTCAGCACCGGGACCCCTAACCCCGCCATGGTCCCGTTCCGTTGGAATTGACAGAATTGAGTGTGTTGGCACCAAACTTGCGCACGCGCTGGGTCTGGGCCTCCTGCTCCTCGACGATTCCCTCGCGACGGCTGCGCTCCGCGGACGCGGACACCCCAGAGATCTGGGTGGATATGAGTTCTTGCGATGCCATGCACTTCATTTGGAATTCCTGCGCAGCCCGTCAAGTTATTTATTCGTATATGTGAGGAAGACGCGGACATACGATAACAACAGTATCCGCCACCTGCTCGGGTGTCGCCATCGCGAGCGCCTCGCTGAGCAGCATCGCATTCGCGACGCCGATCTTGCACTCCCGGAAGAGGAGGCGCATGTCCGCGTTGGGTGAGATGATGCGATGCTTATGCGACCTGTGCTGCTTTGGCGGCTGCGACTTGCCAGGCATGATATTATTGTTAGGGCTCGTCTTGCGCTGTTGTGGCGGAGGGCGTGAGACGGGGGGCAAGGGAACGACAGGCGTGGCACCGTGGTTAGTGACGAGTGGGGCGACGGGCTCGTTGGTACTATTGGAGTCGTAGGCCGGGCCGGTTATGAGCGGGGGATTGAACATGGTGTCCTCGGTGTCGAAGGGCATACCCTCCTCTGGCTTGTCGCGCGGCTTAACGCGGCGCCACAGCCCACGGAATCCCGTATCTTTTTCTGCAAAATCAGGTTTTTATAATCAACGGATGCAAGGGACGTACTGGATCCGCTGGCGTATGCGGCGGCGGCGAGAACATCCATGACGCGCTCGCGGACGATAAGGGACGTGTGGGATGAGGTCAGGAGATGCTCGAGGGTGTCGAGAAACTTGCGAGAGGTGGACTCGGCGATGAAGATACTTGACGAGTTGTGCAGCATGATGGCCCAGAGCTATAAATATGTAGTGTCAGGCAGTCTCCATTTACAGCACAGTAGTCGTACGCGGGCAGCTGCAAGTTGCGCAAGGGGCTCACCGCCCTTGAACTCGAGTCGCAGGGCACGCACCGCCTCCTTGGCGTTGGCTTCCGTGGCCGAGGCATGTTTGCAGACATCCAACCAATCCTCCGACGCGGTGGCGGTTAGGAAGCCTAGGCCTGGGCAGAGTCAGTCCCGTCCTGAGATAGACTGTCGCGACGTACCGATCTTGCGAGTGAGCTCATTCCCCTCCCAACCGCGCAGCTGCTCGCGATGCTGTGGCTCGCTGGCGTCGTGTTCGCCCGGCTCAATCTCTGCACGTTCGCAATCATAGTCCTTCCCGCTGCCGTACAAGCCGAACTTGCTTTTCTCCTTCTATTCCTGGAAGGGCGTTGGCGTGTTTTCTGGCGAGTGCTCCTTCCGGACATGCCCCAGCTCCTGGATCAGAATACTGAGGTCTGGTGCAGGTTTCTCGTGCAAGTGTTGCTGGAACGGGGTTAAATTTTGCTTGTCTCGCCGAAATAATCTCTTCAGCGTACTCGTGCTCTGTGATGGAAACGGTGACGGTGATAGAGGTGACGCAAAGTGTTTGTTTGGGAAAAGAGGCAGCGGAGCCGGCCAAACCATATTCTGGACTACAACTTTAGTCATTGGCCTGTCGGTAGGGTTTCCTGCCCAGTATGCTGTTACACTCTGCCAAAGCACAGCTGACATTGTGGGGGAACCGGATGGCGGTTCTGGTCGTTCACCATTTATGACTTTCAGCATCGCCGTAGGTTCAGGTAGTTCTGAAAAAGGAGGTCTCCCGGTATATAACTGGACAAATTCAGGGATGCGAGGCGGACAAAAAGAGGAAAGCTACCTCTAAACAGACACAAGCAAATGCGTACACATCGCTTGCCGGTGTTCGTGCAAACTTGCATCCAAAGCGGTCGGGATCCAATAATTCTGGGGCCATCCAGTAGGAGCTTCCTCCTCTGTTTGCGCTCATTGATGAAGTTGCATCCGAGGAGAAAATGCTGAACCCGAAATCAGCCAAGCAGGCGCTCCAGTTTTCGTTGATCAAAATATTGGCCTGTGGTCATTGTCGATCAAATGTTCAAAATGTTGAAGAATATGTCTACCCCTCGTAAGTCACCATGGACAATGTTGCGAGAATGAAGGTATTGGAGGCCCTGTGCAATTTCGAAGAGCTGCAATGGATTGTCAGTAAGCTGACCAGGAAACAGTGGCGGGGAAGACAACTCGCCAGTTTATCCACGTTTGCGTGGCCATGAACTTTGAGATAGTTCATCACGGTGCCGTTCTCCATCCAAGGTGATACCATGCAAACGGCGGACGGAAAACTGTCCCGCTCGATTCCTAAGAATGGCAAGATATGGGGATGGTCCAAATCTCTCCAAACGAGAGCTTCTCGGCAGAATTTCTACATAGTTTAGCTGGATGCCGGCTGAAAGGATCGAAAAACTCACTAAACGAATACGACGCAAATCTGAGCCACGGAGAAAATACCGCATACGCTTCAAAGCAACAGGCTTGTTGTCGAGTGAAGCACGAAAAATGTCGCCATATCGCCCTCCAAAAGTAGGATGTTCTTCTCGCCCGTTCACGCCCGTAATAAAGAGTGAAGAAGGTAGCCTGTCACACGATTTCGACAGCTTGCGAACTATACGTCGCGCCATCCGACTGTGATCCTCTGCCAGTAAAAATCCCTTGTCAAGTGACTAAGACAATGTACGGTCAATCGAGACTTGCGGATATACGGAGATCCCTACCTCCTGGATAACATCGAGGAAGTGTTGCGCTGAATCGCCCTCAAGACATAATACAGCCGCTTTGTCAGAATCGGAGTTGAAAATTGACGCTAGAAGTGTGGCGATCCGTTCCTCGTCTGTTCGTAAGGCGATTCTGAGTTCTGGGTCGTTTGCAAGACCGAGCTCGGACGATAACTGAGCACCATTAGCCAATCTAGGTATCTCAGGACAACTTTATACCTGTAACAATGTTTTCCGGCATTCCAAGCTTTGAACGACAGCGCTGACAACACTGGCGGATGCCATGGAAAGCAGATAGCCGTCCAGGATCGTCTGAAGCCTAGTGTTTCCTCAGACTTCGAGGCCATGAACCGTGCGATTGAATCACTTACACCGGAAATCGGGTGGTACAAGCCGTCTTGAGGAACAAAAGCAACGCCTCATGTATCAGTATCTTGCTAGGCGTCGTGTCTGCATTCATGAGGGGCTGGGTTCAGGTGGAGGATGGTGGTGGTTCGGTTCCTTTGTCTCCAGGCATGCCCACTGATCGACAGCTTTGCGATGCTGGATTGGAATCTGGATGATCTGGATCCCGATCAGCTAGATGGTAGCAGGCAATATGTCCTCTTTTAACTCGACCTGGAATCAGTCAAGTGTTGTTTCAATTTTGATTTCGCAGGCATCAAGGACTCGTGTAAAATTGTTCAGGGCTGTATTGGTGGCAAGTACCGGGGACTAAACCATCCAAGAAAAGCGTGCGCCGCGCAAGTCGTCGTACTGTGGCACTGCCCCGAGCAAAGACGCCCGATGCTGGCATGATTGTGTAATAGAACCAGACAAAGTGAAATTCAGGCGACCCGTTTCGAAGAAGAAGAGTTCAAGCAAAAAACGAGCGTGAACGAGCTTCCAAAATGGCAGGGTGCCGAGTCGCCGTAGCCAAGCCTGCCACAACAACACTACGCCTTCTTCCCAAATAGGAAAGTCATTTGCACCAAACGTTAATGAAGTCGCCTAATCATCCCTTTCGGAACCTGCATTCGCGCAGGAAGCTCTCGAGGATATTCTGCCAATATTCTTTCGATTTTATAATAACAATACATCTCGGCGGCTTGCTCTTGTTTTGTCTGTGGTTTTACTAAAGTCATGATCATATCCGGTGCAACGGCTCCTGCACCCAAATCCCCCCGTCCAGTGCGACGCACACTTAAGCCAGCTCCCGCCCGCCCGGTACATCGTCCCGGCACCTAACTCCCGCCAGCCGCCGCCGTCCCTGCGTCCCCAAATACTCTCCGCCGCGCTCTACTGTTGGTTGTGGTGTCAACCGAGAGCTAGCTCGGGTTGAAATCCGTTATAGTGATAGTCGTCAAGTCATGACTGGTCGTACTCCCCGCAGAGAATCCACATCGAAGCAAATAAAAGCCAGCGAAGGAGTATCTTGACTTGGCAAGTTGAAGCCCTGGAGCGCACCGCACCGCACCCTGAAAGCGAAACCGACGCCGGATCGATTCGATAAACCACACCCCCAGCGAAAAACTGAAGCCAAGACTAGAAGATGGCCGCGCGCCGTCGGACTCAGTTAAGGTACCGCCAGTTGCCGCTACTGTTGGTGATCTCGTATTCGGTAGCTTTGGCTTGATGCATCCCTCGACGGCTCGTTGACGCTGATAGGCGTTACGAACAGCGGCCGTGAGCTCAGAAACGGGACAGACAACCGGCGCTTGGTGGTCAGAGCGGAGGCAGGCGGGCTCGAGACCTTGACGGGCTTATCGCCGGGATGAGAGCCGACGTCGGGAGCTGCCGCTTTCTCGCCCGTCTCCGCGGTCGACTCTGGAGCGGCACCTTGAAGAACTGAGTCGACTTTGCGCTCGGGCGTGACTAGAAGGCGAGCATGAATTTAAACGCGCGAGGGCGCCTCCATCTTGACCTTGATCGCCGCCTCGGTCTTCTTCCCGATCTTGACCTCCGCCTTGCCCCGGCACCCGAGCCCTTGACGATCTTGAGGGCGAAAGCTTTGACCGCTTCGCGAACCCAAGGTCGGCCAAGACGACGTGGCGGTCTGAGTGAGCGCCGGCTTGATGTCCCGGTGGATGACAAGTTCATGCTGTGAAGTGTCTGCACCGCCAAGACGAGCTCCGACATGTGGCTCGCTCCGGAGCGAATCTTTGATCGTACACCAGAAGAAACGAGAGGTCCTTCCCCTCGCACCTATGCAACATTGCGGGAGTGAAAAGGACGTGCGATGAGAAGGTACGAGTTGGCTGAGTCCGTCCAGCTAGCAACCAGAGGAAGGAGAGCGCGGGGTGTCAGGAATTCGGCAATAGTCTTCAGAATGGACACTTTCCTTTTGCGGCGATACCTCCGCTGCTTCTTTCTTTAGGGGTCTGAATCAGAGGTGGCAGTGACCATAGACGCGTAGGAGGACCGTGAACGCGTCGCGGAGGCGTGCAAGTGTGCCAACGCGACAAAAAGTAATAATAACAATAAAAGGCTTCAGGCTTCATCGGATTTGAGATCACTGGACAGAATTACAGCAGCAGAGGTATATTGGCCTGAGCATAAGAAGAAGAAAAAGAATAATTGGCATGACGCGAGAAAGCAAGACGCGCGCGTGATATTGGGCGTGACTGGATTGTGACCTCTAGATAATTTCTCTGCGATGGACGTCGATGTGCCCAGCGTGCACAAGCCCAAGCGGACGTTTGGCAAGCACCCAAAGATAATCGACTCCCCTGCATACGATGCATCCGAGGAAGACAACGATCCCTTGTCCGACGACCCACACTCTATAACAGCTGTACCTCCAAGATTGGCCCCCCCGCGTTCTCATTCCAAACCAACCCCGAGAGCAGCTGCACGCCACCAGTTGGCATCCAGTCTTTTATCTGACTCGGATGGCGTCGATTCGCCCACGTACGACGGCGACATTGAGTCTAGTGCAACTGCTGGCCCCGATCTGACTGCAGCGACATCTCGGTTGACCCACCACCACCACGCGTCGTCGACGTCTACATTTGACGCCCAGGTCGCCTCCGGTTCTCCTGTCTCGACTCCCACCGACGTTCCTGTTCCCCGCAGTTCATCCGCAAAGAAGGATGCCGCAGGGCATCCCGTTTTCCTCTCCCCGGCGCCGCTCCTTACCACCCAGGAGCCAGCCCCGGCCGCCATCTCGAAGGCTGCATTCAACCCCGCCGCTCTCACTCCTGCCGACATCCAGGCATACGTCCAGAAAGCGATCGACGGCGAGGACGGGCGCAAGTACAAGATCAATCCCCCGCCCACCGACCGCCCTGCGCGCGTCTACGCCGATGGTGCGTCATTTCCCTTTCTTCCAAGGGAGTGGTGTATTCTGGGCGATTCTCTTGGCGATTCTTGCGATTCTTACCAACCTTTTTCGCTTGGAATTCGTCCGCGCTGAGATCGGGTTGGTCGCGCTTTTGAAAGAGAAATTCGTACTCAAGTCCACCAGCCATTGCGCTGGACTGAACATCCGTCCATGTCTGGCGGCATTTTTTGGGCCATTTCTGCCCCCCTCTTGCCACTCCGCTTTCCTTGCGTTCCTGACATTTTATCTGACGTCACAGGTGTCTACGATCTTTTCCATTTCGGGTTCGTCCTCCTCCTTACTCCATCTAGAATGACGGCTAACGCGTCTACAGACACGCGCTGCAGCTGCGCCAGGCCAAGCTCTCCTTCCCCTCCGTCTACCTCCTCGTCGGCGTCAATTCGGACGAGCAGGTCCGCGAGCACAAGGCCCGCGGCGTCATGACCCATGCCGAGCGGTGCGTCCCGTCCTCTTTAAAATAACCCTCGCATACTGAATTTCGAGTTTCGCCAGTCTCGAAGCCGCGCGCCACTGCCGCTGGGTCGACGAGATCGTCGCCGACGCGCCTTGGATCATCGACCAGGCCTTCCTCGACAAGTACCAGATCGACTATGTCGCGCACGACGAGGTGCCGTACGCCGCGTCGGGCCATGACGATGTTTATGCGTACTGCAAGGGATTGGGTGCGTCTTTCCTTCCTCCCCGTTCTTTTCTCATGCTTTCGCAGGCAAATTCATACCTACACGCCGCACGCCCGGCGTCTCCACGTCCGAGCTCCTCGAGCGCATTGTTAGCGGGTACAGGCACCGCGCGTTTGACGACAAGCTCGTCAAGATGGTGCGTGTTCGGTCATTGTTTCGACTTTTTGTTTATTTGTTTATTTCTGCAGGGCCACGCGGAGCTCCGCGCGGAGGGGAGCGACTATGACGACGAGAGCCGCGTCGGGAGTCGCGCCGGCAGCCGGATGCAGTCGAGGGTCGAGAGCAGAGTAGAAAGCAGGGCGGCGAGTCCGACGTCGGGGACGCGACCTGGGGTGTGTTAATGTGCTGCTGCTGTCTGGCTTCCTTCCCTGGCCGTGGTACAGTAGCGCTGAGATCGCGCTTCTAATGATCTGCTTGCTTTGATTCGTACTGTACTTGCTGGGGTCTGTGTATACCCACCTACATACATAGAGGTTATTATAGCTGTTTGTTGTAAGAGCGGGTTTTCTGTGATGTGTAAAATGTTATAATGTGCGAAGTTGTGTGCAAGATCGTTATTCCAAGGATGAAGGCAGCGTGGGAAAGCTCAAACTAGCTTCTACTTTGACCAGCTTTGACCAACCTTCTTCAAATGCAAACATCATAAGAGCGCTGCTATTATTTAAAATTTTGAGAGCGGAGGACCGCAGGGAGGAAAACTCAAAGCATTCCTGTGTTGCAGGCACAACTTGGGATTTCGACTCCTTTCTCTGTGGCTCTGTCTGTCTCCTAACTGAAGTTCTCTCGACCCGACAAACCGCTTCTCCAATGGACGAGGAACTTGCGCAGCTTCCTCCCGCATACTCCGAATCACCCTTTGAGCTTCCAACACTCGAAAGACGACCCTCTGGCTGGTTTCTGGAAGACACGAATCGCCAACTTGAAGTGAAATGGTTTGACCGAGTTCACTCGGCGCTCTACGTTCGTGAAGAGTATCGAGACTTGCTGGAGTCGATTTTGGAGTGGGCCTTCCGCGTGCCTGTAGCAAACGACCAGGCGGACCCGCCCGAACGGCCTCCGAGTCGCGTGAAGATGGAGTAAGACATAGAAATGAACCCTACATCCGCCTACTATCCCGTCGCCGAAAATATCAAAATAGAAGAAGCCGAGACCGGTATTCCTCTGTCGCATCTAGATCTCTTGCACCATGAACACGGTCCCTTTGCGCAAGACATACCACCTCCAAACCCATTCGCCCGACCGGAGTATCAACGTAGCGTCTTGAAGCGAGTGGCGGTCACTGGGAGCCCGGGATCGGTGCGTTGCGCGTTCGGCGCTGCTGGGTAGCGCACACTGACGACGTATTCCGCAGGGAAATCCGCGTTTGTGCGCTACATCCTTGTCTTGAGATGCATGATGGGCCTGCCCACTGTCTTCATGGAAGATAAATTATGGCTCAACGTCTATCATCAACGCAAGCAACTAAAGTACTCCCTGGCGGCGCGGCATATCGGCGAGATTATCCACAAACTCCCCGTGAATACCTGGATCCTCGTTGATTCGTCCTCGGAGCTCGTCGGGGTGCCGTTGCAGGTGACACAAGCAAAGTGCTTTGTGTTACAAGCAATGTCGCCGCGCCAGGAGTGCACTCGATGGCTCAATAAGACGACGCCGAGACCCGTAGCCGTCGTCATGAAGCCATGGACCGCCGATGAACTGATTGCTGCGTACGTTTCCTCCATCTCCTTGTGGTCCTTTGTGTCTTATTTCCCCTCCTCGCCTTCCAGACGACCAGCTCAGAAGCTAGTAGAACCAGTAAGCGACAGTCAACTCCGCGAATTTGTCCGTCTATATGGGGGATCTGCCCGCGACGCGTACGCGTTTGCCTCCGCGCCGGACCACTATCGTCGCTCGATAGCCGCCGCCATCCCCACTTTCACCGCAAAGAATCTGAACATCACTTTCGGACCAGGTCCCATTCCTAATTTCCCTGTCAACGGAATTCCCCACATGATCCTCTCCGTGTTTCCTCAGACGAAGGAGGACCTCCGAGGGTTTATAGTCGCCCCACCGACATCTCATGTTCGGGATCTGCTTATGACCCACATCGAAGGGTTAGACCAAACGGCACGAAACGAGTTGTTCAGCGCCCTCCGAGGTTATTGGGAGGCGAGGTCCCTGGCGCGGAGCGTGCTTGAAGTGAGTTACCATCGGGTCCTGCTCGAGAATGGTCGCGTGTGGCCCCTGCATGCCGCGGAATGTGTGCTTGTTCGACGAAATACACGGTTGAGCAGCTTTCATGTGCGCCGCAAGACACTCGGCGGCGACCCCCCAGCCAGGCGACGATGGCGGGATGATCTGCCCGTCGCGTGGCTCTCGCTGCAGGATGAGCTCACGATTCACGATGATGGTCCTGAGCCGCTGCAGGATGGACGCGTTCAGATGCGTGTGGTCGAGTTCCAGGGATCGGAATTTGTGCCGCCGCTCTCCCCACAGACGTACTATCGCTCAGATCAAAAAGTATCGTCAACCTTAGGCTCGTTTGTGATAACGGAGCCGCGCAAGGCTGTGGTGTTTCAGCCAACTGTTGGTCCTGGCGGAACCGACGACAATGATCTTCGCCTCGGATTCGAATCGTTGAAAGTTCTGGGGATCGATGAAGTTGTTTTTACTCTTGTCGCCCCTGTTGAGGAGGTTGATTTTGTGTTCCCACCGGGTTTGGATGCGAAGAAGCACCCTAGGATAATAGCGTATTATTTTCTTAACATCCAGAGCATATAAGTAATGACAGAACCCTTGTGAACTGTAAAAAAAACGGATGGACTCCTCACAAGTTATAGCTACGAGAGCTCAACGCGCTGCAAATGGAGACGAGGAACTGCGCGGTCAGTTATTTAGATTTGAGAGCGAAAGACCGCAGGGAGAAAGACTCAAAGCATTCCTGAGGGTTTCTTTCGTTGGCGGCCGCGCGTCTCGGTTTACATCCCTATTCGCTGAACCCGTCTTGGAAAAAGAGAGATCACCTGAATAGGGAACGTCGCAATCACAGGATTTGTGATTCTTCCTCTGCCATCAACCTTGTATGTACTTTAGGGAGTACAGTCCGAAGGCGTATTGACTGAAATTCGAGGGCTTTGCCACGCGTCGTTTGGGCCGGCAAACACTGTTGTGTTAGTACATCAGCAAAGGCCATATAGTAGCCCCTGTTACGGCTACAGTGACGTAGTGCTCCAGGGTATCCTCTGGGCCATAACACTTTTCTCTGTATTTAACCTGCAATACCGCTACAGAGATTGTTATCCTCGAAACCGCGGCTGTGCGGGAGCCTGACAGTAGTATCCGAATATCAGTCTAGACATCTTTGCCGCGTCACACAACCTTTGTCTCAACAGGCTGCAATGGTACTTCCTCCGGCACATTCTGAGTGCGAATTCAGGCTCCCAGTCTTCGCACGCAAGGAATTGGGATGGTTTCTCACGCACACAGACCCCACCGTGGAATGGTTCGATCCGATATTCAGCGCCCTATATATCAGAGAAGAATACCGGGATCTCCTCGCGTCCATTCTCGAATGGGCTTCCCACGAGCCTGTAGCAAACGAGGGGGCTGGCACAACTCTATTTCTCTCGCCCAAGTCTCCCGTGGACGTCAAGATGGAGGACGATGTTGACATGAGCCCCACGTTCGCCGACTTTTCTCGAAATATAGATATCAAGCAAGAAGTGGTAGACCCTGTCAAGATTCCGTTGTCCGAGAGAGCTGTGCTCTATTACGAAGACGGCCCGTTCTCAAACGACACCCCTCCTCTAAATCCATTCTCGCAAGCCGAACATCAAGTTGTACATCGTGCGAGTTTTTTTATTTTTTATTTTATTTTTTATTTTTTTAAATCCTCGTTATTTGCCCCTCCCTGCGTACAGGATGTTAGGCATTTTCTACACTAAGTAATGTACGGTGTATGTAATTTGCAATGAATAGATTGTTTGCGCAACAGCCATTGGAGCCATTCAATGGCTGTTTGGCGTTGCGCAGAAATGGCAGGTGAATGGCTCCACGAAGCCATTGACGTCATTTTTTGGCGGTGGAGCCATCAGTTTGCGCAACGTCAAAAAGCCATTGAATGGCTCCAATGGCTGTTGCGCAAACAATCTAATCTAGGTGATTAGCGTTGTCTGCGAAATCATGTCCGACCAGTCAACATTAGACTGAAGACGGACGGGCGCGCCGTGAATGGAGCGTAATAGTAGTGCTGTTGCAAAGGCCTGGTAAGTAATATAGGCGGCCCGCGACGTACTATATGGATATAGGCGCCCCTTGCGGGTGGGCTCTGTTATCGTAAGGTAGGTAAGGGTGGGGTGTAACAAGGCGAATGAGGGAAAAGACGGCGGCGGCGGCAGGTCTGGGCTTGTCTGATACGGCTCGGGTTGGAAGAGGGGGGCACGGTGGTTTTGTTAGACGCTGAAGGGAGCCGCTGAGTGCGGGACTTCCTCCGGCATCTTGGCATTCGCGAGGAGTTGCATCACGGTGTTAGGAGAGAGGTTATCGAGATCGGTTGGGGGAGGGAGGTCCCCATGGACTGAGTGAAAGCGGCCTGTACGCCCGAGGAATCTGAAGAGATGGGGTAGGAGCTGCTTTGAGCCGAGCAGGTGTCTTATGTACCCGGCCCGCGGTCCCCCGGCGTTAGCGAGCAGGCGGCGTGCATCCCGATGAGCTGGGCAGTGTAGGAGATAGTGAGCCACTGTTTCGTCGGCTTGGCGGCAGCACGGGCAGATGGGGGAGTCAGCTTTGTTGATCCTGTGGAGGTGCTTTGCTAGGGGGACATGGCCTGTGCGTAGCTGGAGAAGCAAGACTGCTAGACTGCACGGGAGGCATTCAGCCAGACCGATGTAAGAGCCATTTGTTATTTTGGCGTCATACTGCATCGTGCGGGTGTAGCGAGTCGAGCTCTGCCAGTCTCTTGCAATGGCTGCCTTAAGCTCCGCATTGAAGGTCTGCCGGATCGCGGACTTGCTCCAAGGCAGTTCGCTCCGTAGAGCCGGAGGTAGGATATCCGTGTGCGAGGAGTCCCGATCTCTCGCCGCTCTCTTGGCCTCCTCGTCGGCCCTTTCATTGCCTGCTATGCCCAAGTGGCCGGGTGCCCAGCGAATCGTGATCTTTGTTTCGAGGTGTTGTCTACTGAGTGCACGGGCGTACTTGTGCCACAAGTCCCAGATCCAGTGTGATGCGGTTGAGGCGGTCGTGAGCGTCGCTCGAACGGCTGCTTGGTTGTCGACAATGATCGTCACCGGGCCTCGTATTTCCGGTCGTCTCACCAGAAGCGCCATGGCAAGAACACCCCCGACACCCTCGCCCTCGAACACTGTGTGCTCTTCGCCGGAGCCCAGACATAGCCGTAGGGAATCCACCTCAATACCGTGCTCATAGAGCACAGCGGAGGCGCCGATCCGTCCGTCAATCCCTGATCCGTCAGTATATACTCGGTACTGTGCTAAATCACCGTGTTCTGCTGCCTCTGCTGCTTCTTTCGAGCTTGGTATTTCTACCGCCATACTCGATTGCCACGTCGCTAACTTCCTCACCGCCTGAATCTTCTCCGTCCTTCCCGGTTCGAGGCCAAAGTTGGCCATGAGATCGCGCAGCGGCGATGGATGTGTCTTGGGGCACCGCCGCGCTTCCCTTTTTATTGCTCTGAAGAGCAGATGACTTGGGGGTAGCATTGCAAGTCGCAACGCAGCTCCAAAGCGTGCCTTCTCAACTAGCCTTTCCACTGGTAGCAGGTTCGCGTAGACATCCAGCACCTCCGTCGGTGTGGATCTGAGAGCCCCTGTAATGGCAAGAGCTGCGCGGCGCTGGATGGTACGCAGCTTGCTGATTACCCCACGCTCCCGTTTTTTTGATGTACCTGCTTCCCAGTTCCTGCTGTTCGCGATTGGTGACAGAAAAATATCCGCCGCATACAGCATCCGTGGGACACACACGCCGAGGTAGAGGCACCGCATATAGCGGGCACCTATTCCGCGCGATGCCCGTGCTACCCGGCCTGTCTCGTTGAGCCATGCCTGGCCTTTGGCTAGTGCCGCTGCCTCCTGCTGATGCCAGCGAAGCTCCGAGTCAAATGCACCCCCAACAGCTTCACCGAGTCCGCCGATTTAATGACATGCGTACCAAGCTTGAGGTCCCGGCGTGCCTCCAGGACTTTCTTGTGCATGATAAATGGATGTGGTACCCGGCGCCGCGATAGGTCTGTCATCTGGTACTTGGGGAGGCTAAACTTGGCGTTGTGGGCATCCCCCCAGTCATTGACTCCCCCAGCGCGCTGGATTATGTCGCGCGTCATGCGGTGTGTTTCCCTAAAATTGTCAGCTACGGTAACAAGTGTATTATCGTCAACGAATACAACTCCCTCCTCACCATCCGCTGCCACTGGAATTTCTGCGAGGTCACCATTGTAGATGCCATACAGGAATCCCGAGTGCGGGTCGCCTTGATCAAGTCCGCCGACAATCTCAAACGGCTCGGATGTGTAATCCCCGAACGTAAGTCGCCCAGTGCGATGTGCGAAACGCCGCTGCAGCCACTCAGTGTGCTCTACCGGCACTCCTCGCATGCGCATGTCGTAGACCAGCCGGTCTATGTCAACGCTGGGGAATGCCCCTTTGACGTCCATGCAAAGGATGGTGGCGACCTTTTTGTGCCGCCATGCATCCTTGACCACCTTGACCACCTTGTGCAGGGCGTCTGTGGTTGACCTGCCCGGGCGCGCTCCGTATTGGCTGTTGGGTAATATCCCCGCCAGCTCGGCCTGCGCTATGCACTGCATATTCTTGCAGGCATACCAGAGGCGTGGGAAGTCTTTTGTGAGCGCGATCGGACGGTGCGCCCCCGGCTCGGCGTAATTGGTCTTGCCAGGCTTGCGTAAGACGAGCACCCGCAGCTCGGCCCACCCTTCTGGGTAGTGAGTGAGCTCGTCGAGCGAGCGGAAAATGGGTCCTATAAAAGGAACGAGGATGTTAGCGCATTCTTTGAAAACACAATTCGGGGCAGTATCCGGAAACGTAGCCTTGTATGGCTTCATCTTGTCAATGGCACGGCACAGAAGGGCATCGGAGACAGGTTCCCACTTCCACGCCGGGGCGGGGTACCCCGGGTTTAGCGGTACCGAGGACGCTGTCATCTTCGGGGGGGAAAATTCCTCCCGAAGCCACTGGGTCTTTTCGATGTTTGTGACCGCTGTGGCAGTCACGGCCTTGGTGACCAGGTGTCGACGTTCCAGAGTGGGGATGCGCGAAGCGCTCCCATCCATCGGCTCCGCGGTCAGGAACCTATGTGCATCCCATACGTCGAGGTCTGTGATCCGCTCGAGCTACTCTACCCAGTGGGATGCCTTCGCCAAGGTTATGGCCTTGGCATATGCATTCTCTGCATCGCGGGCTTCGCGATGTGCCGGATGTTCGGGCGTGAAGCGTTGAGCATATGCTAGCCGCTCCAGCTTAACCCAGGCTAGCTTCAGCTCCATCAGCGCCGCAGTATACCAATGCTTTTTGTATGGTGTCGGCGTCGACATCTTCACTGTCGCTTGTATTGTCGCCTGGATAGCCTCCCCAAGCTGACGTATCGCGCGCTCGACAGCTTCAACGCTATCGTAGCTTTCTGGCCTGTCAAAGCCCTCTAGGCGCTTTGTCAGGTCTTTGCGAAAGTCGCTCCATTCCGTCAGCCGAAAGAGCGGTCGTGGCTGGTGGGCCGTGACAGGCAAAGAAAGATCCAAAACCTGTATAACCGGCATATGGTCAGTCTTTTCCGGCCTTAATTCTGGTGCCATGTCACAGCTGATGTAGCGTCCAAGGAGAGCAGGTGTGCAGAAGACGTTGTCGACTCTCGTAAAGTTACCGGTGGCGAATGCCCGTAGCGTGGGCACCCCTTTTGGGAGAGCCATTTTCATTGAATATTGCGCGAGAAGGTCCAGGAGAGGTTGCGGAGGGTGAAGAGGTGGTGATTCCGCAGCTCATCCCATAACGGATGATGCCTGTTGAAGTTGCCTGCCCAGATATAGTGCAACGGCAAGGTCGCACAGCGACGTGTCGCTGCTTCCGGGCTGCGCAAATATGTGCGGAGGACGTCCAGCGCCTCGTTATGGTTGCAGTCATTGTACACGTTGATGATTCGAATGGTGCCGAAGTCGCCGTAGAGTTCCACGGCCGTAACGTCGGGGGAAGCGATGGGCAAGGGCCTCCACGACAACGAGGGGATGCAAGCGTTCATAAATATCGCGGAGCGCGTGGCTCTTTGATTCTTCGTATGCATTGGGGGGTATATGGTTACCCAGCCGCGCCCAGCGCGCGAGACCCCCTGTAGGTCAATGTGAGGTTCCTGTAAAAGAGCAATGTCGTAGCGGTTTCTTCCTAGGGAATGCAAAAAGTCAATCTGTGCGTCAAGGGATTTGTTAAGATTCTGGCCCCAGATTGTTAGTCTGCGCCCTCCGGGTGTCGCAAATGGATTGTCTAACATCTCATTCGTCCACCAGTGCCGGGGTCACGCTCGTTTGCGGTGCTAGCTCCGCGGGCAAGTCCTCCTCGTCATCGCTGAGGGGTCGCGGGTTGCCGATCTCTGGCCCTATCGCCGCCGCCGCCCTCTCTGCCATCTCCAGGTCCACGTCGGCAGACCACTCCATCGACATGCCCTTCTCCGCCGCCTCTCGGGCAGCCGCCTTGTGTCTTGCCCTCGCTGCAGCAAGGACAGGGTTCACCACATCCTCCTCCTCCTCCTCTTCCACTCTCTCGAGTCGCGCCGCTTGATCTGGGTGCATGACAACCCCTGCCGACACCCTCGCCATCTCATCCAGGGTCCGCTGCCGGGGGCCCCACCTGTTCACCATGGTCTGCGTCATTCCCTCCCGTAATGCAGCCGCCTCGCGCGCATCGGGTCCAGGCCCCCTTCGCTGCCGCGTCTGCGCCGCCACTCTCCAGGCCGGTGCTGAGCGTTCGGGCAGGTCCTGGGCCGCTCCCGCGTTTGTTACCCAGTATTTGGCTTCTGGGTTTCGTTCCAATGCGAATTGGAGTTTGTCCTGGAACACCGGGCACGAGCGGTCAGCCGCCCCGTGTCCCTCATGTGGGCGCTTCGCATTTTTGCAGTTGGCGCACGCACGCTCGTCTCTCGACGCCGTGCAATCGGCTGTTCGATGCATCGCCCCGCACATTGCGCATACCTCATGTATGGACTTACAGGTCGCCGCAATATGATTAAGGCCTATCCCCTGGCACTTCATGCAGCGGATTGGGTCCGCCAATAGTTTATGTCCGAAGACTTTAGTCCCCTCGACGTACAGGCCTTCACGTAGGAACGTATTGGCAGCCGTGTCATCAACAAAGCCGAAGACGGCGTGCGCGACCACCTGCGTCGCGTGTCTGCGTTGCGGTGGCTTCAACCACCGCGCTTTGGCAAGCGCACCGCGTACGTAGCCGTTGTCGTCCTCGACGACGCATAGAGCGCCATCGCGTGCCGGGTCAAACGTGACCGGGACGAATTTTACGACGACATTATAGGGTCGTTCTTTGAAAACAGACGTACCTCCCATCGCTTTCAGGAACGCGTCGACGTTGCTGCGTAGCCACGTAGCTGCTTCCCCAGTGTTCATGTGCAGGAGCAGCGCGTCCCCTTTGCGCAGTCTCTCCGCACCCACAAACGTAGCGCCCGCCGGGGGTGCAGGGGCCCCCGCTTGCTGCATGAGCTCAACGCCCAGCCGCGCCTTCTCCACCACCTCCTTATCAGAGAGGTCGGCCATCCAGCGTTCTGTGGATGGCGCACCTTGTATCAGGATTTGGCGCCTCTGTGCCGTCGCCTTTGCGAGCGCAACAGCGTGCTCTGACGGCACAGTGCGCGCTGCAACAGCGGCGTACGACCCCGCTCTGCCAGCCGACGACGCCGGCAGAGGTATGGGCGTCGCCGTGAACATGGCCTCCGCCTGGGTCCGCGCACGTTGTGTGATGTCCCTCAGGTCGTCGTCGAGGCACGCCGTTATGACACCTACGTCAGTCGCCTGCTCTTTGATAGTACGCGTGAGTTGCGCCGCTGCGTCCCGCATTTGGTCCGCAGCGGTCTCCCCATTTTCTTCACGCTCTTGTGAAGCCCTCGCGATGTCGAGGACTTCCCCGAGATCCCTCGACAGGTGTTCGAGGACAAGATCTGTCTTCTGGATTTGCAGCGCTACTGCGACCGCTCGTAGCGCATCGGACTGGACTGCGGTGCCCGTCGGTAGTGACGCCGCAATGCGGAGCACCACCATAGCCAGCGTAGCAAAAGACGAACCCATACCTGTGTCTTCCTCCAAGTACCCCTTAGCGTACAGACTGCCTCGTACTTCTTTCATTGTCCATTGCTCCCATTGCACGTTGCTGCTGCTGCTGAGTTCGTAAAGCTCTTTTGCTGACTTCGTTAGATATATCCGCGCTGAGTTGGAGGCGGCACGCGAGAGGCGGCTCGGCCTCGATGGTTCCGGTGAGACCGACGTCGTGTTGCTTCTCGTAGATGATCCGGAGGATTTTCGATTTCCAGTAGACATTATGTAGAGAGTAAATAAGGAAGCTGAGGACCACTACGTGCCCGATGCCCAAGCCTCGAAGAAGTTTTTCGAGGCGCCGATCGGAACCACGTGGTGGTTTGTTGCCAAGAGAATCCCATCGTGCGAGTTCTAAAGTAGTCGTGACGGGAAAGCCGGGCATAGGGGCGTCGCACGTTTGGGTTCTGGGTAGCGCGCACGGACATATTCCACAGGGAAGTCCGCATTTGGTCGGTATACAGTCATCCGAAGATGCCAGCAGAACCTCCCTACTGCGTTTATGGACTCTGAGTCGTGGCTCGAGTTCTATCACGACGGCAAGCGTACCACGTATTCTCTCGCAGGACCACATCCGTCAGCGGTCATCTCCAACCTCCCGCCGAACACGTGGATCATCGTCGATTCGGTCTAAATCTTTCTGGAGTACCGCTGGCAGTTACGAAAGCAAAATGTTTTATCCTGCAAATTATGTCGCCGCGAGAGGAACGAGCACAATGGATGAAAAAAACGACACCCAGACCAGTGGTGGTGGTAATGAGACCCTGGTCTGCCAAAGAACTCATTGCTGCGTGTGTACATTTCGTCCGTTCGCTGTGTTCGTATGCGACTGATTATTTCCCGCCCAGACGATGGGCTCAAGACATCGTTCCCCCGACCAACGACCAGCTTCATAAATTTGTGGACCTATATGGAGGCTCTGCGCGTGACGCGTACACGTTTGCCCGCCAGCCAGATGATTACCTCATCGAGATAGACGAGGCGCCTCGAGGCGCTCCGCCGCTTCACTGCCAACAATGTGAAGACAACGCTTCACGCGAGCCCCATTCCGCACTTCCCTACCTATGGAACCTCGCACATTGTTCTCTCGGTGTTTCCTCTCGTGAAAGATGGCGTACGGAGGATGACGATTCGCCCGCCGACTGCTCACATTCAGGACCGACTCATGCAGCATATCGCAGGGTTGAAGAAAGATGAGCGAAATGCACTGTGGAGAGTCCTGTTAGTCGCTGGCTGGGAACATGCTCGATGTCAATTACCATCGAGTTCTCCTCGAAGACGGTCCCGTGTGGCCTTTGCATTCAATGACGAGCCAGCGTATTCGGCGCAAAGACCAGATTAACTTGCATGTGCGTCGCAAGTTACTGGACGATGAACCGGTCGCGTGGCTCTCATTGCAAAGCGAGCTGAAGATATGCCATGATAGGGCACCCCAATCCGGACACGGCCACATACGGGTGATTAAATTCAAAGCAAAAGACGAACTTGTTGGCCCTCTCTCTCTGCAAACGTACTACCGGCCGTTTTCGAAAGTTTTCCCCACATTTGTGGTGGTTGGACCCGGAAAGGCCGTCGTTTTCCGGACATCTGTCGGCGAAGGCCACGGCAATGTCCTCCTCGGCTTTGAAGACCTGAAGGCTTTCGGAATAAATGAGATCATCTATGTTATTGTCACCCATACGGACGACATCGACCTTTCCTTATCATTAAATGATACTCAAAAGTATCCCAAGATAACCATTTACTATCTGCTCAAAATCGATCAGATCTGGTGAGTCAACCCTTTGCGTTGTGTGCATGGCTGAAAGATTTCTGTAAAAGAAAACTGCCGTCTCAGTGTTCAGTAAACGTAACACACCGCATCCTGTATTACCTACATACATCTGTACAACATCCATCTCCATTGCACTCAACTCTATTTCACATCGCTGTTCAGACTACGTACACCTGTTTCCACCCGCTGCGCCTCTAACCCGCCGAATTACACAATGTCTTGTGCTGTTCGGCTGCGTACACGTCTCGGCCTGCATCTCCACCTCGCGCTTCTTCGCCTTTCTTCGCGAACCCTCTTAACCACATCACTTCTTTCTGTAGCCACCTTGCTCGCAAGCTCCATGTGATGCCCCTCAGGCGTACGCACCATCATCTCGAACGCGCCGCTGCACTCTTGTGCGAGCTTCTCCACGAACTCGTTCTTCTTGACCATGCTGTGTTCCTACGTGAAGACAGCTGTCAAGGCATTGCACCCCGGTCTAATTGTTATTAACGTGAAAAAAATGGGAGGCAAAAAGGGCATACCTTGACGGGGAGCAGTCCCGCGGATTCTCCGATTTCGGGAAAGAGTGCTCTCGCCTGTAGAGAATAGGTCTCTCTCGACCTTGCAAAGATTGCGGGGAAAAAACGTGGAATTACAGGTCTTTTCCAGTCGAAATTCATTCCGATGAAAATACTCTCGGGAACAACCCATAGTGTGTACCTCCGACGTTGGTGTGGATCCTTCTGAAGCTATAGCTGGAGTGGGAACACACGGACAAAGTGGTGGCGTGTACCAAATCATGATACGGGTCTTACCGAACCGCTTCGTTTGCGTCAGCGAGTGTTTTACTGGGCGCGGGTTTCCACGAATTGCCAAATCGGGACGCGGGCGTTGAGTATGAAATGTCGGCTCTCGGTCCGACATCGACACAAATGAGGGAAATCAGTACGAGCCATTCATTACAGTTAGCTACACTAAAGCATACATTGAAGAGATCCAAAGTGAAATACACATAATTATACCAGAGGGTATGTGGGTCCAAGGTCCGTGTGCAGGCGGCGGGCGGCGCATCCTGACGAGTCGCCGCCCACGCGTACGTTATACATTATGCCCTCCAGACGAGCGGCTACTTGTTCAGGCCCTGCGGCCCGTGAAGCTTCGTATGGCAGCGCGCACATAACGGCACGCCGTCGTGGTCTCGTAAGCGGTTCGAGTCGAGGAGGGTGTTGCATTCGGTGCACCGTAGGCAGCCCTTGTGGTAGATCTTGCCTACCGCTTTGACCTAAACAGTATCGTCAGCTGTCTATCCCAATACATGCGCAGAAGAAAACGCGACACACCTGCTCCGCAAAGAACACGCTCTTTGCGCAGCGCGCGCACATGGGGTTGTCCGCGCCGTACCGCCGCGGGGACGGGCTCCCGCCCGTGAGCGTGCGCGCGATGGGCCGCTGAGGAGACTCGCCGTCGCCGGTCATGTGGCGTCGCTGCACAGCGGCGGCGGACGCGTAGCGCTCCGCGACGGGCGCCATTGCGCGGCTCGTGTTGAGGTCTGGTGGTGCGGGGGACTCGCCCTCGGGGGACATGAGCTCCGCGCCGTCGCCGGCTTCGCGCGTGGGTGTGAGTATCAGATGCTCGCCGTCGGGACCGTTGGTGGAGGGCGACCCAGCCAGCGGGCTTGCCTCTGCGGCGTCGACGGTGGGCCGCTTGCGCGGCGGAGTCAAGAGCGGGTCTGGGCGGTTACCCATGTTGTGGGTGCCAAAGTTCTTTGCATGACATGATTTACTGCAAAAATTAACAGACGGAGGAAAGAGAAACGAGAGGACCAACCAGTACGGCTGCAAAAGAGTGAGTACCGACATAACTACCGTAGTAAATGACTCGACGGACCTCCTGGTCGTGCTCGAGCAGCGTGAACGAGTCGAGACGCTTCTTGCAGGTCATGCATGCGAGACAGGGCTGCGAGAATTACACAGAGAATTGCAGTAGTTGCTTGTATGTACCTTGTGGTAGAACTGCGCATCATAGGGGTCTTTAGCTGGATTTGGACGGAAGAATCGAGTGAAATACCTTTCTTCCTGGCCCCAGGACCTGCTCTGCGGCATAGACGGTCTTTGAGCACCTGGGGCAGACTGCAGATCCACTAAAGGAAGCCATTAAGAGTCAGTAAGGTGTGAGTCTCAGTCTTATAGCAACCATTACAGGCAAAGCTGTGCTGTTGTTTGTTTGTGTTACTTTTCGGCACGCTTGCTTTTTCTCCCTTAGATTTCTTACTGCCCCGGCTACTGGTCTCGTCCCCCACAAAAGTACTACCACCAACGACCACACAAGTCAGTTTCTTCATCGTTCTTCATCCCCAGCATCTCATCTGTACCGGAGCCAGCCATGTCCGACGACGAAGAAACCCACAACCAGACCTTTGAGCAGGTTGGTCCCTCGTTTGACTCGTTTTTTGTGTGCTCATTCTCTCCAGGCGAGCGCTGGGGCGTCCTTGACGTTCCCCATGCAGTGCTCGGCCCTGCGCAAGAACGGTCACGTCGTCATCAAAGGTCAGTCCGTTCGACTCCAATCTCACTGAGATCCCCACAATCGATCGCGCTACCAAGGCCGTCCCTGCAAGATCGTCGACATGTCCACCTCCAAGACCGGCAAGCACGGCCACGCCAAAGTCCATCTCGTGGCCATCGACGTGAGCCGCCTTGTTTTTTTTCGCCTCGTTGCACGCGCTTACCCTGTCGCCTAGATCTTCACCGGTAAAAAGATGGTATGTCCCCCTTCAGCGCGCCAGTGTGTTGCCCTGACCTCTCTGCAGGAAGATATCTCCCCTTCCACCCACAACATGGATGTCCCCAACGTCACCCGTAACGAGTACCAGCTCGTGCGTCCACCTAGCCCCTTCTCCTATGATTCCCACTGACTTCAATTTCAGGTCAACGTTGACGACGGGTTCCTCAACCTCATGACCCAGGACGGCACCGCCAAGGACGACGTGAAGGTCCCCGAGAGCGACCTCGGCAATGAGATCCAAACCGCCTTCGATGACGGCAAGGAGCTCCTGGTCACCATCGTCAGCGCCATGGGCGAGGAGCAGGCCATTTCCTACAAAGAGATGCCAAAGGTCGGTTAATCGGTTGGTTAATCGGCTCGACTCTCTTAATACTCGTGCGTCGTCTCTCCCTACGCTGTCCTTACCATAGACTCACAAATTCCCCTCAGGTACATATATATTATCGCTGTCTCCACATCCTCTCACTCACGATCACCACCCATCCTTACCTTCTTCCGCCGCCCTCCTCTCTCCTTGTTGCCGCTCATCCGGCTCCCCGCCTCTTTCGCACACGCCGTTTCTCATCTTCCCCATCTGTGTGACTAGGTAGTTAGCTGTAACACAAATATACTGAATCTCGTAGGAGGCCAGTTTGCTGTGTGTTGTGAGGTCGACTGCGTCCCGTTTCCGCGCTGATCGATGAATCAGTTGGCGTACGGTTGACTCGCGCGGTCACGCAACTAGATCGTTTCAGTTTCCAGTCCTCAGCTTGCGCGTCGCGAGTGCTCAGCTCGTACTTTTGCTTTTTTTTTTTTTATGGCACTCGAGGATGGAATGGCGAGCTTTTGCGCAATGATGCATCCACTGAGCGCTTTTGCTCGTTGATTCTTCGACCTTTCTACCTCCCGCTCAGCTTGGAGCTTGTTTTTATTTCCCTAGTCGTCGGCTCCGCACTGCCACGCGACGTCGAAATTCCAATGCACCGTAAGATAGGGGCTTTCCTTACATCCCCATCCAAAACAACTTGAACGATGCCCAGGTCCGACTACATCGTCGACGAGCACGCCCCGAGCTACGAGGAGGTAAGTTAGGTGCTTTGCTCTCGCGCCCTGCCCCTCCCTGGTCAGTATGCAGTATGCTGACCACCGTTTAACTTGGAACCAGGCCCGCGCAGTGGCGGTGGGCACAGGGAAGCCGACGTTCTCTGTGTGCGCTGCGAGGCTGCGCGCGCACCACATCGTCGTGATCAAAGGCAGGTGCAGCTCGTCGTTTACCAACCGAGCTAACGAACAGTGTATGTACAGGCCGCCCTGTACGCGTAGTGGATCTCTCCGTTTCGGCGGCCGGCTACGGAAAAAAGATACATATTGTCGCTCTCGACGTGCGTCTTATTGCTCTGTATTTGGATTCTCATCATGAAGTAAGTGGGTATCTGTGCGCAGATCTTCACCGGCAAAAGAATGGTGCGCTCCTTTGTCTGTCTAAATGCGAGATGTTGTTCATCTCTGCGGCAACGACAGGAAGCGATTATGTGGTTGAATCACTTCCTCGACGCCCCCGTGCTCAAGCGCGCGGAATACACGCTCGTGCGTCCCCACGTCCCCTCTCTCACCGTGTTGATTATAACTTGAAGTACCGTAGGTCAACATCGACGCGCCTATCCTCAACCTGCTCACCGACGACGGCGAGTCCAAGGACGACGTGAATGTGCCCCAGAGTCCCCTCGGCAAGCGCCTCGCGGCCGATTTTACGGAAGGGAAGGACCTGCGCGTGACGACCCTCACCGCGTTAGAGGAGGAGCAGGTAGGTCTTGAATATTAATATTCATGCCGCCAACTTCTTGAGACTCACTGTACTTCAGGTCGAGTCGTACAAGGAGGCAGTTGACTAAGATCCTGGAAAGCCGGGAAGGAGAGTTGTCGTTATTTGTAAATTATTGTTGCCCGCCCCGAGAAGGAGTCAGCTTCAGGATGTTCAGCTTCAGCGTCTATCACACCAACTTGAGATTCTTGTCATCCAGTCATCCCAACTCAAGTTATGTCTTGTACTGTGGTTTCAACGTCCTCCTTCAGACACCAATCGGTTCCGCATCTCAAGTTCCTGAAGGCCCGCTTGACTGCTGAAATCCAAAGATTTCTCTTCCAATGAACAGCAATTCGGACGACGTCGGGAGCTACGAGGAGGTATTTATCGGCGCACTGAAGTAGTATTTGCGATAATTCTGACCACTACGGTAGACCCGTGCGTGCGCGGGGTCCGTGCCGACCTTCTCCGTGCGTGGCGCCATGCTCTCCAAAGACCACTACGTCGTCCTCAAAGGCGCGCGCACCCCAAGCCCGTGATATACCGCTTACAATGTAACGCAGGCCGCCCCGTGCGCATCGTCGACCTCTCCTTCGGCCACCCAGGCAAAGGCACCAGAAAAATGCACATTGTCGCCGTGGACGTGCGTCGTTGTCTTTTTTTTTTTGATGGATGATATTCCAACGCGGTGCGCAGGTTTTTACAGGCAATAAATCGGTAATTTACCTCGAATGTCTTATTCGTCCGCCCGGTATGATTCACGCGCGAGATTGACAGGAAGAGATTAGGCGCGTGGACGATAGCATCGACGCTCCGACGGTGGTTGCGCAGGCGGAGTACACGCTTGTGCGTTTGTCCCTGCGATTCACACATCATCTGCCCAATGACTGAGACATGTCGCAGGTGAACATCGACGCGCCGATTCTCAACCTCCTCACGGACGATGGGGAGGCTAAGGACGATGTCAACGTGCCCACGGGGGTTCTCGGCGCGCGCCTCGCAGCCGACTTTGCGCTGGGCAAGGATCTGCGTGTGATGACTGTGACGGCGATGGGCGAGGAGCAAGTACGATTTTTTTTTTTCGCTATTCGCGGCAGAAACTGACCGGCCGTATTTTTATTTTAGGTCGTGTCGTACAAAGAGGCGGTCGACTGAGGAGGAGGTCGTTTATTTCTTATCGTGAAATGATTGTATCTCCATAAGGTTTGTGCTGGTGCGGCCCGGGAGCCGGACCTTGTTCGTGCACCAACTTGTAATTGTTTTCCTTGAGCTCTCTTCTGAGCCAAACGCGTCTGAAAGCACCAATAATATTACGTTTTGCCTTCATCTCCTCTTCCTGGAGGCTTGCGGTGGTTTCAAGCCGTTGATCTTACCAAGTTCGCAGTCTGATTTTTGAACGGCGCCCTGACTCCAGTCGTCTATAGGGGCACAACTGATCACTTTAGACAAATGACTCAGACATACCTTCGTTCACTTTCCCTTCGACTTGCCATGGTCGACACGCGGGACAGTGTCTACCATCTCTCCTCGCTAGCCAGTCTGCTACAGAGTCAAGAAGAAACGATAAATTACGGCTGCAAAACAGATATCCAACCGAGGCTAACCTCGCTGGGACGGTCGCTCAATCATTTATCGACCTTGTTGAGCCGGGGCGCGACTGCGAACGAAGAAGATAGAGTGGTAGTCCTCGTCGCTGATCGCTTTGATGCCCGGGGACTCCATATCTGCGTGTATTCCAGGTATGGCTCCGAGCCGCCATCTTGCACTCTTTGTGTTTTTTCTCTTTTTAAAAAAAATTGTAGTCCTTCGAGCAGTCCCATCACCTCGCCCGCGGGCCCCTCCGAGTCGCCATCCGACGTCGCTGCAGATTCTACGAAATTCGGAGCGGGCAAAAAAGTTACCAAAAAAGGTGCCAAGCGAGGAACAATATTTCAGAAGACACTTACACCGCCGGACCCCGCTGCCGCTCTGCCGACTCTGTACGTTCGCATCTCGTCCAGCACTCCACAGAAAGACTTATCTACATACACAGTGACGGCCTCGTACAAAAGACAACATTTGATCTAGACCCTCTACCATTCCCAGAGTTTGTTGCCGAAAGTATCAACATTCTACGCACCGCAGCGGTGAGGGTACACACTGGGAGCCCTAACACCTCAAAAACCATCATGGCCGTTCGGCTTTTTTTTGTCGTATCGTGCATGAAAAAGATCGCAAGTAGAAGGAACTTGTTCCTCGAAACATACGGGTCATTTGAAGAGTTAGAGACCTGGGCTGGTCCGACGGAGGCAGAGGATGTTCCCTCTTGTGAAGTTTCCTTCAAGGGACACTATTTTGCCATGCTCCTTGAAATCATTGGGCTTCCCGCTAGTTCCTCCTCCGAAATCTTCCCTTTTAACAAGGCCACAGCTATTCTCTGGTGGAAAGCTCTAGTCCGCCTAATCAAATATCTATCGTCGAGCTTGGACGAAGAACATGCGGGAAAGGTGGTATTGGGTTCAGAAACGGTACATGATTCTATTCATCAAATTCCATCCGCCATGTGGGAACTTCCTTCGTTGGCAGCACACCTCAGGCTGTTAGGCACGATTTTGCGACTTGATTCAATTCTGTTTATTGAGACATGTCAACTGTTTAGCAGTTACTGCGTCCCGAGTGAAAAGGAGAGCGGCACCGTCGGCAGACCTCCCATCCAATTCAGCGGAAAGCGAAGGCGACGTTCACGACGTCAATGAAGAGGACGACATTCTCCCCCGAGGTGAATTGGTTTTACTTCCAATTATCTTGCTCTCTTCTGATGTACCACAAACCAGAAAAATCTTTGCCGTATAGCGCAGCGCGGGAATGCAAAAGCTTCTTTCGGATAGCCACCGCCCTTTGTGCTTGGACCGTTAATCCATACCACCTACTTGGTAGTCGGATTGCGAGATCTTCTCTCGACATACACTTGTCAATAATCGAATTCCCTCGGAAGCCCATCCACGCGGTGTCGGCAGAAGATTTGGTATCACATTGGACGAACCAGTCGTGGTGGCAAGAAAAGACCCGCTCTGCGGCGCTCACCATGCTAAAATCTCTACCTTCCAACCCTTCAGTGTCTACCTGCCATTGCGAGGCAGGTCTCATCGCTCTCCGTCTACGCGATTCAGACGGGAAGTCGCGCAAGTCTGACGCTGCAGATCAGGTAAGTCTGTTTCGATTTCATACAGATCTTTCTCATCCCGGTTTTCCCCCAGGATGCGCCGCTCGCCATCGGTGTAGCCAAGAAATGCTGCCCGTTCTGTCGAATACTAGCCGACATTGGATTTGGCTCCTTTGATTACACCTGGGACCTCAAAATTCCCGAAGCTCACTCCCGGTATCATCCCTGGGTCCCACCACATTGGCTTCCTCAAACTGTCATGGAACAGCTTGAGAAGCAGCTGCTGGCCATTGTATGTGGCATGCTTCCAAAGGATGAACCTGTGGAAGAAGATTTGCTCGAGATGTGGACTACTCGTGTGTGGCATCAGTCGTAATGAATGTGTTAGCATTTCATTCTCACACTTCTATCTTTTCCTTCCTCCGGGAAGGTCAAGTTTGAGATACTTCGCAACCGTTCCAAATGGTTTCTACAATATTCTAGTCTATTGGATACACGACACGAGTTACAATCACAGAACGAAAAAAACCAAAATCGACGTCAAAGTGTCGACCCAAAAGAGCTTCCAACGAACGAAAGAGTGAAAAACCTCCAATCTCATTGTTTAAAGGGATGGACAATAATAAGATGAGCGGGTGTGTGAATATAGGCAGTGGGACAGGGTCGAGTATGTATCTGATACAGGAGTGGCGTGCGTGGGTGCGAGGAAGGACACAGAAAACAAGAGAGAAACAGGTAAGCGGACGGTGTGTAGAAAACGTGAGTGGCTGGCTCGGCATTTGGAGAGAGAGAGAGAGAGATAGGATGGAAAATGTAAAGTACGATGTATGTATTAGCCAGCCGCCGTCTAATCATGCAAATCGTGAGTGGTGTGCCTCCTTGAGATGGCTTTGGATATAGATTGCATGCGCGCGAGGTGAGATGAGGTACCGAGGTAGGAAAGAGAGAGAGAGAGAAAGAGAGAGAGAGAAAGAGGAGCGCAAAGAAGATGGAAAATGTACGGGAAAATGTCTATTGCGTAGCTAGCTTGACCATCTGCGCGCGTGAGTCAGTCAGGGAAACTATTCTTCGTGTTTGAAACGTGACGCACCTCCCGCGCCCATCGCCTGGTCTTGTTCGTTTCCTGCGGCATCCGGTGCTTCGTCCGCAGCTCCTGCGCAATCCATGGCTTGAGCAGCATTTGCTTCAACTGCGGGCTGCCCTGGAGCGCTTCCGCCAAATCGCCGATAAGACCATACGACAACTTCATTTGTGCGTCTGTTCGCTCCTCGTCCACAGCGCAACGCTGGATCAACTCGAGGATCGACTCGATGTACGGAAGCAACACCGTAACTGTGAAACAACATATCGTTAGCTGCCCCCCAAAAACGGAAAGCAAGTACAAACCCTTCTCAGTGCCCTTGAACCCGCCCACAAGTCCAGTGTACGCCTCCAGGATCCCCTCCCGGAGCTGACCGACATAGTCCATAAGATCGTAATCAAGCTATACAACAATCAGTCATCGTTCAAGGCGAGTAAAAAAAGGAACCCACAGGATTCGGCTGCAAAGCGCCAGCCTGCCGCAGCACGCTCATAGTGGTGTCCAAAAAGGGCTCAAAGGACGGCCCGATGGACATCGCAATGTCTCCAAAGCTACTCAATATGCTGATCTTCACGTTCCGGTTCAGTACATCGCTCTGCAGGTTCTCCAGGAGGACGGTCATGAACTGGTTCGCGTATTGCGCCGCCTGAGGACCCAGTGCGCGGGCGATGTCGCCGATGATGCCGACGGCAACGGTGCACAGCTGAGTGTCTTCGTGCGCTTTGAGAGCGGGGTACAGGTACGGCAGGAACGCTTGGATGTACGGCAAAAAGTTGGTTTCCAGTGCTGTTGCAAGCTGAGGTTAATGGCAATTAAGAATAACAGACAATTACGTACCAGCAGCAAGGGCGCCGACGACAAGGAAGGCGTCCTCGAGGACCGTCGAAGTCTTACCCGCGGATTGAATGAGCTGCAAAATCAAGGTCATGATACGGTCCGCCAGTGGTTGAATTCCAGCGTTGAGTTTCCGGATTACCGACTAAAAGCATGTCCCTTAGCGATTGAAAGAACTTTATTGCGGATACGCACCATGACGACGCTGCAGAAGTTGCTCTGTAACTCATTCCAGTTATTGCGGTCGTCGACGCCGAGTATTTGATTCTTAGACAACGCATAAGAGCAAAATAAGACAGAGATAAATGACGGACGCACCTGCATAGACAACAGATGTTCCATTCTGCCGAGAATGGCTATAACTGTATTTTGAACCACGGGGATGACATCAAGAGTAGCCCCGCTGAGGTAAGCCGAGATGGCTTCATATGCCGCCGTTCTAAAGTTGTGCTCATTGCCCGCGCTACGAAGAGCGTGAACGGCAAGAAAAAACCTATGAAAGCTGGAAACACACCTTTCTGTAACGCGCAGGAGCGCCTGCACAACACCATCTGTATAAGGCGAAAGAGGTCCCGTCTGGGGAGGCTGCTCCGCCTCGCTGTCGAAGATGCCGAGCTGTTCCGCCAGATTCATCAGTGCCCAGCAGCAATTCGAGACGATGCGCGGGTGCTCGTCCGCTAACCCTCCAACGAGCGCAGAGACCAACGCATGCAGATGCACATCGGGCTTGATGGTCTGGATCAGAAGATCGCATATCCGACCAAGGGTCCATGCAACGGTGTCTTTGACGTCGGCGTTGGTGTCCGCCATCATGTCGATGAGGAGAGGGAGCGCCTGTGTGACAAGAGGTGTGAGGACGATGGGGTCGGGGCCCTCGAGGATAGAGCCGAAAGTCATGACGGCGGCTTCACGGTGGTGCCAGTCGGTGGACTTGATGTGCGCCTCGATGAAGGGAATCACAGCCGGGACTATGGCATCTTGTACAGCAGCAGCCAGGAGGGAAAGACAGGTGCCGGCGGCCATCGAGACGTTCCATTCATCCTCCTCCGCAAGTTCTTCTTGCTTGGTTAGCAAGAGGAGGAGAACGGGGACGATCTCTGGTAAGGCGATTTTGGCAAAGTTTTTCGATTCAGTCTCGGGCGACTCTCCATATTCGTGCGCCTTTGAATACAGTTAGAGTCACTCCCATCAGTGCAAAACAAACCGACCTCTTGAGCTTCGATGGCGAGATCCGTCTCCTCCTCGCAGACTGTCGACCAAAATTCAACAGCCTGCAATGCGACTCGTTCGTCCGGGTGTTTCATCCCCACCACGGTCAGCTGGATGAAGATGAGACGATTGCTGGAACCAAGAACAGGCATAAAACTGACCCCAAACAGTGCTTGCTCCATATAAAAGCTCATTTTATCGTAGTACAGACCCATAATCCGCACTAGACATTCGAATGCACCAACCTGAACGGCGACTGTTGGATTTTGGGTTGCCTCGCAGACGACCTGCATAATGTAGTTCCGCTCGCCCTGGCAACAGAATCAGTACCACTCGATATCGACAATGAGGGAGACGAACCTCGCGCTCAAAGTTGTCGCGCACAAACTCGAGAGAGTTGAAAAGGGCATGGATCGCAGCCAATTGAACCTCTGATGAAGGCTCTTCTTTGCGAGCGCCGTGGATGACCGCAGTAAGGATTTCATTAGCACGAAGGGTAAGGATTTCAGGTTTCTGAAAGTAGAGTTATTGGTATTGTCCCAGGAATTCGTGCAATGTGACGTACTATCGACTCGCAGATGAAACCGATCGTCTGGAGGGTAGCAATGCGCAAATTCACATTCGTCCCGGTGTTGACGAATCCCAACAAGATTTCGATAAGATCCCCCCAATGGCCGACCGGGAGCTCTACAGCTGCAATAGCAGCCACGACTTGAGATGCGAAAGCACCAGCCTTTGGGGAGGAGGAGCCCAGGGTCAGAAGGGCGTCGTTTTTGATCTTTGTCTTGGCCTCGGTGCCAAGATTCATCCATCGGTTCGCATACTCTGACGACCGGCCGGATTCCTGATGAAAGACATGGATATGTGCGGAGTTGGAAATGGAAGAAAGTGCGTACGCGGGCAGTCAAGGCGTTTTTCATGGCCAAACCTGCTGCATTTCGGACGAGGAGAGATGAGTTCTCATCCACGAGAACCGATGAAAGCATGAGCATGTATTCCGGCTACATATTCGCAGGCTCGATGAGCACAGGACAAGGGAAATAGGGAAGAACGTACATAGTTATCCCGGGAAGCATTCTCAAGCTTTAGGGTAGCATCTTGACGCGTATTCGTATCTACAGACAGAGACAGGAGGAAGATTGAGTGAGGTCCGACGGAGAAAACGCGCTCATGAAGAGTGGCACGCACCTGCTGAGAGTGTGTTTGCAAGGAGGTCGGCCGCATTCATCGTGGGCGACAGACAAAGAGGGCGACGTCCTACGAGGGGGAAGTATGGAGAAGATTGTTTTTAAGATGTCTATGGGGAGGCGGCGGCGGGACGGCGGGGACGTGCGATGTGCGCAAGGATGCTCAGACAATCCAGAAACACACAGCCACTGATTTGAGCTGTTTGGCAACAGCCCCAAAACAAAAATGGGCTAAGAAACAAAGCCAGAGTCGGTGCGAGCTGATCAGCTCCACAATGTGAAATATTTGCCGACTTAGACGAAAACTCATTTTGGGCTCTAATTAAATACATTTATTATTATTTACTTCCACACCGCCAGCACCTCGTTCAGCGACCGCACTGACCACCCAGACCCCAGCGCAGTCGTCAGCTTTGTCCCCGTCGCCAGCAACACCTCCTTGATCCCGTGTTCCAACGTAGCCGTGTCCTCGGTGCCGTCCGGCGGCGGCAGCCCCAAACACTGCGTGTACGCCTCACTCGCGAGATCCTTCAGAACAAGTAACAGCGTCGAGACGGGCACGCTATTCCGCAACATATACCACGCAAGGTACTGCGAGATGTTGGGCGACACTCGCTCATCCACGACCACCGGCTCGCCGCGCGCATACTCTCTTAAAGCCGCAAGAAACTCGGGCTTTGTCCGCACAACGTCGAGCTGCTTGTCGAGCGCGTATAGCGCGCCGGAAACCGTGCTGTCGCGAATAAGCCCTATCCTGAAGTTGTTTTCCCTCCGCCCACTGAACCGCCGTTCATATATCTTGCTGTAAAAGTCCGCAGCGAACCGCAAGTCCTGCAGATGCATGTGGAAATACCGCGAGCTCGGCGCGATCATGCGGAACCGGAACAGCGTAAGATGAGACTGCAGAGTCTGCGGCTTCCCCTGCAGGATGCTATCCAGCAAATTAGCGTGACAATACGTGTGCAGAAGCCGCTCGGCGTCCGTCTCTCCTTCCTCCCGCGCCATGTGATCTGCGAAAGCCAGAAAGAGGGTATCGTTCGAAAAGGACGTGATAAACTCGGACAAGTCGCCCGCAGGATGGACTTTGGTATCCGTGAGCTGCGGGAAGTCTAGCGTTGCCGCTTCACCTGTGGACGACCGCGACCGGACGAACAAGCTGCGACTTCCACGCGGATCTTCAGTATAGCTGAGGAACGCCGTCCGTCGTTTGACGTAGAGCGTCTGGCTCCGCAAGAGACTTTCTTTGTGTCGCGGGATGTTCGCGGTATCGAAATGGAACGGCCAATACCGCGGTGTGTCGACGCGTATCGCTGCAAGTTTGTCCAGATCCGGAATGAGAGTCGGGGAGATGAGCTGTGTCGTCCCGATTTCCTTGCCATCATTGACAGTGATTTTAACAGGCAGGTAAACAACCTCGGTCGTCTCCACATCGCGCGCGATCAAACACCTTGGCTCGATAGCGAGGACCCAGAGGTGACGGAGTGCCTGGAGGAAGCTTTTGTTGTCCGAAGACAGGTGGTGCGCGCGGGGGAAGAAAGCGGTGACCATGCACGCAATGGCGGCATCGGAGGTCCCGAGGGTGAATCGACCGCCGCCGAGGAAGAGGAGACCCAGAGACATATGAGTGGCGACGTGGATACCGTATTTGAAGGCGGGGTGATACATCGTTTGGTGGTACATCCCATATGCGAAGCGAAGGCGTCGTAGGCATGATATCTCCCCGGTTCCAGCCATGACCATGCTGAGGGAAATGGAAATCAGATTGAGCCCATCGCGCACAGCGGATCGTCTGATTTTATGGTCAAACGCTTGGCCTGCCGCCACGTCAGATAATACTACTGCACAGAGCAAAGAGGACGTACTGTTCGAATAAACCATCCGAGTGAACAAGTCGAAATACCGTATAATCATCATGTACGCCTCTTGCCGCGCGGTACCCGCATACTTCAAACCGATAACGAAACAAGAGGCGGCCAAAATATTGTAATATGCCAATTCCAGGGCGTCGTCCATCGGCTTCCCGTGCTTCGTCCGATTGTCCACCGCCTCTCGAATGGCCGTGGGGATCTGCGCTGCTTGCCAATCCGACGTCGGCGCAACCGCATTCCACATGATCAACGCCTTGGCCAGCACGCGCATCAGCAAAAAGCTGGGCTGGATTCGGTTCAGCGCGAGGACTGTATCAGGAATCGTGAGCATGTCCGCGACGTCTTGTCGTTCGGTGCGGAGGTACATCAAGCCGAGACCCAGCGTCGCAGCAGGAGAGGTGAGGTTGATGTCGAACGAAGTCCCCTGCTTGCTGACCACCGATTTCGCCTCGCCATGGATTAGCACGTTCAGTCGACTCAGGAGGGCCATGTCGGCAGGAATCATACTCCCTTTGCCGAGCATGATCATCCCGAACGAAAGCGCGGCGGAGAAAGTGTACGCTTCCCGGTATTCGTTGCTCAGATCGGGCTGAACGAGGTCGCGACGGCTGATTTCGTTCAGGCAGACTTCTGCCATCCGTCTGTTTTTCGTTCCCATGTAGAGGAGCCCAACACCGGATATCCCGGCGGCCTGAGTCATGAGGGGGACATTGAGGTCGACGCTCGGTGTGGGTAGAAGCGCGGGTGTATGAACCGCAAGCAACTTCGTCACATGCTGGTCGCCGCTCCCAACGTTGGCTGCCGAGAGCCCGAGCAAGACCCCGATAGACGTAAGATCGTGCTTGGGCGTTAAATATCCAAAAGTGTGCCAAGTAAGCATCTCTTTCAGATGCCCCGTAAGACCCAGACCGAAGAGGAAGCCGGCGTGTTCCGGCGTCAGTTCCTGCGGTTTGTTGAACGCGATCCACGAGCTTTCGACACCCCCGGCGGAAGGCGAGATACGTAATCCCGCTGCGACTCCATTGTGGAACTCTCCCCAGCTCAAAGACTCAGCGTGGAGTTTTCCCGCCTCTGGGGCGACGGTTAGGTTGAGCGGCTGCAGGCGAATCGTGAACTCCATCTTCGGGATGATGTAGGCCTCTCTGGTGACGGTAGGCAGCGACCCAAAGGTAAACATCGCGCGGCCATAAGGGAGCGCGAGCGTTCGCTCGGCTATCCGCAGTACCTGGTGTTGGTGCTCTTTGGCTTGATCGTGCTCGCTGATTCGACATCAAGGTAGCCCAAAGAAGACAAATCATGTCGCTTACTTCAATTCCGGTCGCTCCATAACCCTCACAGACGAAATGTTCGAAGAACACAACATCCGTGCAACCTCTTCCAACCTACGATCCTGCCCGAAACGTATATCGGTGAAATCATCGAGGTCGAGTTCGACACCTGAAACCGCTTGCACTTCCCCCGAGCCAGCAACCTTGGCTTCAGCTGCGATATCACCGATGGTTGAACGAGGTTGAGATGGATCCTAAGAGCCAGCGTCAGCAAAAAAAGAAAAAAAAAGAAAAAAAGAAAAAAATCCGGAAGCACGTACAATGAAATCCTTGACAGATCTATATCCATCACCAAAGAGCAGGTCCGGAGCTTGGCTGGCGGAGGCTGCTACATCGTTCCGTCCAACCACACGGTAAGCCTCTAATGGCCAGTCACTGGGAGGGGCGAGTTGACACGTCCTCGCTGCTTCTCGGATAGGCGACAGTACACCAAGAGGTAAACGATTGAGGAACTCGGGTCCTATGCGCAGTTCCACCATACGAAGAATAGTGTTCTCCGCACGCTTTTGGCTCGATGGTTCCGCGCTATCGGCCAGACATTTATAGAGGGTCGTGAGCTTGCTGAGAGTGCCGAGGGGGTCGATGCGACCGAAGGCGAAGGAGGGCACAATATGGAATCGAGTGGCCATGTGCTGGGTGTCGTGCCACGGCACTTGCCAATCCGGGTTGCTGATTCTGCCATACAAAATTGCAGAAACATCGGGTGGCCAAACCGGAAGCCGATCATCGACTTGATGGTCTGGGGGAAGGTAAGAATGAGTGCAGAGCCTGAACTATGAACGAACCGCTTATTGTGGGCTGCGGCCAGCCAGCCATTGCGTCCGGACACAGGCGTTTCCAGTAATCGGCCCATTCAGGTCGAATTACTCGAGCGACCATGCATATAACGGGAGCCAATTTGCTGAGGGCTTTATAGTGATCGATGCTGAGTCGCAGATCTTCGCCAAGAGTGTGCAACGCGTAGAGAATAGGAGCGAGTAGAGTTTTACGCTGCGGAGATTGAAGTGGGGGCTCAACGTCCAAGGTATTTGCATGGAGGGGAGTATTTGGCCGACTCAAAGTCCGTAATGCGGGGTCCTCTCGGAAACGTTCGTGGGAAGGAGATTTCGCCAGAGACGACCAGAGGCTTCCGTCAAAGGTCGAGTCCGCAAAACATTGAAGCTCAAATGTGCGGCAAAGAGCCGAAGTGAGGCATTCAAACTCGGTTCCATCGGACGTGAGGAAACCCCGAGACGACCAAATCTCTAGGAAATTTCGATGAAGCTCGAAGAAGAAATCTTCGGGCAAAGTAAGGGCTAAAATCTGAAGTGTTTGACCCGTGAGATAGTCTGTGCAAACGAAGTCGATACAGACGGGCTGCTCATGGCACCGCTGACGATCGTCCTCGAAGATCAGTGTTGCAGAATGGAACGAGTCGTGCTTGAGACCAACAACTTGGACAGTGCCGTCAACAGGCTGAGCCACATCGACATCCATCGTGCTGTCGGGGTCGAATACCTTGACTTTCACTGTGATCGGAATCTCTCTGGTCCCATGAGTGAGCACCACGAGTTCATGATTGGGTTTCAGGACAAGTAAATCCCACACTGTCCGTCGCGTTATGCGAAGCGATACAGCTCCAAGCGCAGGGAGCTGGGAAACATATTTGAGCTTGAGAGTGTTGTCTTGTCCGGCGTAGACACTGAATAGTAGCAGGGATTTGGAAGCGCGGAAATGGATGGACAAAAGTGAGCGTTCTGAAGATCCACCCCAGCGTCCATCGAATAACGAACAGGAAATGCCGCGCCAATCACTGCAACTATGAGGGATCGTCAGGGAAGCGGGTGATGGACCAGTTACTGCACGTACTCGATGCTTGAAAGCTCTTGTGAGTGTATTTTTCCATCCAGTACGACGCCTTCATTCTACCATGTTCAATCGGGGTCAAGGCACCGTCTACGTCCGATTTCCCTCCAAGAACCATTCGATCCATCGTGACGCTCAGGTCGTTGCGTGTAAGAGAATTGCGACGGGGTCTACCGGGGCCGGACCATTGTGAAGAAGTGCCAGACCCGATCGAAGCCATCGTAGTGGTGGTGGAAAGGGCAGGTGCCATGCCAGGGAGAGCGGAGAGTGGTGGCATATCGGAAGGGAGGACAGGAACGTCGGGTAGAGGGTCTGGGTCGCGGGACCCTGATTTTGGCGAACGAGGATGGAGGCGATCCAAATCAGAGAACATTGTGGACGTTCGTCGACTTGTCGCCGTCGACAAGGATTGGCGATGGCGGGCCACTCGTGCTCGTCCGAGGGGGACTGGAGTGTCCTTGGGCTTGATATAGACGTACCGCCACACGGAAAGTTGTCGTGTATCAGCATCCACAGTCACCAAAAGATCATTAACGCCACCAGGACCTCGGTGCGAAACCCAAGCTACACTTTCCGTGGATGGAACGGCTTTGAGTGGTTTCTTCGAGTTCTCGTCCTCATCCTTGAGGGTGGGTGCACTCAGGAAACCACCGATGATTCCTGAGGTCAAGCCGACAGTGCCTGCCTCGGAAAATGGACTGGTCAAAGAGAAAATGGTCGGAAGCAAAGGTTCTCCAGTGAGGGCTGCTTCTTCGAGCTCACTCGCCTCGATGCTCCTCTGAATCATCACACCGTGGGGATAAAGCGGCCACGCCTTGCGGACAACAAAAGGGATGGAGAACGTATAATCCAAGCCGTTCTTTAGAAATATCTTGCCGATGCTGCGGAGAAATACGAACACGGCTGGCACCCGTATTGTTTTATTCCTCTGTGGTTTGCGGTTCTGCTGGTGACGGGCGAACGGGCCAAACGTGGGTCGCTCAGATGAAGGCTGTGGACCAGAATTCGAATTGGGAGCGTGATTTGAAGCATTGGGCTGAGAGCTAGGTGTCTCAGAACCATTCTGTTCCAGCCAGCCCAGCGTCGCGTATTGGACCTGTTGTCCCTCCTGCGTGAAAGTCCACTTTTTACGCATGAACCCCCCAGAGCTCCACACGACTGTGTCGGAATTCCATGTAATCTCCTCCTCTTCCCAGGGATCTCCGCGAGGAGACAGCGGCTGAGAGCTCACAAACGTCGAGTGTCTCGCTTCCGGAGGTTCGGAACCTGAGCCACGGAGTGCAGCTCGAATTGAGTCGAGGAGGTCGTTTTGTGGACGATCTGAGGCATCCGCAGTCGTGAGGCCAAGATAGGCAGAAGCGGCGGACTCTTCATTGGAAAGAGTAACGGTTATCGTGCATGGTTGCATCCTGCATGGACGCGTCTGGTCAATGTGGCCCTGTTTGTTTCCGACGGCGATGGCATTAGAGCAACCTTAACCCTAGAATCTTGACAGTGCGCGCTTACTTTCATAAACAAGAAATCAATCAAAGCACTTATTGGAGGAGGGAATAATGCACGTCATTATCTACAGTAATACATGTAGAAATAAATAAATAGACAATGCTGAGGGAGATGGGAGACCATGATGTGTAGACCCGAAAAAAATCTACATCTATGAAGCCCTTCACACCCCGATAAGCACGGGGGCGGCGCCTCCGGTCGAAGTTATTGTGACAATGTCGGGTTTGCCTTTAGTGGAGATGGTAAGGGTGAATTGACCGTTTCCTAGCGCAGTCATGGCCTGCGGGTCCACATTGTCGACGCCAGTAATAGCCATGAAGAGTTTGGCTGTGGGACTGGTCGTAAGAGCGGTGACGCTAGTCGATGTCATTCCTGAGGAAAAAATCAGGACATGGCAAATTTGCGGATGGGTGAACTGACCCTTTTGGTTCCTCGTCGAGGCTGCAAGGATTTCGATGACATCTATGCCCGAGCCAGGCGGCGGCGTCGCTGATGAGGAAGGTGTAGAAGTCGCGGATGTGGGCGGTGCGCATGATGTGGTCCCTGGTACAATGTTTCCGGGCCATGGAGAAAGTTGGGCGACAACAGTTGGGGTGGGAGGAGGGTCGGCCAAATAATTTCCGAACACGAGCGGCCCCGATCCTGCTGCGAGGAAAGGAATCAGCTCAAACTGATTAGCCGGTTCTTGCCCCCCGAAAGCGATGAGCTCCGGGAATATGAATGTAAATATCGGTTGGATAAATTGACCGGCCATGATGCCTCTGGGGCCATTCTTCGCAGAATATCAGATGTAAAATCTAAAAGAAGAAAGAAAACAAGCGCACGGCGATCCCATTGCTGTAGCGGAAGCCGACGTTACGAGTGACTGGCGATGCATCCGTTTTCCCGAGGCGGAATACGGTCTTTCCAATGGGCGCGACATTTGCGGGCTCTGCCAAGAGAAGAGGACGTTCAGAGGTTATCCCCGTGCACGGATCGACGTCCATGGCAAACCATTCGATGGTTGTGGAGGGGTCTGAAGCCTGGAAGAAGAGTCAGGGAATACCACTTTTTTTGAGAGTCGGCCTACTATGGCTGTGGCACCTGTTCCGCATCCAATGTCAACCAGGCTGCTGAAATTTCAAAGGAAATACGAACGAGTTTCGTCCGTTTCTAAAGTTGCGTCAGCAACTACAATTGCATATTGAGCCGCCTCCACGCCAATGTACGCCGGCTTTGTCCCAGGAGCAGTATAAATGCCCAGATTGGCCTCCAAAGAATAAACTTCAAGGACGCCGTCCTCCGCTTTTGTGCCGCTGAACGTGATATAGTCTCCGACGACGAGAGGGACCATAATTCGTGGATCAAGGCCGCCGGGGGTTACAAGAGCAGGATCGGGGAACGTGCTTAGAAAAGTAATTATTCAGTATAGATTGCGATTACACGGTGACTGTACTCACAAAGAAGTCAGATAAATTCCATTCCCATCTACTGGACTGAGGGCCTATCAGCATGATTATTTCTCGAAAATACGTTACTTACCGATTCGTCAATGGGCACTCTGAATCGGTGGTGTTGCGCGGAATGCAAAGAGGAACGCCCTGCAGATTTTCATAAAAACGATGCTCTCTCCGAGGTGTTATTCCCATACCGTGGAGGAGTGAATCGATGGGTTGTCGGGATCGACCGTCCACAAAGGGTTCTTGGTGTAGGGAAACCCATAGCGACCGAGCGGGCTGAATTTAATCGTTCAATTAGTAGGCTCATAAGAATTTTGATTTCACGAACTCGTTCAGGACGCATTCCAAAGTATCGACCCAAAAATGTCCGCTGGGATAATCGATCTGGGTGATAAAGCCTTGAAGAAGGTTCAAAGTCTCTTGAACAATGTAGATTATGCCCGCGATCCTTTCACCCCGAACGATGTTTCCGAAAACCTTGGAAAAGTTATGTCACGCGACCTGCCACAAGAATGGTCCCACTCACTGTTGTCTCCCAAGAGACAGAGCCGAATAATGGCAGGTTAGGCGTAGTGTTATTATTAGCATCGACCGTGAACATCTCGGACCATGCCACGGTGATGCTGGGGAGAGTAAGGAGCGTATTCTGACGAAGAGTCAAAATCCCCGCAAGACAACGTTGCTTCAACTCCAACCTTTGGGACGGTAATTTTGATTCCATTCACGGTCATACTGCCACCGGCCAAAGGGCCGTCCGCGACATTCAGCGTCATCCTAGTATCCCATGAGCAGCGTGTTCACAGAATAACCGGGACATGCGGCATACTCGTCGATGGTGCCAATGAAGTTGAACGGACTAGGGTCATATGTCGATGTGACCGCTGTCTGCTGGGAGTATACAACGTCCACGAGGACAAGTAATGCCAGCGCACGTCGGAAAACGAGTCCAAGGTTGGAAAACATAGCAGGATGGCGAATCTACGAGAGACAGGCAGGCCATTTATATTGCCCAAACGAGCCGTCATGTCCGATGTCCGATGGCAAAGAAGGCGAGCAGAATATGTCATCGACGAGCAGGACAGCTGCGCAAGCGGCGAGGGGTAGAATTGTGTTCGAGAACATATGGAGCTGCGCTTGTACCTGTCAGGGCAACTTCATCAGGAAAGTAGTAGCGAAAGATGCCGGACGCATCGCCGGACGTTCACAAGTAAGTAGTACAAATCTGCGGAGACATGTCTGCCATTCGGCCAGGTTATCCCAGTTCGGAAAAGTAAACGCGTCTGTTCCCATTGAGCGGCCAAAGATAAGCAAGTGGGCACTTTCATCAAAGAGAAGGCGACTGCGCCAAGAATGTCTGTAAAAGTAGGCTTTCAAAATAGCCCCTAGCCCCACCTGCCATACTGATCCCGGTTGTTCGAATCACTGTCAAAGTTCAAGGCTTCAAGCATGGTGCCATTGAGAGAAAATTAAACCGCAGATGTTGACCCACTGAATTAGAAAGGTTTAGACTCTATGCGAATTCGTAACTTTGGCGAAGGGACTCCAGATATTTTCTGAGACGCCGAGCGGACCCGAGAAACTTTAACAGCCACGATGGGTTGGTCCAGGTACAACAAGACCGGAACCGAGCTTCCTTACTTGGAACCAAGCGTATGGTAGGACGAAACGGAGTGTTGGTATAGGATCCGACGACCGGCAAAAGAATGTTAAACGCTGTATGAACCATAAACGGAAGGAAAACGTGAGAGTTCGGTAATTCCTTGGACCACGGCCCAGGGGCGACAGAACATGATCACTGTTGAGATTTTTACTTGGCGTGATTGCTAACCGCTTTTCACCTGGTTTGATAAGTGTTTGATACCTAAAAGCATCTTATCTTGGTTAGTTCCAGGAGCTCAAGAGATAAAGCGGTCCTGATGTAGACTAACGTAGAATACCACGTATGTGACTTCGCAAATTGCAACTGCCAGAGTTACGAACGGAATAAATCAGGGACGCTTCACAACGATTCAGAACGTTGAGGCGAACACCAGCGAACACCGCGGAGAGAATAGATGTTACTTATGATCCTTGTAAGATGCATTCTTCCATTTTGCTCTGATAGCCTCTGATACCAAGTTTGGACGAAATCTGACGAAATGCCGAGCGATATGTCGGGACCTTGAAGAGGCGACTCAATGCCGAATTGTTCGTCAGTGTTGCCAAGAGTCGAAAGTGACAGCAGGCATCCGGCGCCCTTCAGAACTTGAAGGAATGTTACGAGACTAACGAGACATAGTGTTCGACATCAATCAGCAGGATTTCCGACCAAGGACGCATATCAGGCCACAAAGGGCCGATATAAGGCTACCAGCAGGCAAGCAAAAAAAAATCGAGTCAGGTAGCTCAGGGAGATGGGAGGAATGGCGCAAATGCAGAAACCAGAAATAACATGGATGGCCAATAAATGGCCAAAGCGAGAACTATGAATCAGACCGCGGGCCGGGTAGTTGGTCCTGTTGGCCCGAGGCTGTGGACTCGGTTCCTCCGCCGGTTTGGAACCGTGGCACCGACCGCATGGTAAGGGTACCACGAAGTCAATCCGTCAGGATATTGAATTATGGAGGACGAACCAGCGCTCTGAATCCCCGCCCAACTCGACCGTCGATCCCACCTCCCACCCCCGACAATCTTCGGGTAAAAACCCCATCGCCGCGTCGTCTAGACCCACGCCGAGCGGGGTTAAATATCCCCGCGTCCATCCTTCTTTGCCAGAGCAGTTTTTCTGAGCCTGCCAAGCCCAAAATTCGCCTCGGACCGTTCTCCCTAAAGCAAGCTGCCACTCTCCCACCCGCGCACGCCAAACCGAGCCCTCGACATTCCGCACAAACACCGCTTCGTCGCATTCCTCGTCGCGCCAGATCTCCTCGTACGGCGTTAAGATTCCCGTCGCCGGATTGACCATCTCGCCGGCTTCCAATGTCCTCCCGTCCGGCAAAGGCGTGTTGCTCCCAACATCGACTACGTCCAACGGACTCTGAGCAACAGAATAGGGTTTAGAATTTTCTGGTCAAGAACTGGCGGGACAATTTACGAGCGTTTGCGAGTCGATGTGGTGCGTGAATTTCGTGGAATTAGGCTCCACTGTCGGAGGTGAAAACCCTGCGATCCAAAGTAGCATTGGATTCAATACCAGAAGACCGATAGCCCGCAAACGCCCAGTCGAGGTCGCCGCTTTCCTTGTCAAATCGCACGTCGAGAAACACGCCGCTTTTGAGTGCAGTCAACACAATTGTCCGCGTCGGCTCAGAGGCGTCATCCGGAAGCCAGCGGATGGACTCGCGGTACGAGATGGATGCGGACATGTTGAAGTTCGCGTTCAAGTCCAATTTGGGTCATTATGTTATCCAAGATTTGTGAGCTTATTTTTGATGGCGCGTTCCATGGAGGCATTTCGTACCATGCAGACTCCAGACTTGTAAATATGGCATGATCTCAAGTCAGTATCGTGCTTAGTAGGCGGCATAATATTTGAAGTAAAATCGAGAACTCTCGAAACCAAGTGGTCGGCGGAGTAAATCCGATGGTCGTCTCCGAAAAACATGATTCAAACGAAAAGATCTAGGACACCATGTGCTGCATGCATCGCATAAGCTTCAAGATTGTATGCTAGGATGTACAAAAACTATTGAGCGAGATGTGAGAGGAGAGTAGTGCATCGAGGAGAGAGACAGATGAGAGATAAAAATGAACACGAAAAAAAAGCAAGGACAAGAAAAAGAAAAGAAAAAAGATTTCCATCCATTTCCACGGCGAGCACCCTACTGCCAGTACTGCTGCTGCCTCCCCTGGTAGGGATAGAACTCGTTTTGCGCCTGCGAATAGAGATGGCCCTGCGGGCCCTGCTGGTGGTGTGCGCTCTGCTGCGGGCCCGCACCGCCCGCACCGACGCCGCCGACACCCGCGCCTCCAACGCCGCCGAAGCGATTCGCCCCGTAGAATCCCTGCCCTTGCGGCCCACCCTGCCCTTGTCCCTGGCCCTGCTGCTGACCCTGGCCCTGCTGCACGCCGCCTCGCGCCGCGCCAACGCCGACGTCCTTCGTGTACGCCTTGTACGCCGTCTCGGGCGAGCCGCCGCGCTGCCCTCCGCCTGCCTGCGGCCCACCCGCACCACCCTGCCCGCCGAGCCCAATAAAGCCCTGCGCGCCGCCGCCATAAAGCGGTTTCCCATACTCCGCGCCGCTACCCTGCCCGAGGCCGAGCGTGTGCTGCGGCTGCTGGTGCGCGCCGTGACCCTGCGACTGCTGCGCGTAGTCGTCGTACCCGCCCTGCTGGTACAGCCCCTGCGCGGGCCCGTATCCGCCGCCCTGTCCCTGCGCCTGCGCCTGGCCCTTTACGCCGAGGCTCCCTTGACCCTGCTGCCCGGGGGCTGGCGCATTCCCAGGCCCAGGCGGGCCCGGGAACATCGCCGGGTACTTGACGAACGGCGGCGCGACACTGTAGCCCGAGTTGTACGGCGCGCCGTAGTATTGGTTCTGCGGGTACGTGTAGTAGTGGTACGGCAGCGGCGGGGGTGGGTAGCCTTGCTGGCCCTGCGGACCGGCGGCGGGCGGGGGTTGTTGCTGGCCCGCACCTTGTGCCGCCCCGTGCTGCTGCGCGGACTGGCCGGCGGACGGAGGAAGCGCCCCGCTATTCGGCGGCTGCTGCGGCGCTCCGGGGAGACCCTTCACGTCCTCGTGCCCAAGAACGTTGCGGTTCCCGAACGCCGACTGCTGATATGTGTCGTAGAAGCCCTGCACAAACCCAATCAATACAACAAATTAAGGAAAGTATAGCAAACTTACGCGTTGGGTGTCAGCATGACCATAATCTTGCTGTCCAAACCCGGAAAGGTGGGTGCCCTGTTGGTGCTGGCCTTGGCCGCCAAGCTGACTGAATGCGCCGTACGGTGTATCCTGCGTCTGGCTCGCGGGCGGCGTCGGTGTATGGAAGTACGGCGACGAGGTGGCGGGTGTGGGCTCGTTCCGGAAATAGCTCGAGTGTGCCGAGGTGGGCTGGTGCTGCGGGGTCGACTGTTGCTGGGACGGATCGATGTGGGTCGGAAGCCCATGCTGGGCGTACTGGTGTTGGGCATGCGACTGTTGGGGAAGATGCTGCTGCTGCTGCTGCTGCTGTTGCTGCTGTTGCTGCTGCTGCTGCTGCTGCTGTTGCTGCTGTTGCTGCTGCTGCTGCTGCTGCTGCTGCTGCTGCTGTTGCTGCTGCAGTTGCTGTTGCAAATGAGGGGGAATATATCCTCCAGCCATGTGCTGTTGCATGTACGCCTGTTGCTGGGGCGTGAGCTGGCTCAGCTCTTGCTGCATAGCAGGCGAAATGGGGGTCTGCTGAGCAGCTAACGCTTCTGCCAAGGGTACAACCTTCGGCGCTTGCGATACCACAGGCTGCGAGACGGAGCTCGGGAGCGTGTGCTGCGAAGGGACCTGCGGGGAAGCCTGCTGAGGAAGCCCTTGCTGGAAGAGCGCCGAGCCGAGCGACGCGGATGTAGGCGGCGGCACAGCCGCCGGTGGAGGTTCGTGGTGCACTGGGGCGGGGAGTTGGGGTGTCGGAGGTGACTGCGGTTGCGGCTCGGGTGCAGGCTCGGGTTCAGACCTTTTATTTGACGTTAGACTTTGAGTCTGACCAATTGACGGGGAATGTACTTACGAGTTATCGAAGGAACTCTCTCCCCCAAGACTAAGGCTTCCAAACTGCATGCCGACCTTTTCGATGCCAGAGCCGAACGAGCTGGGCATGACAACGGGCTGGTCGATCGTCTTGTAGCGAGCACTGCTCCGGTGGGAAGTTGCAGCTGGCCGAGCAACACCCGCAGGTTTTATTGACGGGGATGGAGAGGCGACTGGGGGAGCGGGTTCGGGCTCTGACGGAGGGACGACGGATTCCTCGGCGGGTTCGGGAACAGGCGGCTCCTCGACCTGTGGCTCGGGGATCTGCTGTGGTTCCGGTGTCGGTTCTTCCGGGGGTTCGTTGACAGTGGATGCCCAGACGTCTGCTGCGGATGTAGAGGGCTTGATAATAGGCGCCTCTTCCTCCCAGGCATGAGGCTGGACGGTGGTCGGCTCCTCCCAGCCGACTTCCTGAGGTTCAGGTTCTGGTGCGGCGGGGGAGACGGCTGGAGGGGGTGCGATTGGGGCGGGTGCGGGAGGGGGCGGGGCTGGTTTTTCTTGGGGCCTATTGTCGCGTCAGTATCGCCGCGCCGCAAAGAGAATAAAAAGCGAACCGTGCAATCTGAGCCCAAGACATTTTTGATGTCATCGGGGTCTTTGAGATTTTTGCGTGCGACACAGCCGGAGACGAGGTGGTGGATCCGTTGACGTCGGTGTCGCCGCCCCAAGTGGACGTGGTGCTGGTGCCCCCCAGGTCGAGGGTGTGACGGAGGGGGTGGGTGTCTCGACTTGCTCGCCCCAGTTGGACGGCGGGGCTGGGTCAGACGAGTCGGTGGCCCATGCAGCAGGCGAGTCGGGTGCCTTTTCCGTGGCCGGGGGACCATCCGCCCAGGCGTTGGCGTTTGAGGAATGTGCAGGAGCCGGGGAGGCTTGGGTGTGGGTGTGGCCATTGGCCGGGGCCGCGCCTCTGATCCCGCCGCGACTGCGCGGTGCAGCGCCGCCCCGTGTAGACCCGCCGCGGCCGCCACGCGCGCCGCCTCGCCCGCCACGGAAGTCGCCGCGCGAGGACGAAAAGGAGTCTTTGGAGGCATGGGTCGGGGTGTGCCCCTTCTTGTCCTTTTTGCGCGTTACTGCCCCCACTGCTCTGCACGGCCTGCGCGGCGTTAGCACGCTCGAAAAGCAGCAAAGAAGGTGCGCACCTTCACTAATTCTAGTGGCGGCCAGCTCGACGTCGCCAGCGACCTCTGACAAGAGCGACTGGAGGTCTGAGAGCGAAAAATGAGGCGCGTCGAAAAAAAGCGCTGGATGCAAGACAGACCATCGTTTGACCAGGAGGGAAATAGTTCTTGGAGCTGGCGCGCTTGGGCGCGATACTTTGAGTTGTCGGCGGTGGTTGCGGGCGCAGCAGCCCCAATGGCAGTTTTATACGACATTTCAGCGCGAAGATGGAAGGAGGGCGTGTGAGTACCCGTGCAAAGTAAACACGACCACACATACACCCAACATAGCCAACACCAAGCCAACACTGCCCTATCTGCTAGTTGCTATAACTGCTATGAACGACGCAAGGTGCAGCGCTGAAGTCACAAAAATAAAAAACCCATGTCCTTTATAATTCGCACAAATTTAAATAAACACGGACTGGGAATCCAAATGTTCAACTTTACATTCAACCATGTCTGCAAATTTCTAAACAACATAATACCCTGGTAAAGTCGTCTCACAAATCACACGAGCTGCCCCGTACCCTTACGCCTAATATACAGTATCCTCGCAATAGAAATAAATGTCCCACCACTGGCAGCCGCAACCATAACCTTCAAATGGCGTCAAAAAAGAGGTCCCAGACAGTACACATACCGTGTTGAAAATCACAGCTGGCGGCCATCTGAATTTTAAATCCTCAGCGGATCCGAGGAGAGCCCCCGAGACGGGGTTCTCAACCAGCAGGGCGGGCGCGACCACGCTGAATACAATGACCAACCGAATCCTATTCAACGTTAACTAGAGTTCAAAGGAAATAGAAACGAGGATTAGCACCCGTATTCCCCCTGATGGTTGCTAAAGCTGACCATATTAGCGGGCATCAGGGCTGCGTCTGGTTTTGGTGTTAATTAAAATCGAGTGGATGAGACAACGGAATACGCACATGCACCGGAAGTAAATCCATACAGGAAAGCAAAGACGACGAGCGCAGCAAAATGTTTCATCCCGAGCATAGCAAATGTAAAGATGGAACACGCGTATAACGACGCGATCACCAGATTGAACGGGCCGACGCGCAAGGAAAGGGTCATGTTGACGAGACGGCCCACGATGATCGTCAGCTTGAAACTGGTGTCATTTCACGCACATACAGTAACACATCAGGGAAATGAACCTAGGAGATAAAAGCCAGCTCCTTATCAATTCCGCTGGTAACAGCATACAGCTGCAAGTAAAAGACTGGAAATAATTAGGAAAATATCTGCCGCATGGAGCAGCCCATACTTACACGGAAAGAACAGCCCTGGACTCGTGAAAGCAGTTCGCGAAGAGCAGCAGTGCGGCGATGATCCCGCCCGTGGCGCGGATGGCCGTGGTGAAATGCGTCCGAGATCCAATTTGGTTGAGCATAATGGGGAAGAGGACTCCGCCGCAGGCGGCACCAGAGGTCACGACGGCCATCGCGACGGTGCGCCGTCGTTTGAAATGATGGCTCACAATCGTGAAGGATGGGAAGAATATTAGGGCGGAGAATATACCCATGCCGACGCCTTGTGCGAGAAAAACCTGTTCGAACATCAATATTCAAAGAAAAACGCGAAATGAATAGAGACTCTGTCACCTGATAGAACTGGCCATGGTGGGTCAAGGATAAGAGAGATATGCAGATGACGTAGAAACTCGAGCCAATGATCATATAGTGACTGTAGGGACATTAAGAAAGCGTACAAAAAGATGTTGAATCCTCACAAGTATCCCGCGTCCACGCCTCGTTCGATTAATGCGCCGAAGGCGTACTGGATAGCAAACTGGAAACTGCCTATCCAGCTGCGGAACAGGATGAAGAATTGGTGTCGCTGAACACGCCTGCGGCATACCTGACATCCGCGGGCGTCTTGTTCTCCAAAAAATGTCGCGTGTAATAATCTAGAGAGGATATTTATGGCTCACCCACAGACAGTGGAAGTGCACCCACCTTGATAAACTCCTCATTGATGTACCTGGGGTTGGTTGATTTCAGGGGGAACAGTTGAACTCGTGTAGAGCCTACCTACCCAAAGGTGCAGAATTGGACCATCCACCTAGACACGTGGTCACCCAAAGTCAGGACACGCGATTTTAACTTACGCGCCCGCCATAGTCATCCACGCCTCCCGTCCACCTTCTGGAAAAAAGACGTCGACATCGGCCGGCGCCGAATTCGAATTCGACTTCTCCACATCGCCAAGCGTCGGTACGACAGTGCTTTCTGAGTTGCTTGCGCGATGCTCTTGCAGCCTGGGACGCTCGAGGTCGCATTGCAGCTCAGACATAGAGCCAGCGCGACAATAAATTGAAACCAAAGGGGCGAGTGGAGTCGCCGTTTAAATTTTCGGCCCCTTTCAACGTTTTCTCCTCTTTCACCACTTCCCAGGATCTTCGACTAGCATTTGACAAAGAGGTGCACGATTATGCCATTGAAACCCAAAAGGAGACCGGGGAAGCCGATTTCCATGGAAATACGTAGAGTTCAAGGTTGAGATGGGAAGCGGGAGATGCCGGTCCGAGTTGGTTCTCACGCTCTCGGTTCAACTTCCGGTTTCCGCTTGCAAAGAAAATGTGGATTTTTTGCAACGAAGGTAGCGCCACGTGTGGCTTCAATTATCAACCGAATTGAAGCAGCCAATACAGGAGGGATGGGGCTATTTAGACAGTGAGTTGAGAAAAACTAGCTGGAGCGAAGTAGATCATGTTCAATCCAGAACAATAAAAATGCAAGCTATTGTAAACGCCATACGACAGCAGGGAACTCAATGAAGAGCCAAATTTATGCACGGCGGCGTTCGTATTGCCAATCAGAGATAAGCTTCGGTTCATCCCGTTCTGAGGCTTTATCGACAAGCGCCGCCAATTCAGCATAATTTTGGGGCCCTTCGTCCGTCGTTGATGCTGTGTCGATGAAGGTGACCAACCCCTCTTGGTTTTTTGAGCTTGGAAAGTTCTCTAAACGTGGCAGTGCCTCCAGTCTGTATTGAGAAAGAATCAACTTCTGTCGGTTGATAGATTTTAGATAGGTCGCGCACCCTTCCTGCAAGAAAGCAAGACCTTCTGCGCCTCTTGTGTTTATCACCTCAATGCTAAATTTCATGTCAGTGGGATATTGCAGTTTTGCCTGAGCTTGACAGATGAGATCGTAGGTCCGCGTGGAAACATCTACGACACGATCCTTTCCGTGGGGGTCTTGCGAGAGTCGGACGTGATCTCGGAACGCATCTAGGCAGACCGAAAAAAGGTAATTTATGACTGGACATCGATTCAGTCAACCCACTGCGATTAAAAGATGTTATCTGATGCATCTCACCATCGACCGTGCAATTTAAACGGTCCATTCGGCTGATTGCTCCTATGGCGAAGACAGAGCCTCGTGAAATTTTCTTGCTGGACGGGGTGTATGTATAGAAGCGGTGACTAGAAACATGAAAACCCACCCAATTTGGATGGAACCTGAAAAGAACATACTAGTTGATATTGCTCAACATGCTACTCCTTAAAGTCGTTTTTTTCGGCAGCGGCTATGAAGGCGAATGGATGGGTCATTAGTAACATATGCTTAAAATGGCACTCACCTATCATTTCCGCAAAAAGTTGAGCGGCATGATCGTTTGCGATGGTGTAATCCTCGAACTCTGCGATTACAACCAGGGTCCCGCCGACTGTATGCAACTAAGTTTTGGACTGTCAGTCATGACCAAGGAGGTCGAGAACATCAAACCCATGAAAACAGGGTCCCCGGTAACGCAGCTTCACTTCTATTCACGATTCTCCCGGAGAATAACGAGAGAACCGCTTCGATGGTCTATAGTTTTTGTGTTAAAAACCAGGTGTAGACAGGAGCTGCAAAAAAGAATATAACATACATATTGCCCTACGTTTGCAAGACCCTCTTCGGTGGTCTGCATGCCGTCCCTCTTGACCCACCCCCGAGTTTTATTCTTCGGTGCAGCGAGAGCGGGAGAAAACATTTGGGAACGAAGGATACTTCCGGAAGCAGAAGAAATGTGTCGCCGATGAAGTATGTGACCTTCAAATCATTCCATTTGATCTGGGACGAGGGTGTATCACCGTCCGAGTCAAACCGGAGCTTTTTGGCCTTCCTCGCTTTCTCTTCTTCAAACCCGAGTCCGAACTTCTGATACAGACGCTACTCCAGGTAGTTGAGGCAAAGTTGAGGTGGTCAGCTCGCTCGTTCTGCGAACCCCTGGACAGCCAAGCCATAGTCGAGCCGAGCGCCTCCAGTGCCTCCTCATCGGTGCAGCCAATTTTTGGGAAGTCCTTTGTCGAAGGCGCTGGAATTCTAGGTCGCTTTGGGGACATATTGGGGATAAAGAAGATAAGGAGCGGCTTACAAATACTATTGGACATTTTGATGGCTCCACGCCTCCTAAGCTGGAGATCTCTGTGGCAGCTATGAACAACATTTACAAGGTCGAGGATATTGCTGTAGATTTATCCTTCATGTGCATTTTTTGGACAGCGATACTCAAGCGTTGACATAAACTTTTGTTTGATTTTTAGGTGTTACAATTATCTGTTGGGATAATTTGAGCGAGTTCCCTGTATCGACACTAACCTTGCGTGTCCAAGGCGTTCCTCGTCGATCGCCGTGCGGCTACGCTGTGCGCCCGCGAATGCCCACGAAATCTAGGAAAATGAGTTCTTGCGTGTACACGCACGTATTGTGGAATGTGTCTGTCCTCGTCTGGTGGAATCAACGTCGTGGTTGGTGACGAGCTCGCTGGTGCTGTTGTTGTCATATTCGTGCGGCGAGTCGGTCATGAGCGGGGGATTGCAGGTCGAACGGTCTGTCCATGTCGCTTAAACCGGCTTTCCCACGGTTCAGAATGACAGACTCTTTCGCAATTTATTCTCTACGTCGACTCATTTTAGATCACCGCGGCTATCACTCAGCCAATCCAGCCCCGCCCGTTTTCGATGAATAACCCTCGAGTCGTTCCTGTATGAAGATGGAGCTCCAGTCGGTGGCTCTGACAAAATCGGCCCATGTTCGGGGTGCCCTGTACAGGTGCTGCCGACTGGGCTTTGTATCCTTGCCGCCGAAATCTACAAAACGAAGGGTCAACATCAAATCATAAGTAAAACGGTTTCCGGAAATACGTACAGCCAAACTCCTCGTAGTATTTCAACATTTCCAGAAGGTCCAACGCAACACGGGGGGGATACTTTGTAGCTTCTATGAATTCTTCGTCGTTGATTTGCTGGTATACAACTTTCTTTCTAGTGACTTCCAAGATTCGCCATCGGGGCTTTGAAAACGAAGACAAAGAGGAACCCACTTTGGCTGAGTGACCGGCCTCAAGGAGTTTGAGTGCAAGTGATTGATGCAATAAGACCCGGCCTGCACAATAAGCAAAGGGACACCAGACAGGCGCGCGTACACTAGACTCGAGCCAGTCGTTATTCTTCAGTATTTATGACAGTCGATAAATAGGGCACCTCCGGCGTAGCATCAAACGACTGTCTTTGAGACCTCACGCTCTTGAGACTGGTTCGAGTCTACGCGTACACTGTAATTTCGCCTTTACTGTCGAAATGGTCGACGTGTGTGTATTTTCCCTCGGAATTTCGGCAACTGGCTCCAACGCAGACCAGACGAGTAGTTCGACACCGGCAGCCTTGGCCGCGTCGACCATCATCTTCCCCTCCGCCACTTCCTGGTAGAAAAATGAGAATCCACTCTGCATCTGGAACAGGAGTTAATTGCCCTGTTTTTGTCAAGATGTGCCCAAAAATCTGTGATTATCTGCGTTCAAACCGAGTCGATTCATACAACATGCTGAAAACAGGAAAATCTTACAAACGCGATATTGGCTCCCGCGAAAGCGTTTTCCACCACAGTAGCATTTTCAACCGCGAGGGACACATTCACCGTCTCCAGCCCTGGTTGGCGAGTTTCTGCGCTGCAGGTTTTGTTGCATCACGCGTGAGACCCCGAATACGATATGGTTTGTCGGACTTTGCAAGAGCCTGGATAACGCTTCCACCCTGGTTACCGGTGGATCCCACGACAACAACCAGAGGTGCAGCTTGACTGGAGGAGATGGGCATGGTATAGAAGTTTACCTTATCGTCAGACTGGTTTAAATGTTCCTAGTTAGTTGGTCATGTAAAAGCTTTTTCCGCTGTTGAACTACAACGATTGGTAAGAAAGAAAGCCCATTTGTAAGGGATAAGGATCTGCACTGGGGACGGTCAACACTCAATAGGTCAATAGTGTTGAGAGATTTTAATCACGACAGTTCGATTTGTAACGATTCCTAAGAAGCTTTGTCATAGTGAGATTTTGTACGACGTCCGAATAGTTCCAATAACGCTGAGATGCGGCCGTGAACAAAACTGCGGAAGGATGGACAAGAACGTCATTCGAGTTGAGGTACTTGCGCTCGGTTTCCGAGTTTCCGATCGCCCGACATTCTTTTCTTTTCTTTCATGTTGCTTGGTCACTTTCCTTCGGGCTTGAGGTTTTGAGAGTCGAACGCGGTTACAGCAAATCCTACCTCTGCTCTTTGAAATTTTACCAAATGCAAGTCGACTGGTCAACGATGTAACGCATCGCAAAACATAGAGTTCAAGCTCACGCACTGGTCTGGGTCGTTCCTTTGACGGAGCTGAAAGAAATTATCAATCCTCAGGCGATGTTAATTGCAACTTAGGGAACCCATCATTCTCGCCGAATCAATTGCAGCGTCCTGTTTCGTGTGCATGTATTTTTTTGCGTACACCTCACCAAATATACTGATAGTTAGATATGCCGCCATCACAAAAATGCGTGCGATGAGGGCCGAGATGCAGCGAATTCGGTTCAGAAGCGGTCACCGATTTGCCGCTATGATTGTCTTGCAGAATGAAACTCATCCCATGAGCCCGGGCAGGTTGAACATGGGATTCTCGCTGTCAATCGGTACACCTTCCTCGGGGTTATCGCTCGGCTTGACGTCGCGCCAGAGTTTGCAGATACCTGCGTCCGGGTCTGCAAGGTCTTCTTAGTCGAATCATACACGAGATGAAGCGGGACACGCACTTGCTCTGTTTGCGTACGCAGCGGCAGCGACGACGTCAATGACGCGCTCGCGCACGACGGGGGACGTGCGGGACGAGACGAGAAGGTCTTGAAGGGTCGAGAGGATCTTCGCGGAGGTGGACTGTGTGATAAAGGTCCCGGAACAGTTGCGAAACATGATAGCCCAGAGCTTCGTGTAGGTCAGTTGCGGTCCATTTGCAGTCCAGGGAACGTACGCGGGTAGCTGCGAGCTGTCCGGCGGGCTCGCCGTACTTGAATTCACGGCGCAGCGCGCGCACCGCCTCTTTGGCGTTGACCTCAGTGGCGGAGGCCTGATGGCAGACATCGAGGACCATCGTGCAGTCCTCCGATGCGGTGGCGCACAGGAAGCCTGCGAAGAGTTAGTCTTGAAAGAGATGAACACTGGACACACACCAATCTTGCGAGTCAACTCGTTCTGGTCATCGGATCCGCTGCTCATATTCGGAGGGTGGCGTGAGTGGTGGGTGTAGTCCTGAGTATGAGTGATTTTTGTCGAGGGAAGCTTCCTTTTAAGACCAGAGAGAAGGCAGTGGACATGATTACAACTTTTTGCATCGGAGACGTAGATGGGATGGGATCAACCTCGAAAGCAATGTACTATTCACTTGAGCCACCATTTTATTATGTTTCTTGATACCGTCAACGTTCCAAGTCGCGGTGGTCCACGCCAACTACGGAGACTCAGGAGTCGACTGATCGTCGGCGCCACTTTACATTGGGGGCAGTGTGTGGATTGGATGGGATTAGCCTCAAGGGCAATGCAGACGTCGATGTTCTCGTTACGAGTCCCACGAGCGGAAAGTAGCGTCCTTGATGCATATGCGCAGAGCGTTGAAGCGCTGAAGTTTCAGTGTCCAAAACTTTTTGTCAGTCAAGTCAGAGGGAGAAGTTGTTCACTTTATATAAAAGGTGTCCAGAGATTTGAGCACAGAGCGAACGTGGTTAAGATTCGGGCGCTTATGTCCGAATAAATCCGAACGGGTCTTTTCTTGAACGTCAACGACGATGAGCTCGTACAAGGCCTTCAAGGAGGACTCAGTCTCCGGACTGACTGGATCCAGTGTAACGCACGTCAACATGATCTCTGCCGTCGCGCTGGTTGGCCTCAATTCCAACTCTTGGTCTGTAATTTTGACGCGAAATAGTGTAGGCCTCCATCGCACTGTACTCTACCCTCCAAACACGCGTCTATGGCCCCCGCGCGATCCCCTTCTTGGTGGCTTGGGCACTTCTCACCATCCCCCTTCTGCTCTCCATGACGCTATTCGCCAACAGGCCTGCACTCCTCTCGATTCTCCTGCTCCTGCCGACTGCGCTCATATTTCTGCGCACAGAGCCTCCTACTAGTGCGATTATGCCTATGCCGACCACAGGAAGGAGTCCCGGCTCTGTACCATCCAGCCCCACGCCGCAGAAGGCGGACAGTGTGAGGCCCGTGCCCGCGCTCACGACGTATCGTGCACATATGATGCTCATGACCGTCCTCGGGATCCTCGCAGTCGATTTTCCCGTCTTCCCTCGCGAGCTTGCCAAGTGCGAGTCGTATGGCGTGTCGTTGGTCCGTTTTAATCATCACAGTTGGTTTCAGTGCTGGCTGACGTTGATTTGCAGATGGACCTCGGCGTGGGCTCCTTCGTGTTCTCCAACGGCGTAATGTCAGCCATCCCATTGCTCAAAGACCCGTTCCACCTCCGTGCGCCGCTGCTTCCGAAAGTGAGCGCGGTGGTAAGGAAGACGATCCCCATCATTGCGCTGGGAGTTGTCCGGGTTTTGTTAGTCAAGGGGACAGAGTATCCGGTGTGTTCTCCCCCGCACGACCCGTTTGTAGCTCATCGATTTAGGAACACGAAACGGAATACGGAACGCACTGGAACTTCTTCATTACGCTCGCCCTACTTCCTATATTTGAGGTTCTTCTGCACCCACTCATCCGTGTCGTCCCTGCATCGCTGTTGGGCGTCGGGGTCGGTATTCGTATGCATCTCTTCGATGATATTTGATTCTTAACTCACCGTGTATTAGTGCAGCAACTCGCCCTCTCATCCTTCGGATTGAAGCACTATGTCCGCACTGCGCCCCGCTTGAACTTGATCAGTGCCAACAAGGAAGGGATCGCCTCCCTCGCGGGTCTGTCACTTCCTCTTCAGCTGCATCCTTGATTAATCATCAAGAACGCATACACAGGATATTTCTCCATCTACCTTCTCGGCCTCTCCATCGGAACCCTCATCCTCCCGCCCTCTCCAGGCTTCTTTCGGCGCCTGCTCAAGGGGCGCTCTACGCCAGCGGAGCTCGGCGCCCCGCGCCAAAACGACAAGGGTGCGATTGAGCTGGCGAGCTACGCCATGGTCTGGTGGGCGCTCCTCGGTCTCGTGAGTCTGCTTCACGTAGACGAGGGCGTCTCGAGGCAGACGGTACACTTTCCCTTTCCGCCGGTTCTTTCGTATCCTGACTAACTGGCGCACAGGCGAACCTGGCTTACGCCCTCTGGATCGTAGCGTTCAACACGAGCTTCATCCTGGGTTACCTCGTGCTCGACATGGTCTTCTTCCCCACCCCAGCCACAAGATCCAAGTTGAAGCCTCCCGCGTCCGTGTCACCGATACCAGTGGCAGGTCCGCGCGCGCCCCCGCTTCTCGAGGCGATAAACAAGAACGCGCTGCCGTTGTTCCTTCTCGTGCGTCCTTCCTTGTCTCCGCTCCGCTGTGTCGAACCTCACCTTTCATGCAGGCGAATGTACTCACTGGCCTCGTCAACCTTTCGATGCAGACGATGTACGCGCGCACGGCGGCGTCGATGAGCGTCTTGATGCTTTATACGTTCGCCGTATGCGGCGTCGCGTGGCGGTTGCGGGAGACGCGCGTGTGGCGCTTGTAACTGCATGTTTAAATTATATTCGGTTGATAGAGCATGGGTCGGAATATATAACTGTATACCGAGCTATACCGTACTATACAAGCAGCAGCTTTCGCAGCGTCCGCCGTTTCTCCTCTCCAAAACCAATGAGATCAAAATACTCGTCGACACCGCCGTATTCGGTCTGTAAAAAATTCCATACGGTCTCTACAACTTCCGGTGGAGCCTTTGTATAATTAGCGTCCATGCCAATCTCTTCTACCTCTTTCATCATGGATTCCCGGACTGGGGCAAGCCCCTCGTTCGAGAGGGCATAATCCGCTTTCACTTGTTCTAGTGGTACACCCACCACGAAGAGAACGAGCATAACGACCAGGCCCGAGCGATCCTTGCCTTGAGTGCAGTGTATGAGGATGGGGTACGATTTAAAGTCCGTGAAAACGTCGAGCGCCTGGCAGATCTCTGCTTGGCAAAATCGCAGCGAATCCTTGCTCAAACCGAGCAAACCTGTGGGCCGCAGTTGGAGTGTCTGAGTAGATAGGTCGACGATAAATTTACCTTTGGGTCCGAGCACATTGCGACCGAGGATACGAATGGCAGCCATTCTGAACTGGAAAAGCATCAGTGTCAGAAACCATCTGTGGATGCAGGTTAGTAAAGCGGAAGATGTGGATGTCTGAATCGTCGCACATTATTTGCCACCACTTGAGCTGCTTCAGCACGGCCATTTCGAATTTCCTCCCGACAAAATTGATGTAGATGGTGTCCCAAGGGCCCTTGTCTGGGACTGGGGAGTCCGTCTTGAGTTTAACCTCGGCGGCAGCACGATACCGATTCTTGGCTTGGTAGGTTTGCGCCTGCTTGATGTGCTCCGACTTTGTTCGCAGGTCTACGACAGTTTCGAGGCCGTATTCCGATACGAGTTTCTCGCGATCGGCGGGGGTCGCGTCGTCGAGACGTCCGGAACGATAGATGAATTTTTCGCGAATGAGGTTCTTACCGCTGAGGGAGTTCACGACGCGTCCGACGTCGCGAAAGTTGTAGATTCCCGTGAACGGAGGGTTGGTTATGGTGCCCGACATCGCCTGGGGAGCTCAGGCGAGGTAGGAGCTGATAGAGAGACTAATGCTGTCGAGTTATTTATCGAGTTGAACGAGGAATTGGAAAAAGGACGGACATGGTGTCAATGAAGCTGGGACTCCATCTCAGCGATCAACCTAACTTTACTATTAGTAAGACCTTAAATAAACGCCTCTTACTCCGGACCCATTATGTACATCTAGATAGATGTCAATGGCCCAAGGCTGTTCCTCGGTTCTCAACGTGGACCCCATGCTTGAATACTCCACGGGCTCCAATTACAATTATTTGCATAACTCGTGAGAATCGCGACGTCACCACACACATGTGGAGCGCACTTGAGCGAGACTGTATCCCTCATAGCTCACGCAAACCTTCACATATTGCGATATTTCTGGCACCGTTCGAACCAGAAAAAACCCCCGCATCTGCCTATCTACTTTTTAGGCCATATAATCACTGTTTGTTTAGTATGATATGTTTGGATCGCCGAAAAAACTAGATAGGTCGATGCGGGGGGTTTTTCTCGTTCAATCCATACTAAACACTCTGGGGTTGCACAAAGATTTGAATGAGCTACGGGTGATTGAGTGTCGAACATTATATGTGGGGTGACATTTGTATTCTCACGAGTTATGCAAATAATTGTAAAAATGGTGAGCTAAAAAATCGCGAATGACGAGCCAGGCGATCTAAAGTCTTTGGAAGAGCAACGAAATCACCGAACGCCCTAAAGCTATCGAGTTTTATGAGCACCTTCAATTAACGAGCTTGGGGATTCAGCTAGAGTCCTTAACCGCTGAGGTTTGTCTCGGGAATGCTGATCATTATTTATTTTTTGTGTTCACCCCTACTCTCAGACTTTGACCCTTGAATCAGGTCGCTTTATATGTGTTCGACAGAAGGAGGAAAAGCAAGACCAGGTCCTCATTGTAGATTTGGCGGAAGGTAAAAATAGCAATGTCCTACGACAACACATTACCGCCGATTCCGCCATTATGCACCCGACTCAGAAAATCCTGGCCTTTAAAGGTATCTTGGCATTTTCTCGCTCTGATTCTGCTGATGTTGCCTGCGTTTCACAGTTGGACGGACTCTGAAGATATACTACATTGACACCCAACGAGTGCTCAAGTCCCATGTCAACGATGTGGACGTGGTCTTCTGGAAATGGGTCTCGGATACGACCATCGCAATGGTCACTGAATCGTCTGTTTTCCACTGGACAATTGCCGACCAGACGTCGCCGCCTCAGAAGATGTTCGACCGCCATCCTTCCCTCAATGGTGCTCATTTAATCAGCTACCGCACCACTCCCGATGAGAACTGGCTTGTCCTCGTCGGCATTTCGGGCATTAAAACGAATCCTTTCACATCCAATGTTTTCAGAGGCTTCATGCAGCTTTACAGCAGAGAGCGAGCGTCAGTCAGCATATAGAAGGGCATGCTGCCGCTTTTGCAGAGATAACGCAGGACGGTTACCGATACCCGACGAAGTTGTTTAGCTTCGCTGTTCGGACTGCAACTGGCGCCAAGGTAATTCTATTAATTCTCCGCGCTTCCACTCAGCTCACTGAATTCGATGTAGCTCTATGTCGTTGAAATTGACCACAAGGCTCCTGATCCCCCTTTCGTCAAGAAAACTGTGGATATGTACTTCCCCCCGAGGCCACAAACGATTTCCCCTTTTCAATGCAGGTCTCGAAAAAGCACGGCATCATTTACCTCATCACGAAATATGGATTCATCCATCTGTATGACTTGGAATCCGGAGCCTGCGTTTACATTAACCGTATATCCGAGGAGATCATCTTCGTTGCTGCCGAACATGAGGCCACCGACGGCATTATTGGGATCACCAAGACGGGTCAAGTCCTCAGTGTGAACGTCAACGAGCAGACCATTATTCCTTACATCTTAACCGTCCTCACCAATACCGAGCTTGCATTCAAATTGGCCAGTCGTACGAATTTGCCAGGGGCGGAGGATTTGTACGTCCAACAGTACAACCAACTTTTCCAGAGTGGCGAGTACGGAGAGGCTGCCAAGATCGCTGTCAACTCCCCCAGAGTGGGTTGTCTTTTTGCGTGCATCTTCGTGTCAGTTTCAAATATCGTTCTAGGGCATTTTGCGGACTGTTCAAGTAATCGAAGCCTTCAAGGCCGCCCCTGCGCCGCCCGGCGGCCTCTCGCCCATATTACAATACTTCGGGATATTACTCGAGAAGGGCGAACTCAATCACCTCGAATCTCTCGAAATCGTTCTTCAAGTCGGCCGCAAACAATTGCTCGAGAAGTGGCTTCAAGAAAATAAGGTTTCTTCCTCCCTTGCCCTTGGAGCTCTCCATATCTCGTCATAGCTTACATGCAGTGAAGAACTTGGAGATTTCGTTCGCCTTCACGATATGACCCTTGCTCTCGTCTTGTATCTAAGGGCAAACGTCTACAACAAGGTCCTGACTTGTTTCGAGGACCTCGACGCTGGTGACATCATCTCGTGTTTGAAGAATGTTGGAGGCACGGACTGCTTTGCATTGGTGCAGAACGTTATGAGAGCAGATCCCCAAAAAGGAGTCGAGTTCGCAGTTCAACTTATCAATGATGAAACAGGCTCACTTGTTGAGATCGACAAGGTAAGTTGTTAACTATTCCTGTCGGAAATGATCACATCTCTGTTCAGATTTCGTGCTTAATTGTGTCCCAGAACCTCGTTCGACCCGCAATCGATGTTCCGCAGGAGAATGGCTCTTTTCATTCCCGTTTCCTGGAAATGAAACTTAACGAGGTAGATTTTTTTGCCACCTTTTGGTCTCGGTAACTCGTTGCTCAATCAGTCTGCCCCTCAGGATCCGTTGACCGACGGGATGCGTCTCGTTGACGCTGTCCTGCGAAACCAAAAAGAACGACGAGCGTTGTTTGAACAAGTCAATTCTCATACTATGCTATGTTCATCATCCCATATGACCTCAAGTACAGGTCTACTCTCCCAACGATCTTCGTGATGCGCTTCGATTTTGCGAGCAGCGGATTTGCAGCTCGCTTCTTGCCGTCCTGGGTTCGCGCGAAGCTCAGCACGCTGTCTTGCTCCTTGAAGGCACCAGTGCCCAATCTTTCCTGGATACTGTGCAGGATGTGTGTCTCATGCTCGTCTTATTCCGACGTCACTGACTGGAACTGCAGGTGCTCGACAGAGGGTCTTTACCGAGTGCGGAGCATACTTCGTAGGCTCGGCGGTTGATTATCCGGCTTTCTGAGGCGCGCGACCAACTCCCTTCATCGCTTTTCATCATAGGCGTCACCGACCACGACGAGCACCCAACATTTTGCGGTGGTTTCGGCGACATCTATCGCGCATCATTCAGTGGTAACACGGTTGCTCTAAAACGCATCAGGAGATTCAACGTAGGCACCGAATCGCCAAATAGTCGTCTGGTAACTTCGCCGTGTAGACACTGTCTCTATTACTGACAGTTCCGCAGCAATTCTGCCGGGAGGCGCTCGTGTGGCAGACGCTGCGTCATAAGTATATACTCCCTCTGATCGGCATCGACCGTGATACTTTTCCATCATCGTTTTGCATGGTATCGCCTTGGATGAAACATGGCACTGTCTTGAAATATCTAAGGGAGTATGGACGCGTGAATGTCGAAAAGATGGTGAGTCGATGCACCCGATTGCACAAGACTGCCTCACGTTTTCGAAGCTCTTGCAAATAGCGGAGGGCTTAAGTTATTTGCACTCGATGAAAATTGTGCACGGCGATCTGCGCGGGACCAACATACTTGTATCGGACGATTGGAACGTGTGTCTAGCGGACTTTGGCTTGACGGGCGTCATCGGAGACAGCATCGCCACAAGCGGCGCACTCACGTCTAGCACAAACCATGCCGGAAGCCTGCGGTGGTTTGCGCCAGAGTTGATAGCGCCAACCCTTTTTGGCTGTACTCGATTTGTGCGGTCGTCCGCGACCGACGTGTACGCGTTTGCCTGTGTCTGTCTTGAGGTGGGCCGGTTAATTACAATATTCTGAGATATGCTAACCTGTGTTCAGTTGTACACGGGTAGTCCACCGTTCTCAGATGTCTCGCCAGACGTCGCGGCCATGCTGAAAGTGGTTGCCGGAGAACGACCAGCACGGCCGGCAGCCATGTCGGACAAGCTGTGGGAGCTTCTCACAGCGGCTTGGGCGCAGCAGTTTCTTGATAGACCTGACATCACGCAGATTATTGAATCTATGAAGGCGCTATTGGACTCGACTATTAACTAAACTGTAACCCCGAATGTACGCTTCTCTCCTCTGCAGATCTATTATCTCCCTCCAGATTATTCGGGGACGATCACCGAATTTTCGTTTCAGGCCGTGGAACTCAAGCAAGACAGCGGCCGTGTTACTCCAACGACACTGATGGTTCAGTTTCACTGAAGCCATTCATACTTGCCTTACTTTTCGAGAACGAAGACTCCCCTGCCGTCCAGCCAGCCATCTACCCGATTCCGCATGCAGTATCTGTCTCCGTTTAGGATCGGGAATCCTAGTATTGTGATAAGAGTTACTTTCATCCTCGTCGGAAGTTATCGACTCCGAGAGCGTAATCCTAGTCGTGAAAAAATGTGAACATCTATGTATGAGTCTTATAACCGTTCTTGCATACGATTATTCCTCTGCACGTATGAACTCGCAAATCTTACCGTTCTACTTTCTCATAAATCTCTGCGGAACGGATCTCTTTAAGTAAATGAACTCGATCGATATATCTGAGTGCGACTAAATTGTTGAAGAGGATCAAACGAGGACGTGCGGATCTCGACGTTTCGGCTGGTGTGTACAAAAAACCAGTGGACCAACGGTGGCAAGACTCCTGCCACCACCCGCCTCGTTTTGATTATCCTGGAAATATTGCACGGCAAAGATTCCCGAATTTGAAAGCAGCAGGCCATCATACCAACATAACCGACGACCCTGGCGAGATCCGAAAATGTGAACGCAATTCGCACAATTAGGTGCATTGAGCAAGTATTTAATACATCCTCCCCAACTCTCTATACACGAGCGAGGGGAATTTGCGCAGTATGGAAAATTATCGCGGTGCGAGACGGGACTGTGCGCGTCCGCGTCCGCCGCATTCACATTTAATCAATAAAGAGTCGGTCAAATCAACTGTCCCCCGCTCTGCTACGTCCTCGAATACGGCGGCAAACTCGCAGTCGATGTCGACGGCGTCAGCACAGGCGTTGCGGAAATGGCAACCTTCCCCGGCGCCTCGGGCAGCTGCCCCGCAACGGGGCGCTCGAGGCCGGGCGTCGCGGGGCGCGAGGCGGCGGGCGTGGGGGGCGCGGAGCGGTTGTGCACCATGTGCGCGCGGATGAGGTGTCCTGCGGCAAGTGCGGAGAGGAGGGAGAGCTCGCCGGCCATGACGGCGGCGGCGATGACGCGCGCGAGGCCCTGGGAGTTTTGGCCGGGGCGCGTAGGGTGCGCGCCGCGCAGGCCGAGCATCTCGAGCACGGCGCCCTGAGGGCCGAGCACCGTCCCGCCGCCGACGGTGCCGACCTCGATCGAGGGCATCGACACGGTCATGAGCAGGTCTTGGCCGTCGTTTGTCCTGTGTACAAGTCAATTTGATTGAATGAGAGAAGGAAGAAAGGGACGTACGGCTCCATGAGCGTCATGCAGTTAGAGCTGACAACATTCTGTGCGGGGTCCTGGCCAGTCGCCAAAAAGATGGCAGTGAGTATATTCGCCGCGTGCGCATTGAACCCGCCAATCGAGCCCGCCATCGCACTCCCCACCAAATTCTTCTTCGTGTTCAAATTGCACAAGGCCTCCACAGTCGTCTTGAGCACCGTCTTGACGACCTTGCCGGGTATGACCGCCTCGGCGACGACACTCTTCCCCCGCCCCTCGATCCAATTCATCGCCGCAGGCTTCTTGTCCGTGCAGTAATTCCCACTCAGTGCAAGGACGACCATCTCGGGGAACTCGCCCTGCATCACCTCGAGCGCCTTCTCGGTGCCCTTGGAGATCATGTTCATTCCCATCGCGTCGCCCGTCGCGGTGGCGAAGCGCACAAACAGCGTCCGCCCTGCCATCGCGGTCTTGAGGCTCGTCAGGCGCGCAAAGCGCGACGTGCTCTCGAACGCGGCCTTGAGCGCGCCGTGCCCCTCGGGACTCGCGATCCACGCCTTGCAGCGCGCGGCCTCGACGATGCTGGGGAAATCAATCGCAGGCCCGCGCGTCATCGCGTCCTGCGTGAGCACCGTCGTCACTCCGCCGCCCGCATTGAGCGCCTTGGCGCCACGCGATGTCGACGCCACAAGGGTGCCCTCGGCGGTGGCCATCGGAATATGGAAGGAGACCCCGTCGATTGTGAGCGGGCCCGCGATGCCCAGGGGGATGGGCACGTACCCGATGACGTTCTCGCAGCACGCGCCGAGGACCTTGGCGTAGTCGTACCTTTCAAAGGGGACGTCGGACACCTCGAGCGTTTGGGTGAGGGAGGCGCGTGAGACGAGCGCGCGGCGGACGCGCACGGCGCGCTCGAGGCCGGCGGGTTCTTGCGCGGGGGCGAGGACTTTTTCGAGGGCGTAGCCGGCGATTTTGCCGGCTTGGGAGAGGAGGATGACTTCTTCGTCGCTCATCTCGCGGAGGCCGTTTGACTTGGGGGCGCTTGCGAGTAGGGCGATGAGCTCGTCCAGCTGGCGGGGTTCGCGTTCTGGTTCGTCAGACTCGTCCTCGTCGGATGCGTCGTCTGCGCTGTCGTCGGAAAGGCGGGCCTAATCGCGTCGTTAGTGAGCTATTTAAAAAGTTAGAAGGAACGCACCCGTCGTCTGGCAGGCGTCTTGCTGCGCACGCCGCGGCCCCGTGCGCGCAGGCGCCGATCGACGTCGTCGAGCGAAAACGTAGGTACCACACCCGCGTCCGGAGCGGGCGTCTGCGCGTGCACAATCGAAATCGGTGCAACGACCGGCTGCTGCAGCGCGCTTGTCGACGCGTTCGCTTTCTTGATATCGCGTGCCCACCCGTCCTGCTCCGGCAAATCCTTCTTCGCCTCCCGTTTCACCTCTGCCTTCTCCTCTGCTTCCTTCTTCTCCGTCGCAGCCGGCACTACCGCCGCCTCGTCCTTGACCTCATCGAACCTCACCCCGCCGCGCGCCCGCCCAACACCGCGGATCAAATACGCGTTGAGAAGAACAGAAAGGACGAGGACACCGACGATGCCTTTGCTGAGGACGGGGTCGCCGACGAGGCGCGTCCAGGTGCTGAGCCCGGCCTCGATGCGCGAGACGAGGAAGCTGCGGCGGCTGGCGGGGCGCGTGGGGCGCAGGGTGAGCGGGGGGCGCATGCGCACGAGGAGGCGCGGCTCCGAGTTGTCCGTGGTGGAGGCCGCGTCGGGGATAAGCATAGCGAGGATGGTACGATCGAGGGGGGTGGTTTGGGCGACGGCGGAGTGGGGTGCGGGGCGCGGGAGGGAGGTGAGCGGGGCGGAGAGGTTGAGGATTTGGAGGCCGAGGAAGGCCGCGAGGAGGAGGAGCTTGAGGCGCGCGACGGGGTTTTCAGGCTCCGAGCCCTGTTTGGTGTTGCTGCTGCTCGAGATGTTCGTGCGGGCGGGGAGGAGGGTGCCTTTGGGCCCGAAGAGGCGCGCGGAGAGGCTCAGGGAGGGTCTCGGGGTTGAGGAGGATGGGGTTGTAGCTTTGATGCGGCGGACCTCGATCATGACGCAGAGGATGGCGGCGAGGAAGGTGCACATCATGAGGCAGTCGAGGGCGAGGATGAGGGCGGCGAGGGCGCAGACTTCTGCGAGGCCGGCGACGCGTGAGCCGGCGCCGAGGGCGAGGACGCCGATTTCGAGGATGTAGTCGCGGAGGATGGGGAAGTAGGTTGCGCTGAGGGCGTCGAGGATGACTTCACCGGAGGGGGTGGACGCGGGGCGGATAGCGCGGGGGTGGGTGAAGACGGCGCGGGCGAGCCGGAGGGGCTTGTCGAAGCCGACGGTGCAGACAAGGAAGGGCAGGGCCTCGGTGAGGGCGACGGGGTGCATGGGGATGCGGAGGAAGGTCGCGGCGGAGACGGCGAGCAGCATCGCGAGCACGGACGACGAGACGATGGCCAGCGGGATGAAGAAGGACGAGCCCAGGGCGCGCGAGCGCGAGATGAGGAGGAAAAAGGTGACGTGCATCAGCGAGTAGCCCGTGAAGATGAGGACAATGTCCGGCGTCGGCGTTTTCTGCGCGACATGAGCGCGCGTTTGGATACCAGAGTGAGACGAACCTTGGCCAAGTCGTAGAAACGGAGCACCAGCGCCCTGAGGGCATAGGCGACCCACTTGCCGGAGCGCATCTCTGCGATTGCCTCGCCCTGGACGTTGGACTCGTACGCGATGCCCCAGCTGTCGACGGGCAGCGAGCGCAGCGCGAATTCGCCGTCGACCTGGACCGTCTGGGTCCAGGACTGAGCAGTCTTGTGGAGATGGGAGAAGCCCGAGTGGGACGCGGCGATGTGCCGTGTGACGTTGTCGAGCGACGCGACGTCGAGCCGCGGACCGCCGAAGACAATCTGCTGGAGGTCGAGTGTGGGGACGTGGTCGTCGTTTTTCAGCCAGACAGTGTTGCTTGTGGGCAGCCAGTGGCCCTCGGACAGGACAGCATAGGCTGCGCGGACGGGGGGCGGGGGCGCGAAAAAGCCGAGTGTTTCACGGTGTTGAGGATGTGCAGGTATGCGATGGTGCCGACGACACTCAGGAAGACTATCGTCTCGATGGGCGAGTACGCGGCGTGGATGGCCAGCGGCTTGAGAATGGTCCGCATAGTGGCAGGAGACAAGCGGCAAAAGCTGTAATAAGTTGGGGCACCGCCAACATTTATACAACATCACAAATTCTCGTACCACCGCCGATCGTATGAGACACAATAATCAGAGGACCCCGGCCACCCGTTCTCTGCGGCCGCTATCGTCTCGATTCTTGTCCAATCTACCCGGGGAACAGCATTTCCACAAATTCACCCCCCGGCACAACATGAATGCCACCCAAATGTCCGATTTTCAAGGACGTCGCGGGAGTATCTACGAGGCGTTTCAAAACGGGCAGTTTTTAGGCGCCAAGTCCGACTGACCGATTTGAAAAAAAATTCAAGTCCGCTTTACCAAAGACGTGGGGTTAACGTTTGCGAGTGGAGATTTTTCCCAAAAAGCGTCGGGCCAAATTTTTTGCGAAAAAAATCCAAGTCCCCTTAACTCGTGAACCAAAGACGTGGGTTTGCGACTTGACAAATTTTCGTAAAACGCGAGCCAAACAACCCACTTAACTCGCAGTTGGAATTTTTTTCAATAAAATAAAATAATCTTCCACGTGACCCCAAAGTGTCGCCTCGGCAACTTGGACTCTCCGCACACGAGCTTGAAAGCACGCTTGAACCTAACACAGCAGACGATATCAATCTACTCTGCCCCACCGTCCACTCCGCCCTCCGCGGCCCGACAGCAGTGTCAATGGTTTGCTGGACCCACGTCTGCCGTACTGTCTTATCTTCTACCGATCCCCGGCGTCTACAGTACTCGACAACATCCGTATTTACGATCCTCTGCTTCTTTGCTGCTTCGGCTTCGCAGGATTCATATCGCGAACGTTCGCGAATTCGAGATAAGATTATCTACTGACTAGTAGCCTCTTCGCGGGCGTGCCTGTGGGGCGCCCATACCGTATCGCCACGGCAAGAAAGATAGATATGCCGTCGCCCCAGAGCCCTCCTACTACCACGGCGACTATTCTATGAATGCATCTGGGCTGAAAGATATGTATGTTATCATCTTAAAGCGTTCTTATTATCGCGGCGACTATTGTACGACTGCATCTGGGCCGAAAGATAGATATGTTACCATCTTGAGGCGCTCTTACTATCACGGCGACTATTCTACAACTGCATCTGGGCCGGGCGTGCGCACCGTATTAGTACTAGATATCCGACCTTGTGGAAGATGGCCGACGCGCAGAATCTACACCAAGTTTACAGCACTCGATCCGCGCCTACTGCTAGCTCAAGCGCGCAGATTCCCTGCCCCGGGGCTCCAATGCGGGGTCATCGTCCCCGATTGTACGCCCATGGCTTGGCATTTCCGAACCAAGCCCCCTGGTCCTCAGGGTCTCGGACCCGAATGTACGACGCGTATGTAAGGATCCACCCCAGATCCGCGCAGCGATCCCTCAGCTAGCAAATACCATCTTGTCTGAAGGAGAAGAGAGTGTGATAAGCAGGTTATTAACTAGGTTACTTATGCCGGAAGCGATAAGAGAACGAGACCCGAGACACTGAGACACGAATCGAGTCCTAACTTACCGCCCGACTACTCCTATACGGCGCCGGCGGCGCCGTCTGCACCCCACATAACAGACCTAAAATCCCAAGTGCAAACAGAAGAATCTTTTGACCTCTGTGCTACCTACTCCGGGTAAATCGTGGTGGGTTGGGTGGTCGGGGAGAATAAGACTTGCATGCAAACTGCAAACTTGTCCGGATATCTATCAACGCCGTCCTGTCATTCAAAACACCCCCCAAAGTCAGCAACTGACGAGTTTGGTAAAACCTCGTTCCGCTTGCGATCCATACCCTCCTTCCTCTTTCACTCACGAAGATGCGCTCCCGCTTCAACCATGTACCGGCCTTATGCGATTACGGCCAGCGGCTCAAGATCGATTATATTTAGTTCCGAGCAAGGTTCCGAGTCCACGATAGTGAAGATTTGGGAAATCTGGGGTCAAGTTTATGTGATAGATGGGTGGTCTAGGAAGGCCTCGTCAGAAATCCGAAACATTCCAAAATATGCAAACGCACTAGGGAATTTTTTGCGCGGTTGTGATTTTGTTCTAAAATCGAGGACGACATACTGCTTGAGGTCACCTTTCGTTATCCAATCATTGTAGGCCCCTCCCGGGAGAAATCGATCTAGGTGTTCGTCGATCCGGTCCCCTTCGCGCAACACTTCTATGCCCCATTGTTTCGAGCCGGTGATGAAAAAGTCGATACGCCCCGACTTCGTGGCACTCTTCCGGGTACCGAACTCAGGCGGCAACCATAAGCATCTCCCTCCTCCTGTTACTTGGTACGTACTGCGGTAAATCTCATTATGCCACTGCGCTTTGGGGACCGACGGTTTCCCCTGTGAATCTGCAGTGTGTCTTTTTGCTTTGACGAGGGCGTTGGAGAAGGCACGGGCCGCCGATGATGCGAAAAACGAACTGTTCCAGCGTCATGGCTTCGATTCGGTCCGTATCTCGTGCTAAGAGAAGAGAGAGTCGTGATCTGTGGAAATGGGAAGGGAATTCAACAACAACACTCTTCTCTACCTCGTCCAGAGTAACCCACCCGCGTTGATGAGCTGCACGGGCGCCAACTGGGAGCTCCAGCGGCTGAGAAATGAGGACTCTGGAAGCTAACAACTCCTTCAGAAACTGTACCACCTCCATATCGCGTTCCCGATGTTGCAAAACTCAAAACTGATTTTTTTTCTCCCTTGATAAAGTTTTTTTTTGTTGGGTCCCAGAATCAGTCTATACTGCCTAGGTACATACCCTATGAGGGTAATTGCAGTACTACAAGGTCGCAGAGCCCATCATCGCGTTGTGAGATGGTCCTGTTGTAGCCAGATTTGAGTGCCATCAGTCAAATTCGATGGCTCGGGGTACTCCGGCTCCCTCTGGCCCAAGGATTTTAGGTCAGAACGAGCCCAACAGGTGTAGAAACCCCTTAACTGGTTTTGGCAGTACTAGATGTTCATAGTGTTCAAAAAAAGTTTCTGAATCCCTGTGAGAGTCTGAAATTCACTAATTTTTGAAGGTGTGCACTTTAGGCATGAGAAAATGGAGGGTTATAGAGCAATGTTGTCAGAAACCCAAAATGTAGCCATGGTTGACTTCGACGGCAGATGCCGGGCCATCAAAATCTGCTGATGGCACTCAAATTTGGTTGCAATTGGTCGTGCAGCACGATGGAGGGGCCCTGAGACCTTGTAGCGTGTGACTACACTTATAGAGTATGTACTGATGCAGTATAAATGGATTCTGGACCTGGGCAAAAAAAAAAAAAAATCTCAGTTTGCGTTTTGCAACATCGGGAATGCGATAATTCCAGTGCAACTGAGATGATGGATTTCAGTTTGCATTTCAGCTGGAGCTGATAAGCAAACCAAAGCTATCAATTTCGGTCAAGCTGAAATTTGGGTCGGCAGATGACCTGCGGATCATCCGCCGCTCATCCGCAGATCATCCGCCGCCCATCCACTGATGATCCTCCGCTCATCCTCAGAGGATCTGTGACCTCCAGCTTGGACTCATATTTGCGTTACAAGATATACAAGTTCTCATGGGTAAGTGATCTGCACATGAGCTGGAGACTCTCTGCAGATGAGTGGAAGATTGTCAGCGGATCATCTGCGGATGAGTGGCGGATCATTCGCCGGCCAAATTTCAGCTTGACCGAAATTGATATTTGGTTTGCTTATCAGCTCCGTGAAAGTATGGGTTATGGGATTACCGGGGAATGGACCGGAATCAAAACCGGCGGCAGCATCGGCATTAGGCGAATTTTGATGATGTCCGCATTTGGATATCATCTTCTCGCTCTCTCCCTCTACATCCGCCCCACACGTCATGCAGCTGCAAGATTGTGCAAGGTGGCTCGCAAACAAGCATTAAGACTGGGCAAGACACCCGTGGGCTTTTGAATGGCATGGACAAAGGGCTTTCCCTTGCAAAGATAAAGTGAGTACTCCTATTTTATCGGACTATTACTTCAACCTCCACATTTATTACTACCTGTATTCGTATTCTCCCCATGGAATGAGGCACCTTGTCAGTCCTGTCGACACGTTCAGTCACGTCACATCAAGAGCTCGATGTGACATGTCACAGATTCCTCCACACCGTCAACAACAAGTCAAAGACCAAATGCAACCATGAGACTATGTAACACTTAAATGTGCTGCATATGTGCTGATCTTTTAGCTGAAGTAGGCCAGCGGCCCCATGAGAGCAGCAACAGAAAGTAAGGAGCAGGTTGCCGTGATTGCCGATCTGATCAATCTGATCCCGGTGCTGATCCCGGTATTGATCCCGGTTTCATTCCCCGGTAATCCCAAAGCCCATATGTTCTCTCAGCTCCAGCTGAAATGCAAACTGAAATCTATCATTTGAGTTGCACTGGAACAAGTTACGAAAACTGGGTTTTCAGTCTGCATTTCAGCACACCTGAAATACTGGGTTTCGTACACATCTCTTCTCGTACCGATACACTTGTCAAGTTACATAAAAATTGGTCTGAAACTCAATCTGATACTAGGATATAGGTACATCTGAAATTGTAATCTAAACTACATGAATAAAATTAAGTTTTGGACAAGCTGAAATGCAGCTGAACTGCTGGGAGCCGGAAAGTTGCAAAACAAATGCACCAAAACTGAAACTATTTAGAGTTGAACGTCCGGCCACCCTATGTAAATTTGGCAATCATCGGTGTGAGTTAGGTTTGCTTACACTTGTTATATTCCGGAAGTCAACCTTGCCGGACTACGGCGCAGTATAAGTAACTTGTCTTGAACGTATATGCCTCCTGCTCCCCGCCCTCCAACGAGCATCTTTCCGGGCGAATCCAAGCCAATTACAATGGGCTAGAGGGATTACTAACGACTCGCAGCCGCCACCGGTGACCCGCCGCCAACCCGCCGCGCAGCCTGCAGGCAATCCATCCTCGCGCTTTTACAATACCGTTGCAGGAGACTATATCCAGTTGCGTTCCAGTGAACACTCCAATGAGGAGGAGGCCTGGTTTGCGTTGTCGCGCTGGGAGCGATGCATTTTTTCTGCACACAATTTCTGTGCAGATTGAATTGATCAACTAATAATGAACTTCTGCAGGCTGTTGGGCTTTGGCGGGTGCCTCGTAGGCACTGCGGTGTGCTTTTTTGTCGCATTCTTCGTTCTCCCTGGCCGGTGCGTTCAGAATGTATAATGCGCGTCAACTATGACAATAATTTATTTGCAGTCTACGGAAATTCCCGCTCTCATTTAGGTGAGTTTGTGCGTATATTTTATACGCTGTTATTGATAGACACCTCTTCATTAGTTTGGGTAGCATGCTTGTCATGTTCGGGTACGATGATCCTTTCGTTCACAAGAATTCCCGTCTAGTCTAGTTCGTTAGTTTCTCTTTCCTCATCGGGCCAATAAACCACCTCAAGCACCTCATCACCGCTGGACGCCTTCCCTTCACCATCACCTACTTCTCCGGTCTTGGCCTCACTCTCTACTTTGCATTAAGAGAACCATTTCATTTATGAAGACCGCCGTCTCACTAACTTTATTTATATGTATCAGCCTCGGTCCTACGTTGGCTGCATCGTCTGTTCCATCATACAGGTTTGCCCCTCTACCGCTGTGCTGGAATGAGAATACTCACTCTGACCAGAATTTCCTACGTCTGCGATTTTTTTCCAAGTCCCCTTAACTCGTAAACCAAGGTGTGGGGTTTGCGACTCTTAAGGGGACTTGGAATTCTTTTTCAAAAAAATTCCTCCATGTGGCCCGAAATGTGTCAAAGTCGCCTCGCAACTTGGACTCTCCGCACATGCCGCCGAACTTGAAAGCAAGCTTGAACTAACGCAGCAGACGATATCAATCTACTCTGCCCCACCGTCCACTCTGCCCTCTGCGGCCCGCACAGCGGTGTCAATGGTTCTTTGCTAGATCCACGTCTGCCATACGTCTTGTCTTCTACCGATCCCCGGCGTTCTACAGTGTTGACGATACCCATATTTACGACGCTGCTTCGCAGGATTCGTATTAGCGCGAACGTTCGCGAGTTCGAGATAAGATTGGTCTACTAGTAGCCTCTTTTGCGGGCTTGGTTGTGGGGTGCTCGTACGCTATCGTCAAGGCAAGAGAGATATCTTATCATTTTAAAGCCTTCTTACCATCAAGGCGACTGGGCCAGGGTCCCGCATACACGACTAGTGTGGAAGATAAGATGGCCGACGCGCAGAATCTACCCCAAGTTTACAGCACTCGGACAGCCGGATCCGCGCGCCTAGTGTTAGCTCAACCGACCGAATTTCCTGCCCCGGGGTCCCCCTGTCTAATTGTATACGTCTAGTCTATAGAGGATTCAACCCCTGGATCCGGCGGAAAAATCGTTAACGACTGGGTACGTCGATAAGTAGTTCACAATGGCTTTGAACGTCCATGATTGTGGGTACGTTCACGATCTTTTTCGTACACCATGTCACATGTGTGTGGTCTGCAAACTCTTCCTCCCCCCTTCACTGTCCTGTCTGCACAGGTTAAACGGTCACGAAGGCAACGAAACCATGAGTGTGCGTTCATAGCGCCGGCTGCAGGACCTGCTTGTGAGTGGGAAAGATGCTGCGAGGACTTGGAGTGATTTGTCTCTCGGTAAATTCCTTCCTTCCTTGGCTCTGTACATCATGACATGGCATCATGATTTCGCTTGTTCGCACTCGGCGGATCACACGCCATTGGCCTCGTTCGCCGCCTGCCCCTGGCCGCCTCCCCTCAATCACCCTCAAATCGAGTTATGGCTCGCCTCTCGCTATCCCCTGTATGCGCATCCACCACCCGCTGAACTCGAACTCGCGGACCACCCACCGTTTAAAGCGGTGAGTAGGCCTCGTTGAAATGCAAGATAGGTACGTTTGAAAGCGAGGTAAGCTAATTGAAACTACACAAGAATCATGAGTCTGTGAAACCCACCTCAAACTCGACGGCCCTAGTTCAGGGCCCCGTAGCATAGGGATGATGGATCGGGAGATAGTGTGGTAAACCCCAAATAATAATGGTGCCGAGGGTTGTTGATATTCATGAAGGCAATTGAACATTCAAATCGGCATAATTTCCGTCATTATAGTACAGCTGCGTGAAGCGGCTTCCAAGTCAGACTTGCAATTCTCGAATGAGTAAATTTATGCGCCATATTAAAGTGTGAATTCACGGGCGGTTGAGGGATACTGGTCTCGTGGACATTCCGGGGAAGTAAAGCATGGGACAAGTTCAACACAGTATTGATTTTTCAGTTCTCAACGGACTGACACAAACTGAAGATGAACGGCTCGGGCTGCTCGGGCATAGTTGCATCGTTCGAAAATCTTGAAGTGGAGGATCAACAGATCGCGAAAAGAAGAATAAGGTAAGGGAAAGTCCGCACAAAAAACTGGGATGCACCTGAGTGTTAGTCTCATGTAGACAAGACACTTGAACATTGAAACTCGTACCCCCGAATCATCAGTAAATGCGCAAAGTTGGCATTCAATGCCCAAACGGCAGAATCGTCCTGGAAGATTCCCAGTCCCAACAAGACAACACCATAGGTAAGTATAATACACTTCAAGGGCCTGTGAACTTTTGATTCAAGTTCAATCAGGACTGAATCACACAGCGAGCACTTAAACCTCCAAGCCCAGTATGAAGTCCTCTAGCTCGTGGTGGATGCTGAAAGACCGGCGTGAGTTATTATTACTTTGAATTCAATTAACAGGGCTTATCTGAACTAACTTACTATATTTGGAATCCTCGGCCCATCACAAACCGAGTAGCGCCGCGGCCACTAGCATGAAGGATTGCTATTTTGAATGTTGAAACTCTACGTGAAAGGATTTGAAGACCGTTAACGATCTGAATGGACCCTTAAGGAGAACGGCTATAGACAACTCAGCGTGAACGTTAGATATCTTCGTGAAGGCCTTGACGCTTGAAGCTTAAAGTACGTGCCAAGTGGAGCCTTAAGGTGCAGGTCGTCAAGGATTGAAGGGCAAGTGAAGGTGGGAAAACGAGGTGAAGGCGTGAAAATACATTCCGCCGGATTCGGCGGATGAATGCTCTACAGACTCGATGTTCATAAGGATCATCCCAGATCCACTTAACGACTCGGATCCCTCAGCTATTATACCATCTTGTCTGAAGGAGAAGAGAAAGTAGCGATGGTCATTTTACTCAAATTTTACTGGTCATCGGCCAGAGCGCCGTGATAAGTAGGTTATTATTACTTGAATTGTATAGACCCCGAAGCGATGAGAGAGCGCGACCCCGAGGCCCAGCTGAGGATCGGAGCCCCGACAGGACGTGCACATCAGAGGGTGAGTGTTCTTCAATTCTTCTTCCTCTGCTCCATCTCTCTTTCGTCCGAACAAATGCTTAATTTATGTTTCTTTTTGGGAAGGAACGACAGTTCATTCCCGAGGACAGCATGTTGCTTCCGGCCCAATGGGCATGGCCAACGAGCTCGCCGTCGTCGCCCCCTGCCGGCATGCCCGTCCTCATGGCCGTTCAGCCGCGTCGAGTCATCAGCCTTTGTCCTAGACGCAGGCTTAGCAACCCCACCCGAGGATCCGCCACCAGGCTACTCCTAGCGCCATTCGATTATAACCTACCATGAATAAAGACTGATAGAAAAGAGGGAATCAATATAATTGCCAATGGGAGTCGTATTACGCCATTGATACGAGTCAGTACGACCCCATTGTGATTGGAAGTAAGTACCTCCATAGCGGCTCCGGGTAAATCGTGGTGGAATGGGTGGTGAATAGAATCGGGGAGCAAGTTCCCCACTTGATGCGAGCTTCTCCGTCTTTTTTTTGTATGCTGAAAGCGCGGGCATCCACCAACGCCGTCCTGTCATTCAAAACACCCCCAAAGTCAGCACACCTTCCCCGGTCACCGACAAGTTTGGTAAACCCTCATTCCGCTTGCGAGGCTCGAAAGGCCCGACGCTGTCCATACCCTCCTTCCTCTTTCACTCACGAAGATGCGCTCCCGCTTCAACGACGTACCGGCCTTATGCGATTATGGCCAACGGCCCAAGATCGATTATATTTAGTTCCGAGTCCATGATAATGAAGATTTGGAAATCTGGGGTCAAGCTTAAGTGATAGATGTGGTGAACTAGGAAGGCCTCGTCAGAAATCCGAAACCTTCCAAAATATGCAAACGCACTAGGGATTTTTTTGCGCGGTTGTGATTCTAAAATTGAGGACGACATACTGCTTAGTCTGCTTGTCGTTATCCAATCATTGTAGGGCCCCGGGAGAAATCGATCTAGGTGTTCGTCGATCCGGTCACCTTCGCGCAACACCTCTATGCCGCATTATTTCGAGCCGGTGATGGAAAAGTCGATACGCCCCGACTTCGTGGCACTCTTCCGGGTACCGAACTCAGGCGACAACCATAAGCTTCTCCCTCCTCCTGTTACTTGGTACGCACTGCGGTAAATCTCGTTATGCCACTGCGCTTTGGGGACCGACGGTTTCCCCTGTGAGCCTGGAGTGTGACGTTTGGCTTTGGCGAGGGCATTGGAGGAAAAGGCACGGATGACGCGGAAAACGAACTGGCCCGGCGTCATGGCTTCGATTTCGACGGAAGGCTCCGTATCTCCTGCTAAGAGGAGAGAGAGTCGTGATCTGTGGCAATGGGAAGAGAATTCCACAACAACACTCTGCTCCACCTCGTCTACAGTAACCCACCCGCGTTTATGAGCTGCACGGGCGCCAACTGGGAGCTCCAGCGGCTGAAAAATGAGGACTCTGGAAGCTAGCAACTCTTTCAGAAACTGTACCACCTCCAGGTCGGCCGGATGTTGTAAAATATTTCGCTTCGGGACGCCGCGATCAAAGGGCACGCCTTTGGAGCCCCCTACCAACGCAGCGTCGACTGAATTGGAGAAAAAAGTCGTCATATGTGAGGTAATCACAGCGATGCAGTTTCTGAAATGTGTGAATAATAGACAGCTTGCGCAAAGCCGCGGGAGAAAAAATGGAAACCCGCTGATAAAGCCCAGTAAATTAGGGTGGAAGACTTCCAATTCGAGTGTTTTAGGGCCTTCGGGTATACAGAGTCGGTAAAACTGCGAATCAGTGCACCGTTTGTGCATGGCTGCATCTGACGTTATATACTTCGGCCATAAACGTACCGCTTTTTCCACGCTTGTGCCACCGAAACCAAACAATATTGAGGCAATATTGAAGAAACAGAATTGCCAGGTACCGAGGATAAGCCGGGACTCGAAGAATGCACTTACCTCGCTCAAAACAGAAAAAGCCGTGCGGCTTTGCGCAAGAGCCAAAAGCCGCGTGCGGCCGGTGCGGCTTTTGCGCAACCTGTCTAATAGATGGAAAAAAATTAGTAAATACCCTATACTGCAACAGATGTGATGCACAAGAAAATACTTTTCAATTGCCCGCGGGCGCGTGGAAAACCCAATCGGTGAGGTCTTGATCCAGTGTTGGCAGACTGTGTTTTACAAGCAGTTGCTGAAATTCGGCGATGGTGAAATATAAACCCGGAATGTGAGTATTTGCTATGAGCCCGTTTTCCACGGTCGCAGCAGCATCTGCAAGTGGGGAAGTATAGCGTTGGGGTTGCCCACCTGGTCTGCTGCTCCCTCGGAGTTCTGGCTACCGTATGATGCAAACAACACAAATACGAGACCATCTGGGCCGTCTTTTAACCAAGTGTTCCACAGATCCACATCAAAATACGAGCTTGGCACATCGTCCACAAGGATCCAGTGGCAGACGTGGTCGTGTTGCGTCAAGCAGGTCGGGTCTTGTTGGATGTCTCCGCGGTAACTGGACTTGATGAAGGACTCCTCCACTGTTGTGTGCTTTTTCCACAGCTTCGTGATGGAGACCCGGTCAGTTGGTGCTGTAGTTGTACAGTTGATAAGCTACTCGTTGACTTTCCAGAACCAGGGGTACCTCTGACCTGCTAGAACCAATCCCCTGAGTACACTGGCGCCGACACGGACGAGGTGAACCCACAATAAACACTTTGTGTGCGTGGCCGATTCTAAATACATATTCCACCAAAGTTTGTTGAAAATAGTGGCTGAAAAGATCGTCAGATGGATTTCCAAATTTCGCAGCTCCAAGCATACTCTCTAAAGAGATTGGTCGACGACGACCAATTTGTTCATTTCGGGGTTTCTACTGAACTTAATTTTGAGTGTACGAGAACAGTGATACTCACCCCATGTAACTGGATCAAAACGTTCAAATGGCGGGGGGCTTGTGCCCGCCATCGCGAAAGACCTCAAAGTCATCGGCTGAAAGACGCGTCAGAGTTGTGCAAGTATCAGAGGAAAACTAACTACCATTCTCCAATATAACTTTCCCATCGTGGTAGTCATGAAAGAGCGTAAAATCGGAAGGGTCAAGTTCAAGGCGACCTTCTACTGTCGTTCTCAGTTCCTCGATGGAAGTTTCTTCGCAACTCGCAACGTCGCGGCCAAAGAGGATTCGATCCAGTCAGCGGACGCACCGACGAACTTGAAGTACTTGACGAAGTTGAAAGATACCGATGTGAAGCAAAGGATTAGAGGATCTTCCGCTGTAGCCACTGTAAGCTTAAAGGATGCCACTAAAAGCGTCGGGTATGAGTTGTTGAGGTCGAAGCCGCAGTCAACAGCAAAGCCCCTCAGGCTGTATCTAACGACAAACAAATAAAAAGCCCAACCACGAACCGGCACCTGGATTCGCAATCCACCGTTGGTTCTGCCTTCCCGTACGAAAATTCTATACAATAAGTAGGTGATTAAATAGGTTACTTGAATTGTAAAGGCGCAGAAAGCAATGCAAAAAATGAGACCGCGTAACGAGACAGACAATCTCGATTTGAATAATAGACACTTTTGGTACACCCAGCGAAAAACACACGAGTCAAGTCCCTAACCCACCGCCCGACTACTCCGCCTCGAGGGCGCCGGCGGCGCCGCCTGCAACCTCGGCTTTCTCATAACCGCCCTAAAGTCCTTACTCTCATACTCCCACGTCGCATACACCTTTGCGTCGGGGATCTTCGCTTCCTTCGCATCCCTCTCCTTCCCCACATCCCCGCCAGCATCCTTGCTCCCCTCGGGCGCATTCCACGGCGCCGGCACCCCAGGCCCGTATTTGAGGAGCGTTGTGCCGCGCGCAAGCGGGGTTGGGTGCCCGAGCTTCGTTACGCGTGCGTAGACGGGCGGGGGGAGCACGCGCCGCGCGAGCTCGGGGAGGCGCGAGCCCTGTGCGCCCACGAGCGGTGCCAAGCGGTCCGGCGCGGCGACCGTGCGGTGCGTCGGGGGGAAGCGCCTCGGCGCAACACCTACGGCACCACCAGCACCAGAGTCGACGGGGACAGCAAAGGTGGGCACGATAGGCCACGAGCGCGGGGGCGCGGGTGTGGAGGACGCGTACATCGTGTCGGGGAGCTCCCACCGCGGGACGAGCGCGGTGTGTGTCAGGAGCGCCATCGCGACGCGGTGCCGAGCGGGGTTAGCTGGCGCGGGCTCGCGCGTGGGGTGTTTGAGGATGTGATGGAAGGCTTTGTAGAGCGCGAGTTCGGGGTTGAGCGTGGGCCCTGTGGGTGGTAAGGAGTTAGAGGAGGCAGAGCGCAGGGCAGGGGGGGGAGGGGGCCCGGGGAGGTGCCATTGGGAGACGTCGGCGAGGGAGGATTGTTCATAGGGCACTTGGAGAACGTAGTCGGCGGCGGAGGTGGACGTTGCGGTGAGTTGCAGCTGCGGGACGAGGGGCGCACCACCGGAGGGCGGCGGCGGCGGCATGGAGGGCTGCGGGGACTCGGCGCGGGGCGACTCTGCTGCGTCTATCACGGTTGGGAATGGCGGCAGAAAGTCAGGGATGTGGCCGTCCCAGTCGAGCGTCCGTTGGCGTTTCTGCGGCGGCGCCTCTACCTCTACCTCGTCCTCCTCATCCCCATCCCCATCCTCATCAAGCTCCAGCTCTTCGTCCTCACCCTCGTCCTCACCCTCCCCATCGTACGGCGCATAAGTGAGCGGAAACGCATCTTCGCGGTCGTTGCGCCCCAGCTGAGTCTTAAACTCATGCAGCTCCTCGACGCGGCGCGCCGAGTAGATGGCGTAGCGGGACAGCTCCTTCGCCTCTGGCACATAGTCAATCAGATCCTGCAGCCCAAAGCCCAGATCATCGAGCGCCTCGAGAGCGTCGGTCGAGGTCACCGTCGTGCGGCCTGCGTGCTGGGCATACTTTGCGGCGGACGAGGCGAGGAGGGAGATGTAGCGCGCGAGGAGGTCAGTGAGGACGGCAGACGCGTGGGTGGACGAGCGCGAGAAGGCGGCGGCGTGGATGGACCGGTGCGTCGCTGCCTCGAGCAGTTTGTAGGAGGCGTGCTCCATGAGTGTGACTGTCACGCTTGTGAAACTCGCTTTGACCGTTTGCCGCATTTGTATGCGATAAAAAATAGGGTTTAAAAATTATCGGACCAATGACACACACGGCCGCATTAAATTTGGAACGAACGTGGAGAGGCGGCATTTTGTAAAGAGCTGCAAGGAGATGCAGTAGACTTTATCTGAGTGGGATTAACATTCAAAATTTGGATGTGGGGCGGCAACGGGTGATAACCATTATCCCAAGCGAGGCAGAGACGAAAGAACGGGGCCGCGAATGACATTATTGGATTACTTCGACGCAACTTCACGCAACTACCACCAACACACCGTCTGAAACGCGCCACTCGGCCGTGGCATTGTCCACATCCAACTCCCTCGCGCGTTTGAGCATCAGTGCGCCCTCTGGCGGTCCGTCGGATTTCGCCACAATTTCCGCGTCCGAAACACTGAGGTTGATGTCCAGCGGCGGGTGCGCAGGCACAGACAGAAGCAACCGCCTCGCTTCCAGCTCGAGCGTCGTCTCGGCGACCAGAGCTCGCGTCTAAAGTGATAAGTAAAACAAAACCGCGTTTGGTTAATCAACACAAGGGGGAGAAGACTCGGACTCGGAGGCGTACTAGGAGGGGGATGTGGATAGTTATTTCTATGGCACCGCTTGTGGCCTTTGCCCAGCTCCACGTCGGTCGGGATGCAGATGGGGTCGGACGAGGGGGTGGCGCAGGTGCATCGGCGGTAGCCTTCAAAATTCCTTTTGTGGTGACAGCAGCATCAGATTTATTTCCTTTAACTGCGGCCGCTGGAGGATCGAGTTCTTGGATCAGCGGTTTTTTGGGGCCTGTCGGTGTGGGGACGGAGGAGGGGATGAGGACCGTGCGGGGCAGGAGTTTCCCTTTGGAGGCGATGTTTGGGGTGGATATCTGCCGTGAAAGGACTAGCGACGTTTGGGCTTCGATTCGTTGTAACGCAAGCTCTGTCGCGTAAGTACTTGAGTGTACACACAAAGAAGCGTTTAAATTTAACTAACGCGCCTTGGATGAAGACCTTGAATGCGGGGTCTCGGACCGTCCGCGAACGGATGGAGGTGTGGTATATACAGTCGAACACGAGAGATGGATTGCCGGCTGGCAAGAATAGTTAGCCACGACAACAACAAAGCCTTGCGGTGCACGAAGATCGCAATCCCAGCACATCGACCTGATCGGAAGGAGCCAAGAGCCGCACAAACGTACACTTATCGTTGTCTTGTCTTGGTTCGGAGACAATGACCGGGACAAACCAGGAATCGGGGTTAAGGTCATCGTCCTCGCCGTGCATCGCACGGTGTATGGCCTCCTCATTACCCTCCGGTGGAGGCGGAACCTGTTGTTTCAACGCGAGATTCAACGCGTGGATCGGCGGTGCAGCTCAAAAATTTGTTGACCTGCGCGTCCCATGCAATGTTGATGAATATTTTTCGGTGGACAGGGACTGCAACATCCTTGAGGACGGCGGGCTGGATTGTTGTTGACTTTATGCAAAAGCCTGCAATTGGCTTGAGTGAAACCGGTGTTTTGGACATGGATGTTTTGGAGATGAATGCTTAATCGAGTACACAGCCACAGATGCCATTTTTTTTCAAAGTAGTTACGATATAATTCATACAGACTAAGGAAACGGCAGTGGCAGGCAAATATGGGGGTAGGGCGGAGTGTGGGAAGTAGAGGAACGGTGTTCGCTTGTGGGCCGGAGTTTCCCCTTGAGTAAACTGCCACGCTGATCTAACTCTGACTCGAACGTTTGACCAGATGTCCTCCCAAAAACCTATAAAAGACCCACAGTCTGCGCCGTTCAGATTCCGTAAATCGCCCTCATTTCCTCCTCTGTTCGAGTAGTCCAACCCTTCCTTACCTCCACAGCCGTACCGGACGAAGACATGTACAACGTCAGCCCGATTGCCGACTTTGACGACGCAGAGAAGGTCCAGCAGTACATCCAGGACCGACGTGTCATTGGTGTAGGCTCTACTACTAGCCTTCGCGTATACTGGTTTATTCACATCAAGACAGTACGACCCTCTGGTTCAGCCCGCGCTGCTCAGACACGAGATCACCTCGACCGCCCACGCGCAAAAGATCATCGCGTCCGCGCGCTACAATGCTGCCCGCATCGTCGCCGGCCAGGACGATCGCGTCTTGGTTATTATCGGCCCGTGTTCGATCCACTCGCCCGAACAGGCCCTCGAATACGCGAATCTCCTCAAATCAAAATTGCCCGAATGGTCAAATCTCTTGATCGTCATGCGGGCTTACTTGTGGGTCCTTCTCTTATCCCATCCTCGACTAATCTAACCGATTTGCAGTGAGGTGATTCCCATCTATATGTTTTGTTCTTGCGCAAACGTGCTGACTCTATCCACAGAAACCCCGTACCACCGTCGGCTGGAAGGGACTCATCAACGACCCCGATATCAATGGCTCTTTCAAAATTAACAAGGGTCTGCGCATTGCCCGGCAGTTGCTGTGCGACATTGCAGACTCGGGCGTTCCGGTGGGTTCGGAACTGCTCGACACAATCTCCCCCCAGTACCTCGCGGACTGTAAGTTTGTTTGTTTGTTTCCGTCCTTCCATGACCCACATATTTCTCCAGTAATATCCTGGGGCGCCATCGGCGCTCGGACCACCGAGTCGCAGCTCCACCGCGAGCTCGCCTCGGGTGTGTCTTTCCCCATCGGCTTCAAGAATGGCACCGACGGCAGGTTCGTTGATTCTACAGGCTCGCTGGGTCGATATATCTGACACTTCGCAGCGTCTCGGTTGCCATCGACGCCATGTTCTCTGCTGGATCCCCTCACGCCTTCATGGGCGTAACGGAGCAGGGTGAGGGTTCCCTTCTCTGCGGCCGCTGAATATCCCTGCTAACTACCACTCTTCTAGGCCTCGCTTCCATCGTCAAAACCCGCGGCAACCTGGACACGCATGTGATCCTCCGCGGCGGGACGAAGGGCCCCAACTACGCCAGCGAGCACGTAAAGGAGGCCGCGAAGGCCATCAACAAAAAGAAGGACTGGGCGAGCATAATGGTCGACTGCAGCCGTAGGTTTCCCTCTATTCACGCGCCGATAATGCGTCCTCATCGTTCACTGTAGACGGCAACTCGCAGAAAAACCATAAGAACCAGCCGCTTGTGATTGACTCAATCTGCGCGCAGCTCGCGGCGGGCGAGCGGAACATTACGGGCGTCATGATCGAATCGAACATTAACGACGGGCGCCAGGACGTCCCGAGCGAGGGCGCACAACATCTGAAGCACGGCGTCAGCATCACCGACGCGTGCGTCAACTGGGAGACGACGGTGGAGATGATGGACAAGCTCAACGCGGTACGTCTTTTGCCTGCCTTGTTTTTCCTCGACGCTCATTACCTCTGTAGGCTGTCGGGCAAAGACGGCAGACGCTCATGGATGCTGGATTCAGCCGGCCGCCTGCGTTTGTGCGCGCCGCCGAGACCGCTTGAGCGTATGATTGTAATTGTGTTCTTGCCATGTCTTAATTAGCACTGGATGCTCCAGTCTCTTGTAATTAGTATTGTCGAATGGATGTTGAGCACGTCCAATTAGAGGGGTGCTCTTCGTGTTGTTAGTATGTACCTGCATCATATAATAAAGGAACCATGGCTACCTTTTGCGCTCTGTGATTTCAAGAATGGGACTTCGCGGAATTCATCTCCCGCTAATCTCGAACACGGTATTAGAGGAATTAGTTCGAATTGCTTGCCTTGCTCTCAATGCAGCAGCAATATGTATATGTTCACGAACTTATGGTGCTATGTCTAGACAGCAATGCAAGGTTTTGAATATGCCCAGCGGAGCAGAGACTTACCGAGCCGCCGAAAAAAGCGACCACAGGAATCGGATAGCAACAAGTGAATTTGACTTGCAGAAATCAAGTATGTGGTCCGAACTCGTAAGCTCGGCTAGACGTATAGATACGAGTCCCAAAGTCGGGCCAATTCGAACAGGGCCTATTTCCTGGGTGCAGGACATATGTCCTCGAGCTGTGATAAAATCCTGGCTAGGAGGTTAAGATAAATGCAATCCGTCCGGATGCGCCAACCGTCAGTAGTTGTTGCTCCTAGACGATGAACGAAAATCAGATGAAGGCCCGGTAGTTCCAGTATCTGCTTCGAGAGTGCGGCAAGGGTGTTAGGGAACGTCCAGTTTGTTCGTGGGGATTCAAGTCATAAGAGCACTTGAGATTTACGAAGGTTGGGTCTGGAAGTCGATTTTAGGGAATTCAGAATGCAATGAGTGTCGGTTTCACCTGATGGACGAGTGAGAGTGAGGCTCGAAGGTGGTAGTATAATGGAATGACTGACCTTTGTTACGATGGAAGAGCGCGACAGTGATAGCATCGCTGAACTTGCTGTTCGATAATGCTTTGTTTGGGGTCAGAGTAGAATTAGCACCACCCAACGACCTTCAGCAAATGGTTCCTGCGCGGTGGTTGATGCGGCGGCGGCGCCGCTACAAGTCATGCCTAGGCCAGATGAGGTGCATAGGTAGTCTCTTGTAAACAGACGATCTCACTCGTGTTTTAGTGTATAGGTGGTGTGAGGCAGGTTGAGCAAGCAAGTTCATCATTTTGAAGCCTCAATTTTGGGAAAACGAGAGATACTGAACCTCGGAGAAAGGATGCTAGAGGGGGGAAAAAAAAGAGAGATAATGGAGCAAGAATGCAAAAATGCAAAAATGCAAAAAGCTGACAAGAGTGGGATTCGAACCCACGCCACATTACGTGATGAGAAACCCCGCGAAGGGAAGCTTTCGCTTGAGTCACACGCCTTAACCGCTCGGCCATCTTGCCCTGAATAGCAGCCAAAGACAGCAATCACACGACGCACATCGTACTACTGGCCGTCATGGGGCCTTTGCTAGCCACAACTCACTACAAGTATGGCCTCTAATGTGTTTTCTAAGCTGCGTAAAAGACGGACCACTTGTGCTCAAAATTTTCACCAACGGTTCCCGTTGGTCAAATTTCAAAATGTGGCCGGGCCATGGGAAAAGTGGCATCCACACAGCCACTGAGATGTCGCTTTCACACTCATTACGTTTGGCCCATTTGGGCACTGGCACTTACTCGCACCTTGACCACGACCATCGCACTGTATCAACACCAGACCCAAGACACGCAACATCCCATGCAATAGGCTGATTTTCATTGAAAAAAAATGTGTTTGTCTTCCTGCAACATGTTTCTCTTCCTACAACGCGTGCTGAATTATCATAGGCAACCCAAACACATGATGTCAGCTTTATTACCTGTTATATCCAAGAACGACGGGGGGGTGAGGTCCGGAGATCGGAGGTCCGGCAGATATCGGAGGATACGCAAGCGCCACAGGAGACAAGGGCGAGCTTACTATCTGGACTGACGACAAGACAGAAGTATAGGAGGATCGATGGAGATCGGAGGTCGACTTAGAGCGAGGTGAATAGCCAAGCAACGTTAATAATCAAACTGAAGAATACATAAGTGTAGAAAGCATATTTATATTAAGTATCTAAGAGTCACTCCGGCAGCTGGAATAGAATAGGAATTGGAATTGGAATAGATGCCATAATGTGACATCACAGTGTCGTAACACCTCTCGTAACTTATTTCTTTCGACTTTTTCACGACCAGTGCACACCTTTCACGCATTCTAAGCCTTATGGCGTGGGGAGGTGAAGCAGCTGACTGGACCAGTGATCCCAAGGACGTCGAAAATCTCATCCGCTACTTCCACACCCAACGCAGCCGGTTCGGAGATGGTGGAAATCCCGACAAACAGCTTTGTAATGATGCCGCTGCACATTTTCGCAGCCTTGGCGCACCGAAGCATGGTGGACCAACGTTTCTTTCCATCGTGTCATTTAGTCCAGAATGGAACCCACCAACTGAACGGCGGCTTTGCGTTCACCGGCAGGGGTGTCAACATCAGCGGCCATCTACCGGCCGTAAGTATCATTGACGCAACGGCAACGGGCGGAAGCCCTACTCAAAGGTCTTATTTTCAAAAACCGGGTCCGGTCAAAGACTTCGGATTCAATCAGGTCTCGGTGGACTGTGGTGCGTCATACAGCCAATTTTTTTTAACTTGAATCCTCACAAAAGATTTTGGCCAGATTCGGAAACTGCATGATTACATCCTTCAGGCCCTACAAAAAACCTATCCCGGTGCCTCTGGGTGGACCTACACCCACGAGCTTGGCTTCAACGTCACTCCGGAGAGCAAGGAAGCCTGGCTGGCTTTCGTCAAAGCCGGCAACTCCCATTTCAAGCCTTTTGCCAATCGTGGCTGGGTTCACTGGGAGCTTGTGCACGAAATCCTCCCCACCCGGGCCAAGGGTAAATATGTCTTCAACGGTGCCTCATCTGGCTCCCAGGCGCACGGGGACCTCGATGAGTCTGTGACATTGTCCGATGTGACACAGCTATCGACGGAATCGCAGCTCTCGGACACTTCGTCACAGTCCTCTGCTCCCTCTCAGCCCATCTCTAACTGGTCTCAATCTGACGATGGCTGCTCCCAGTTGCACGATGATTTTGACGACGGGCTTAACAACACGTCGAGCTTGGATCAGCTTGCATCGGCTGCACTCCAGCATTCCCAATCCCCGTCCGCTACCCCAGAGACACCAGTAGGAACTTTGCTTCCGGTAGCTCCCCCCGTTTTCCCTGCCCCCCCTGCGACACCAGCCAATCCACGAAAGCGTCTGACATCCGACGAGATGGAGACACCATGGAGCAACAAGCGCACCAGAACTACCGGTCCTGAGGCAATCATGTTCCTCGGCCGTGGGGTCATGGACATTGGTGGCGCACTGCGGGATTGTTTCGGGAACAAATCGTCGGGCCTCTCTCCGACGAAGAAGCTTGCACAGGCTCGGGATCTTGCGGAGAAGGACGTGATATACAATTACATCACGTCTGACGTACGTCTTCGTCTCTCCCTCCTCTTCGCTCGCGACCCCTCTGCTGCAGATGCCTATATTGCAGAGCGCGACGGTTACAGCCGTGCAGACCTTGCTAGAATCCTTCTCCCCGATTTTTTCTTTTAGATTTTAGATACAAATATGTCATTAATCTAGCTCTTCGGGTTCAATGTCATTGTAATGAGTGTCTATGTCCATTTGGTCCTCGAGAATCTTCTGATAATCAATCCACATTGCATTGGCCAACTGATCTCGTATGTGTTCTGCTCGAGCCTTCTCTCCAGCCAGAACCCTGTTGGAGGATGAAAGCCGGCCAAAGTCAATTGGCTGTGCTCGCCTCGCACCTGGAAGCAGGTCGGTTGCCTGCTCTTGAATAATCCAGCGGTCAAGATCTGATTCATTGTGTTCCAAAATAAAGTTGTGCAATGCAACCAGGGCAGATGGAATCCGTGCCTGGGTCTCCATGTTGTAGTGTGGAGCACGAGTGAGTATGGTCCATTGGTGTTTGATCACCCCAAAAATTCGCTCAACAACATTACGAGCAGACGCATGACGGAGGTTGTAGAGTTCTTTAAAGTTGGCAGGCCTGCACAATGTGTGAGATTGTGAAAGAATAAAAAGAGGCAATATCTACCGCTTATTGGCGCGTGCCCACTCAGCTAGATGATAGCGTACTTGACGATACGGGACAAGTAAAGCGTCACATATACCAAATCCAGCATCTGCAAGATAGGATTTTCCCGCTGGTATCGGAAAATCTTTCAGACGCGCTTGTGCATACATAGTTGCATCTGCTGCGCACCCATCCCACCCTCCGGTGAAGTAAAGAAAGTGCATGTCAAAGGAAACTACTGCCAAACAGTTCTGGGACACCCCCCCTTTTCGGTTCCGCGCCATATGCAATTCTTCAGCTGAGGGTGTGCAATTTATATGTGTTCCGTCAATAGCACCAAGAACATTTCGGAAATATGGCCACCATTTGGGATTGTTACGGATTGCATCGGGAGGAGGATCATTTGCAGATGGGAGCCGCACATATGTTGTATAAAATTGCTGGCCAGATAAGATGTTGAGAATCTTTCGGAAGTGTCTACAGCACAGTCAGTCGTGAATCAGCAGAATCAATGGTGCTTACTCAGATATTGTGGTATGTGAATGCTGAAATCGCTCAGCAACATGGTCTATGGCCAATCCAGTAACACATGTGTAGAGGAAAATAGCCAGAGACTCGTCAAGTAGGATATGGGAATTCTCGCTCTCGTAGTGCCCCATTGTACGTAAAACAAGGATCAGAGCCAGGAAAACATGGCGACGCATGCCCAGAGCAATATAGATGCGGTCTGGGTGCCCTGCGAGCAACTCGTCCAGCCATGCACGACCCGAAAGTGCAGAGGTATGCAGTTCTGTCTTGCAGTACTCCGGCATAATAAACAGGGCCACCCCAAAGACTATGTACTGCACAAGAGAAGCCAGGACAGTAGCAATCCAACGCTTGGTCTCCTCTGGGCTTCGGGGTGGTCCTGGCATGGTGGAATAAGTGTGTAGAGGCGCGATTATCGCGTGTTTCCACGCTTCGGTCACATCACGTCACATTATGGCATCTATTCCAATTCCAATTCCTATTCTATTCCAGCTGCCGGAGTGACTCTAATTGTTAAGTCATATAAGGAAATATCAAGATGATCAAAGGACATAACAATAACGTCAAGTCGTAAGGAGTTGAAGAAGTAATAGACAATAAGAAAGAAGACGGATAAACAGGAAACACTCAGTAATCCTTCACTGCGTAAAAACCCGTGTGACCGATGAATGACCGATGAATATCCAATAACTCGGTGATTGGATATCGGAGGATGTTGGAGGATGTTGGAGGATGTGCACGGATATAACATTACCCTCTGATCCAATCGTGTCCATTTTGGTGTGGAACAGACTCGACTTCAACACATTAGTCATGATGGACTTGATATCATGGGCATCACTTGGCCATCCTCTCTTTGACCAACTTTCCTACACTTCAAGCTTTCACCGCTGTCTATCACAAAACTTACCGGCAAGGAAAAACGCGAAATGCAGATCAATTTGTTGAAGCTCTCATGAGCACAAATACCACAGTGGTTTGTCTTTTTATTTTTATTTTATTTCGCTTGACAGCAAAGTAATTCCGGCAGCTTGGGGACCTCCACGACTGGGCTGCATGGTCTACCGGTCTATCCCACAATGTCTTCTCATTAATAGAATGTGCCAAAATTTTTATTCAAGTTCTGGACTGGGCTGTGTTGTCTCATGACAATGCGCAGCAGTATCTGTACCATCTTCAGCTGGAGAAACTTGGTGAACAGGTATGTTTCGGAACATTTTTCCTTTGCTTTTGTTCAAGTGCGATTAGCCGCGTCCCAGCACACCGGCATTTAGGCCTCAAGAAAGTGTGATTGAGCGTGCTGCACACCTTGCATGGGATTCTGACAGTGACGACTACGACAATGATTCTGACGATGTCTTTGAGGACCAAGGGAGTGACGCCTCGAGTACAGTGGGCGAATTGGAGATGGACGAGGACAGGGATGTGTCACGTACCGTGACATCGGATCCGATTGGCGCCGATATGCGCCGATGTTTGCTAATGACTCGTCCAGTTATAACACTGCATAGCGATGCTACACGACCGGTCAACTCGGCCATTCCAGTCATCCGATCCTGGATGACTCTTATATGCTATACTATGCTATGCGTTGACTCAGATACCCATATGCTCCCATCACGAAAGTCGGATCACCGGTTTCGCCGCGATGACTATTACCTTAGTATAAGTAGTACGTTTGTATCTTCAGTAGTCTTCAGTTTGAATATCGACTAAGACTCGCTCTCTACTATTTTCGCACTCCCGATCGGTCCCACCGATCTCGCTCCCGATCGGTCGGCCGTACTATCGAAATTGGACTCTGGGCGTAGAGAAGGGCGCAGCGCATGAGCTGAAGCCAAGTCCACTCTAGATCTACCGGCAACCGGATCATCGGCCCCGATTTGGCCCCGTGGATATACGGTCCTTGACAGTATATTCAAACTCACTCTTCTTACGTCCATTAGTTTATGGCCTTGCCTGTCCCTGAACAAACCAACCTTCGCAATCAGCGGGCTCTTCAGCGACTGGCACGCCAAGTCACAATCACACCGCTGGCACTTGTAGACCAGCGCCGTCGGGAAGATCAGGATCGCCGAGAATCCTTCACTAACCGCAGTAACTTCAACGCGGCACTCCATAGTACTGCCAGCCACGATATTCAATCTGCTTACCAAACTCGACAGAGTGCACACATCGCTGGACACATGGCTACCACTACAATCACTAAACCCACTCATATTCATTACGGAGCATTCAACTCAGTCTCCCAGTCCGGCGCCCGAAGTCGCCAGGGAAGTCTGATCGATCATCCAGAAAATTTGGAAATCCCGCCCTCTCGGAGCCCTTCCGTGCCCGAGGGTCGTGATCGGGAAGACTGACCTCGACGGGATCCCTATAATCCTTTCCGTGGTGAAGGAGATGACGGTGAAAATGGTAGTGGAGACGGAGGTGGAGGAGGAGATGATGGCAGTGGAAACAGATTACCTCCAAATTCACTGGACCCGAGCGGTTTTGATATGGACGACCCGGCTTCATTTTTCGCCGCACTCACTCGAGCAATCAGTCAGGGTATTGGGAACGCAATGCAACGTCCTAGTGCTCCCAGCGACAAAACTCGGTCCCGAGTTCGGGACCTGGAAACCTTTGACGGGAAGGACCCCGATAAACTTCGTACCTTCCTTTTCCAAGGCATACTCAACTTCCGGGACCGACCATCGGCATTCGCACGGGATGAACAGAAGGTCAACTACATGATGTCCTATCTCACCGGTGACGCCCTTGGATGGTTCGAACCATCCTATGTCAACCCTGATCCCAATAACATTCCTGCATGGCTTAACGATTATGACACCTTCGTTTCGGAACTCCAACTCAATTTCGGCACCTACGATCCCCGACAGGATGCCGAGAACGAGATAGTCGCTCTTTGCATGGACAATGGTCGAACTATCCAGAAGTATCTGGTCCGTTTCAATAAGCTATCACAGCTTACGGGCTGGAACTCCATCGCTCTCCGAAAGGTGTTCTACGACGGACTTCCAGAGCGCATTCAGCTCAAACTTCGTGACCTGCCCGGCGGAAAGCCGACCGACCTTAGCGTTCTTAAAATCTCTGCTCAATCCATTAATGCTTCCCATTGGGAATGGCAGAAGGAGCAGAAATTTCGCCACAATTGGGCTCCGAACCAAAACCCGAAAACTGGGTCCCCGGATACTCCCAAAAACGATCACGGCAAAACAAGCAATGTATACAATGCCAACGCACAAGGTGACTCCAAGAAGCAGAAGAAGGGCGGCGGGGAACGGATGGAAGTCCAGACGATCCCCTGCTCAAACTCCTTCGGCCCCGACCGAGAAACCTTATGCGAAGGTGTTGGGCACAGACAGCAGATTACTCCCTGCCGAAAAAGCCTGTCGGCTTGCCGAGAACTTGTGCCTACTTTGTGGAGAAAAGGGGCATCGCACGGATTCCTGTCCCAAGAAGAAATCGGCGTCCGGTCGCGCCGCTTCGGCGGCTACGCCTACTACACCTGCTGCTTCTTCCAGCTCGGGAAACTAAGTAGCAATTCTCGGGATACTGCGCGACCCGAGGGTTGTGAAAATAGTCCCGATCGCGCAGCAGAATCCTTCTTACGACTTAATGCCTCTGCCCTTACAAATCCCAATTCCTTATGTGCTGTTCTAAACTCTCCGCAGATTCTGTCGGACTTCCGGGCCCTTATCGACTCCGGTTCGTCCGATTGTTTTGTAGACCCTGTCTTCTGTAACACCAATAATCTCACTTGCGTCTCCATTCCTCCTATCGGCCTCCATCTGCTTGATGGTTCTTCTGGAACTATCATAACCGAGATTGTTCATTTCGACGTCTCATTCCCTTCTGGTGACACAACTCCGGTTGAACTATACGTCACACCACTGGATTCTGCCTGCTCCGTCGTGCTTGGATACAATTGGCTCACCTGCTACAATCCGTTGATTGACTGGGTTTCGGGCCAAATCTTTTTCCGTTTGCCTGGCTCCGCTATTCCGGCCCCGGTTTTGACCGAGGAAATTCCATCGGTTCAGTCCGATTCTTCCCCTCCTGCAGTGGAGCCTTCTGTTGCTCCTTCGGTCGACGCTCGATCCCCGTCGATCTCCTTCATAGGAGCAGCTGCCTTTGCTCGCGCTCTCCACGCGAAAGGTAGTCATATGTTCCGTCTTGGCCTCCCTGAGGTCAGCGGAAAATCATCTGGCACTTCCTCGGCCCTGGATTTATCTGGTCTCCCGTCGGAGTATCACGATTATGCTGACGTTTTCTCGGCCTCCGAGTCTGAAAAATTAGCACCCCATCGGCCATACAATCTCAAGATCGAACTTGAGGACGGGGCATCTCCTCCGCGTGGTCCTATACACTCCCTGTTGCAGGTGGAGTTAGCTACTCTGCGAGATTTCATCGACCAGAACGTGTCAAATGGCTTCATTCGACAATCTACTTCCCCTCACGGCGCACCGATCCTCTTCATTAAAAAGAAGTCTGGCGAGCTTCGGCTCTGCGTGGATTTCCGGGCACTTAATCAAATCACCCGGAAGGATCGCTATCCTCTTCCCCTACTCTCGGATCTCCTTGATGCGGGCCGAAAAGCTAAGGTCTTTACCAAAATTGATCTAAAACATGCTTATCACCTGGTCCGGATCGCTGATGGCGACGAATGGAAAACCACTTTCCGAACGCGCTATGGATCCTTTGAGTGGCTTGTGATGCCAGAGGGCCTCACCAATGCTCCCGTGGCTTTTCAACGTTTCATGAACGACCTCTTTGCAGACCTCCTGGACGTTAACGTCGTTGTATACTTGGATGACATCCTGATCTATTCGGAGAACCCAGCGGAACACCGAGCGCATGTCCGTGAGGTGCTTCGGCGCCTTCAGAAGGCCGGTCTCTTTGCTTCTCTTAAGAAGTGCGCATTCAGCGTTGAGACTGTCGAATTCCTCGGCTACATTCTCTCCCCTAACGGTCTTACCATGGATGACTCCAAGGTCAAGGTTATTCAGAACTGGCCGGAGCCGCGCAAAGTCAAGGACGTGCAATCTTTCCTTGGCTTTGCAAATTTCTATCGTCGTTTTATTGCGAATTACTCGGACATCGTCGTGCCTTTGACACAGCTCACTCGGAAGTCCGAGCCTTGGCTTTGGTCATTGGCTTGCCAAGAAGCCTTTGACAGCCTCAAAACCGCGTTTACGACGGCTCCGATTCTTACACATTGGGTCCCAGGTCTTCAATTAACCTTGGAATCTGATGCTTCCGACTACGCCATCGCTGCTATCCTCTCAATTACCACACCGGATGGCGAAATTCTTCCGATCGCATTCCACTCTCGGACCCTTACGGCGCCCGAGTTGAACTACAACACACATGACAAGGAACTACTTGCCATTTTCGAGGCATTTCGTGTGTGGCGCCGGTATCTTGAAGGAGCAGTCCCTCCAGTGGACGTCGTGACTGATCACAAGAATCTGGAGTATTTTTCTACCACCAAGCTCTTGACCCGTCGGCAAGCCCGGTGGTCCGAGCTTCTTTCGGCTTTCAATTTTATTCTTCAGTTTCGACCCGGCCGCCTTGGCGGTAAGCCCGATGTTCTCACTGGACGATGGGACGTCTACCCTAAAGAGGGGGATAGTGGCTATGCCAGTGCTAATCCTCACAATTTCCGTCCAGTTTTCACTCAGCATCAGATTAATGCGTCACTTCGTGCCTCAGCGATGTACGTTCCGGTGCTCCGAGCTGGGCAGATTGTGGATGTGGGTCAGCTTCACGCGGACATCCGGACGGCCTTACCCTCTGATCCTATTGCCTCACAACATCTAAATAACACTTCAAACCCTAGATGGGTCACCCGCGACAGTCTTCTTTATCAGGATGGACGCATATTCGTACCGGATTCATCGGACCTCCGACTTCGAGTTTTGCTCAACAAGCACGATCATCAGCTTGCTGGTCATTGGGGGCAAAATAAAACACTTGCCTTAGTTTGCCAGGAGTATGTGTGGCCCGGCCTCCGAGCCTTTGTTAAAGGCTACGTACGGTCTTGTGTTTCTTGCAAACGCTACAAGTACACTCACCATCGCCCCTACAGATTCCTTCGGCAACTTCCGGTCCCTGATCGGCCTTGCGATTCGATTTCCCTGGACTTCATTGAGCAACCTCCCGAGTCAGACAGATATACTAGTATCCTCGTTATAGTCGACTGCCTTTCCAAAATGGGCCTTTTCATTCCCTGCCACGGAAAGCTATCGGCTTCCGAATTGGCCCATCTCTTTGTCCTTCACGTCTTCTCCAAGCACGGAGTTCCATCGCACTGCACAAGCTATCTGGGCTCCGAGTTTGTCAACCACTTTTTCCAGTCCTTAGGTGAAGCACTCAATATGTGTCTGCATTTCACTGCCGGCTATCATCCTTCAGCCGACGGTCAGACCGAGCGCGTCAACCAAACCTTGGAGCAATACCTCCGGATGTACTGCAATTATCAGCAGGACAACTGGGCACCCCTTCTTCCTCTTGGTGAATTCGCATATAACAACACTCCGAATGACACCACTGGAGTTACACCATTCATCGCCAACAAGGGCTATCACCCGTCGGTCACCATACACCCTGAGCGGGATTTGGTTTCCGCTCGGGCCCGAGACTTCGTCACGGATTTGGATGCTCTTCACCAAGAGCTTCGTACTCAGATGGCGTCTGCTCAAAAGCGCTATCAGGGTCCCGCAGACAAGCGGCGAACCGTGGATCCCAAGATCTCAATTGGGGACGAGGTCTACATCAACTCCGACGGCTTCCATGTCACTCGTCCGACAAAGAAGTTTTCTGAAATCTTCTATGGCCCTTATGAAGTTATTGCCCAGCCCAGACCAGCTTCTTATACCCTTAAGCTTCCTCAAGACATGCGCCAAATCCATCCAGTATTCCACGTCTCACAACTCGAACCCGGTCATCCGAACACCATAGCGGGTCGTGAACAGCCTCCACCGCCTCCTATCGAAATAGACGGGGAGTTAGAATTCGAGATCGCAGAAATTCTGGATAGTAAAGCAGATCGGCGCCGAAAGCCCCCGCTCCTATATCTTGTCCGATGGGAAGGCTATGCCGGAACTCCAGAAGAGACTTCATGGTTGCGGGCAGATGAACTCGACAATGCTACTGAACTTGTTGAAGCATTTCACGCTAGGTATCCGGATTGCCCTGGCCCCGTTTAAAACGGGGCCGCCCGGCCCCGATGTGTGTCTCACATAGGTTTTTACGCAATGAAGGTCTTCTGAGCGTTTTTCCTTAAAAACCTATTTTTCTTTCTTTCACTCTCTTCGGACAGCAAAAATACGACTTCAATTATACTATATTACATTTTATTTCCTCGGCCCCAATCGGCCGCTATACCCTAGGCGCTCCCGCTCGGCCCCTCTCCACGGTCCTCAACCTCCGGCTCCATTCCCTTTCCTTTCCCCTTTCCCTTCTTCTCGAAGTCGAGGGAGGTCTTTGCGGTACACCAACACCATGTCAGGGTGGTTAACCTTCACATAGGCTGCTGCAAGGCGACCGAGCTCGGTGACCGAGCTCGGTGACCGCACGGGCGAGAGTATGAACCTCCGCCGTTGGTTGGCCGATGGCGGCCTCCGTGCGGGTCTGGTTCACCCGTACCAACTCCCTCATCTTCTTCTCGTGGCTCTCCATCGCATCATTGTGCGCAACAAACTCCTGCTCAAAACGAGCAAGGGCTTCCACAATCTCGGTGGACCCAGCTGGGCCCGAGGCGGCTCCGTCCAAACCCAACGAACACTGAATCTTGGACGCGTAGCACGCTTTGCAAGCGTGCCCTTTGTTGCTCTCCAGACGAAGGCAAGGAATGCCCTTCTTCTCGCACGACTCGCACTGTGGTGAAAAGTCAGCTTCCGTCGGTCGCCGATGACTGCGACACACCTTGGTGAGGAACTCTGCTCCCATATCCACCTTCTTCGCTTTTTTCTTCTTCGGCTTGCTCGACTCCCCCTCGGTTTCATCTCCCTCGTCGCTACTATTCCCTCCGGGCCCGATCGGTCGAACACGCTTACCGGCCCCGGATGGCCCCGCCTCTTTTTCCTTCCTCTTCTCACCTGCTTTCCTTTTTTCCTCGTCCTGCCTCTTCTTCGCCTCCTTCGCCTCCTTCCTCTCCTTTTTTTTCTGCTCCCCTTCGGAGACTATGCAGAGCCGCTCCACCTCCGCAAGCCGCTCCTCTTCGGCCTTCCGAATTGCCGCCGCCTTGTGATCAGCGACCAATTGTGACCGCAGAGTGAAGTCGTCGACAGAAAGTTGTTCTTCGGCGTCGGCGGCGCCCATGGAGAGTAGACGCTGGTGGAACTGCTCCAGAACATTCGTTGTTGTCACAAGGCATGTGGGCAAGCGAGTAAAGATGGGGTAAAAAGAGGAGTGGTGGTGGTGTGTGGACGAAAAGAAAAAGATGGCTGATTCAAGTCACGTGGTCATATATAGATGTCGGAAGCAGCACTGCCCGGCACAATGACATAATCATGGCTGATGAGCAAAATTTTCGGTCTTTCGAAAAATCAATTGCTGCCTCTAGGGTTCGGCGCTAAAAGGGGGATACTGTCACGTACCGTGACATCGGATCCGATCGGCGCCGATATGCGCTGATGTTTGCTCATGACTCGTCCAGTTATAACACTGCATAGCGATGCTACACGACCGGTCAACTCGGCCATTCCAGTCATCCGATCCTGGATGACTCTTATATGCTATACTATGCTATGCGTTGACTCAGATACCCATATGCTCCCATTGCGAAAGTCAGATCACCGGTTTCGCCGCGATGACTATTACCTTAGTATAAGTAGTACGTTTGTATCTTCAGTAGTCTTCAGTTTGAATATCGACTAAGACTCGCTCTCTACTATTTTCGCACTCCCGATCGGTCCCACCGATCTCGCTCCCGATCGGTCGGCCGTACTATCGAAATTGGACTCTGGGTGTAGAGAAGGGCGCAGCACATGAGCTGAAGCCAAGTTCACTCTAGATCTACCGGCAACCGGATCATCGGCCCCGATTTGGCCCCGTGGATATACGGTCCTTGACAGGATGCCAATGAGGACATGAACATGGAGGTTGACAACAATACAATCCTTGCCCATCTCGCCCCAGTCTCTGACATGATGGCATTCACCGCATTCTGCAATCTCATCCCCGACAAATATCACAAAGCCTTGTGGGAAGCGACATTCAATGCCAATAAACATTGGTGGTTTCTTTTATGCAGCCATTGGGACCAGAAGCTGTCTGCGGCTTTCTTTCCTCCAGCAGAAACTCATTCGGCAAGACATTTATATTTTCAGCTCAACTCTTGTGCTGAATTGCGTATCTAGCCCATCTCTGCCACTGAAATATACACTGCAGCTGTTGTCACCCTGCAACAGATGCGCTTGGTCAAGTTGCAGACTCCTGAATGGGTGTCTATCATCAAGGTACGATGATGGAGCTAAAATCACTTTTTTTTCTGTGGTTGACCGTCCAGCAGCGCACTGACCTGGGCAAAACAATATGCTGGATCTCAGACGTTGCGACTCTCATCAGCGGCAAGAATCCCCATGCCAACAATTTTTTTCTCAAATTACGAGCTGAAATGAGCCTCTGTGAAACCTTGGACAACTGGATCAGAGAGGCCGAGTCTTGGGAGAGAACACCCATTGTGTTCAAGGCAGAACCTGTACGTCTTCTTGTTCATCATTCATTTCTCAGTGTTAAAGCGAGGACAGGCTGAGAAGTCAGTCATACTCGATCCAGAAAATATTGAAGGTCCTGGAGTTGCCCTCTTCGATGTCATGAAATCCTGCAAAAACGACAATCTTGTACCACTTCAAAAACTCCCGCAATCCGTTCAATTGTTTGTATCTGAGGCCAACTTTGAGCACGCCTGGAACAATTGGCTTGGCATCTCGCTGCAAGCTAGGAACTACGATGTGAGTGCATAAGTCCCATCTTCATTCTCTTGCTGATGCACGCAGCAGCTGACGGACGTGGACCCACATTGTCTCTACACAACATTCATGCGGAGGCTGAGGCAAGAATTTGACAAGCGTCACTTGAGCAAAATCTGTAACCTAGCTTGGCGCAAAATCTTGACACGTACGGTGCTTTTGCGCAAGGGCGTACAGAAAGTAGCTCAATGGGTCCAAGCAAATGATTCTATTGTTGGTTTTTTTTTTAAAAAAACAATTGTTCCCACCTTCTAATATATCACCTTTCAGCGCACCTCAAAGAACAAGCAACAGGAGCAAGCTCGGCTGGCTCAGCGTAAGCAATACAATCTCAACAACCTTCTGGAAGTCCGGTTTCCCGAAGATGCCTGTGTCAAATGTTGGCAATTGCCGGAGAACCAGGGGTGTAGACATTCAATAATTGTCCAAGATCAAGAGGACCAGGTTGAATTCTTGTGCAGCTGTGGCATTACGCTGGCACCGCCTGGCGAGCGTATGAGGCCGAGACCGGTACACCAATTTCTGTTCCGACTTGATTGCTTGTTCACATTCATCTATAGCCTCTGAAATCTCGCCCCAAAAAAACCCATCCCAAAAATCTATACCCCTGACGAACTCCATGAGCGCGGCCTCAAATTCGATGCCATTGAACGCGATGAGGATGTCATCTTCAGATGTGGAATGCAGGTTTTAAAAATCAAAGACATTGACGGAAATTTGGTACCCATATTTTTTATTTATTTATTTCCTTCTCATCCTGAGTCTTAGATTGACATTGCGGTTTACGAGGCATTTCCGTCTGACATTGTCAAGGTCTTGAAAAAGCACCAGCACGCCAAGTCCAAATGTCGCCCAATGAAACGTGGCGCGCAATTCAACTTTTATGGAGACGGTGATATGACAACAGGCGGATTTCAGGTACCAAGTGGAGGCAACGCGGGATCAGGCTATGCACCTCCATCTGGCTTTGAAGCCACAACACTTGATGGAATTGATATTGTTTTTAATGAGGTTGAGGTATGTAGTTGTTCTATTACCTGATTTGCACTAATTTCTCCTTTATAGGATGCTGCTTTCATGCTTGAGGTCATGAAGACCTTCCATCCTGGTGCTCACCCAGATCTCATGGAGCAGAGTGCGGCAGCAGATCGTATGGGCAACATCGGGATCAACACCTACAGGTGTACATGTTACTGCGCGCCCCAACATTCCGATGAAGACGTCTGCTGTAGCATGTGTATTCAGAACGAATTGAAGGCACTCAAGGGCGAGTTTGCTTTTTGCCAGCCAACTTATGGCTCCTATTTGCAGACTTATGAGAATATGCTTTGGTATGCGATCTTGTGCTCTGTTATTTATTCTGCTAAATTTTGTGTTGCAGGACTTTCCTTGCCCGGTGTTTGCATGGGACCATGCTCCCGGCGATTACTCTGCTCCCGCCTGACCCACCAAACACCGACTCATCGCTGCGTTTACGAGGTGGTGCAGGGGGGCAGAAGCGTCATACCCAGTCTGTGCGTGAACGCGACCAGAGAGCAGCAAGACGGTCTGCAAAGAAGGATGGCGGCCGTGTTAGCAACGGGTCCCATGGCACGGCCACATCCAAGAACGTGACCAAGGCCAAGGTGTATCAGGCAGTTTGTGAAAAAAGGAAACCACGGAGTGAATTTTGGAATAGTTGATTTGTTATACAGCATACAATTCATTCATCTTTGTATTTGATCAGTTTAGACAGTCTCTTATCCTTCTCTACCTTTTTGACCAAAATTTTCGAAGCACTCGACCGCTTTACTTGGACAACAATTGTGTGCAGCGTTTTGATCTCTGCAATTTCACGAATGAAGCTGGTAAGGTGTTCGCAGGGACGAATGTGAACAGTGTGCAAGTTGCGCAACTGCTTGAACACAGTGATCCAATCGTCATTCTCTTCCTGATCGTCTGGAAAAGAGGCCCACACTACTTCCTGAGGCAAAAGTTAGCCCTGATAATGACAAAACTCGAGTGAGAGAACACACCAACTGGGACCAAGGACCTGTTAAACACTTTCGTACAGCCTCAACCAGAAGCCGTCCATTTCTCTGGAAGCCGCACTGTAGGTTCTGTTGCTGAAATACACCACGGACATGAGCTTCGAAATGGTGGTGATCCTGCAGCACAAGCTGCCGTGGATTGACCAGCGGCAGACCCATGAGCAGACCATTCACACTGTCTTTGCTGCCCAAGTCGAGATGCAAAGACAGCGTGTCGAGGGTACCCAATGAGCGTAAAATAGACTGCATGTATTTTCCGTAGCCGCCTTTCAAGATGAGATTTTTGATCAATTTTCCATGCCCAGGGTTTGCGAAAACTGTGACCGTCAGCGCTTGTGCCTGTTCATTGGACCACAGCACAATTGTGTGGTAAAGCAGAGGTGTGCCGATGTGATGCCATTTTTTGCATACTAATACGCAGAAATGCGGTGGGGGATCAGAAGATGAACATTTACGGTTTGGGAGGAGATTCAAGAAAGCACCGGATCGCGGATGAGAGGTAGCAAGTTTGAGAATATAGTCTGTAATTCCCTCCGGTGCATGGTTGAAGAGAGACATTGTGTTGTTGTCTTATGTTTTGATCCAAAGTCAATGGCCCTCCAGCCACATTGGACAGATCTCGAGTGCTGCTATCTCCTTCTCTGCGCTCACCAAATTCGTCTTTCACAAGGACTATGTCAAGCATCCGTGAGCCCCGTCCTCGAGTTCTCACGGATCACCAGAAGAGGGGAATAGGAAATGGATACCGGTATGCCGTTTACTTGTGGCATTGAGTGCGCATTGACACACTAACGGTCTAAGGGAGTAGATCTCTACCTCTTGCTAAAATTTCTTTGACTTGTCTTGACTCGTCTCTCTGGATCTGTGGATAAAATGGTGGCCCAGATTGGTGCAAATAACAATACTACGACAACTCTTTCCCCGACTGATGTCCTCCATGGCCACCACACCATCTGACGCAAAACCTATCGAGCTGGTTCAAGTGCGTGTGCTGTTCAGATCTGGTTGTTTTGTCTCATTGTTTAAAGACAGTGAAACACGACCACTTGATCGCGTTGGAGAAGAAATATCAGGTGTTTTGGGCTCAGGAGAAAGTTTTCGAGGTCAACACGCCCGACCCCACCGATGTTACCGGATTGTCCCCCCCCCAGATGCACGAGAAACACCCCAAGTGGTTCGGAATGTTCCCTTACCCATACATGAACATCTGGGGCACGCGTTCACTATCTCTGTTATATCCCTGCACATTCGCCGACATCCTCCAACATCCTCCGATATCCGATCACCGAGTTATCGGACATTCATCGGTCACATGGGTTTTCACACAGTGAAGGATCACTGAGTGTTTCCCGTTTATCCGTCTTCTTTCTTATTGTCTATTACTTCTTCAACTCCTTACAACTTGTCGTTATTGTTATGTCTCTTGATCATCTTGATAATTCCTTATATGACTTAACAATTAGATACTTAGTATAAATATGCTTTCTACAAACATGTATTCTTCAGTTTGATTATTAACGTTGCTTGGCTATTCACCTCGCTCTAAGTTGACCTCCAATCTCCGTCGATCTTCCTATACTTCTGTCTTGTTGTCAGCCCAGATAGTAAGCACGCCCTTGTCTCCTGTGGCGCTTGCGTATCCTCCGATATCCGCCGGACCTCCGATCTCCGGCATCTTGTTCTCCGTTGTTCTTGGATATAACAATCGCTCACCTCGACGCACTACGCAACTGGCTGGACTCAAGAGCTGCTCAATCCTGGCCCCATTGCCTTGGTCGCGCACATCGACGCCATTCACGACTGGCTCAACTCATTGGCAGACGACGGACTGCCGGCAGGCAAACCTTTTACCTTCACCCTGCAGTCGGGGGATGTGCCCATAGCGGCCCGGCCTTGACGCCATGAGTATCCTCCAGGCATGCATTTCTACGTTATCTACCTTACTTTTCTCTCTCTCTGGTTGAATTGGCGCGGGACACATGGACTTTTTTCTAAGACGGGGAGGGTGTAAACCCGCTCCATGACTGACGCTCACATGTTTACTCATGTGATGTTATGGTCACAGCTAGCTAGTCTCTTCCCTCCACTACGACCTTCCCCTCCTGTACTCTCCCTCTTGCTTCTTGGAATCCATAAACAGGTCTTATTGTCTTTGTGTCCCTTCTTGAAGATATCTGTGTAAACTTGGTGAGCAAGTTTCCACCTGGTATTTCCGGTGCCTCTGAACATATTGGTGTGATTGAACCGTATTTTAGATGGGATTGTTGTGTTTCTGGACACAGACCTTGATCGGAATAAAGACATCCAATAGACAGCTTGCGCAAAAGCCGCATGAGCCGCATGCGGCTTTTTTGCATTGCGCAGAGCCGCAGAGGTTATTTGAATTATTACGTTAACAAGTGCCACTTTGGAATGGAAACTGGCTTGTAATGTCTGGAATCTGTATATTGTGTGGACATTGTGGTGGCTCAAGCCTGGGAAAGCCAACATTTGACTCCATCAATACTCCTTTGATTTCCACTCCGCCGCCCCACAGGTTTTATGATGTCAGTGACATCATGTCTATACTTAACAACATATCAAATGACTGCAGACGACTACTGTAGTGCGGAAGGATACTAATCTTATTCATAAACATATGTTACAGGCCATCAAATCAAAGATTTCCGTGCAGCTCTGCGCAATGCAAAAAAGCCGCATGCGGCTCATGCGGCTTTTGCACAAGCTGTCTAATGTGCCAAGTCAGCTTTTGGTGGAGACCTTTGTGGATGTCCAATCTCTTTTGGTCGATCAGAACCATACCGCAGCTCATCAGATCCCTGCCGCTCTGCAAAAAGATGTCTGCTACAAGAATTCGGTAAACAAGCGCAGACTAGTCAAAGAAATATGATTGGGGATTATGATACGACATCCGATACAAACCATGACTCAGATGGCGACAAATCAGAAGACAACTCTGGTGCAGAATGTGTTAAATTGCAAAAGAATGGCTGAAGCAGGATTTGAACCTGCGACCTCCTGGTCTGTATAACCGGTGCTCTATCCAACTGAGCTATTCTGCCGATAGTGTGAAGGGAACTCCCAGAAGGACCTTCAACACTCCCCCGGTTCCCAAGCAATATTGGCTCGGCGGGAACTCACAAATGGGGGCACCATTCTATTTGCAGGGGATGGCAAGGCCAAACAATGACTAAGCCAGGGATGGCATCTAACGAAGCCAAACAGGAAGCTCGGGGCCCATAACCTGTTAAATTGCAAAAGAATGGCTGAAGCAGGATTTGAACCTGCGACCTCCTGGTTTGTATAACCGGTGCTCTGTCCAACTGAGCTATTCTGCCGATAGTGTGAAGGGAACTCCCAGAAGGACCTTCAACACTCCCCCGGTTCCCACTGGGCCCATAACCTGTTAGAATCAGGCAGCACAGTGGTCTGAAGTCAACAGTAAGAAACTCTGTGTATTGGTCAAATGTGAAGTAAGTACTTGCCTGAAGTCAACAGTAAGAAACTGAGGACTTCAGGGCAACAGTATGCTACTTATATATATGTATTCTACACTGTATGAGTAAGCATGAGTAATGGTCTGAATAAGCATGAGTAATGCTCAGTCAGCATGAGGAATGATCAGTAAGCATGAGTAATGCTCAGTAAGCAGATAAGTAAGCAAGATGTATGTAAGATAAGTAAGCAAGAGATAGAATCAGATCGGAGATGATAAGATTAGATATGATCAAGAATGCGAGAATGGCACAGTCCAACCACAGGCTGCAACAGAATGTGGTGCAGCTGAGGCTGCTTTCGAGAAAGTTGATGGCCAACCACTGCGTGGTTGTAATCATCGGTTGTGGAATAATTTAGTACTGTTGGCACGAGAGGCTTGGCCAGCAAAGATTGACTGGTGGACGGAAACCCTTTGCGAGAACTTTCTGTCTGAACCACCCAAAGATCTTGACTTGTGCATGCACTATCAGTGTGTGCTAATAGTATTGAGGGAGATCAGGGCTGTAGATTCCAAGGTTTACATGCTCCACCCGTGGTGGGTGGAAGTGCAGGTATGTGGCTACTGGAGCTTACTGGTCTGTTCCTGATGATTATCACTAGAGATCTGGATTCCACGCCATCTGCAAACAGATCTGGGACCCGAGAAAGCTTGTAGAGTGGCAGCTGCCTTATATGCAGGATCTATTAAGCAAAAACCAAATCCAGGAAACCTTGGCAATTGTGCTGCAGTGGTAAAGTCCTCCCGAGATAGTTTCAACGTGGACTTGTAGACTTGTCTTGTTTGACAACGGTGGGAATGTGTGTCTTTTGATCAACTGCTGGTCATGGTCTAATGGTCTGTTGCAGAGCGGTATGCTTGTCGACACCGGACAAAAATTTATCCAGGCTCTGGAAAAATACCTGATGTTGGTTCCGCATATTTCTTATCCACATGCAGTTTTTTTTCTGCACGAGAACACAAACTTTACCAAGATCTGGTATATTTATCTTGGCGCTGGGTTACACACTTTTGGATACAAGGTATGATCACGGCTGTACGGCCGTGCTACAACTCATGGTATCAGGTGACAAAGGTCGATGTCCAACGGCTCTATGCCAATGTCATGAGTTATCTGTGCATCAGGGCCGATGGATCCCAACAATTCAATTCTATAAACGATGTTGGATTACAGATCATTTTGGAGCGCGTTATGGATTACCGTAGTCTCCGGAAAAAGATACAAGATTTTGCACACAAACATAAGCCAGTGCGTTCGGTCTGGTCCAGGTCTCCATGAGCTCACTGTTTTTAGCAGGGGGGGGGGGGAAGGTGTTTCCTCAGAGCAAATGAATACTCAGGCCATGAAAGCTGTGCCAAAACCAGCTCTGGAGCCGACACCAGACTATTGCAACAAGTGTGCTGCCAGCCAAAACACTGTGTCCAGCGGATTCCAATCCGGAAACAGATGGTGGACCGGTCAATCATTGGATGCGGGATATCATTGGCCAACCCAGAGGAACAAATGCAACCCATACCGGTGAGTGCATGCTGCAATAATAGGCGGGTGCCTTGCTGATACTTGGAATAACAGCCCAGAACACCGCTTCACAAGGATGGCACCCCAAAGCAACCAAAGCCTATCCTGCACTTGGATGATCCATGGCTCAACCTGGAATTTCATGAAGCTGACAAAGAGCAACTCGAACAATGTGGACAACATCTCCTGCTCTTCGTAGACACTGATAGTGAAGCCAAGGTCCATCTATTCTCATTTTATTAGCTCCTGAACTAATGTGAATCGTGGCTGGGATTTTTTCTATACGGCACATTTTCTGCAGAAATTCTCCAGAAATTGCTTGAGCACCACAAGCAGCTGACCAAGGTTAAACCTGTCACTCGCAGCCCCCAGTTCGACGGGTATTCTGCCAGGACTATGATTCCATTCAGCCCACAGGTGGCTGCAGGTGGTGCTCCTGCAGATGCCCTGCAAATGTATGAAGGGATCTTAGCCGCAACCCAAGAAGACCTGCATGCCATGTTTAATCATGCTGAGGTCGAGACTGATCTCTCGTTGTTTTGTATTTCACTCTGACTCATTGTTAGGATGCACTTATTATTCATGAAACTGTACATGCATGCTCTCCCAGTATCGCGCGTAATGTACAAGATGACATGGCTGCGGCAGAGCACCTGGGTGAATTTGGAACCACACTATTCTCTTGTGATGGTTATGTCTATGCTGAGGGGGGATTTGTGTGCGAACTCAAACTAACTTGTTGTGGTAAGTATCTTCCAGCTAGTTTGACCATGTCCTGCTAATCCATCAACAGGTCATTTGACAGCCACCTGCTCCTGTAAGGGGAACCCCCGATCAGCGCCCGACTGGTCCCCGACCCACCAATACCACAGCCCCAATCCGGCCACCGATCGGCTGCTGGCCGGTCAGCACCACCAACGACCGTCGGCCTTCCGGATGGCACTTCGCTTGCGACCAAGCACGGGACATTTGCCGATCACTCCGATCACATGATCCTAGTCAGTAGCTAATTATACCCACGACTGGCATGGGAATCCTCAGAGTTTCTTCTCTTTGGATCCCCCACGCCAGGTGCGCTTCTTTGTATATTTAGCTACTCTCAATTAATCTTTGGATCCCCCATGCCAGTCCCTGAGTATCTCGGGCCTCCGTGGTTGCCCTTACAGCTCCATGGTTCAGTCCTTCCATCAACCCGGCCACTTACTGTAGGGGACTGCCAGGTGAACCATACCGTCTTTTGGATGGACATCCTCAGCGGGTTTCTATTGGGAAGCATGATACAGCGACTGTGAAAGCAGTGGAGATAGCTCAGGGTTGCATGACGTACATGGACACTCTTTGGGGGGTGTCTGTGTCTTGCCAATAGTTGTGCCCATAGTCAATGAAGATTTCCTTGCTAACAGGGATTGGGCGGTTGGTTTGTATGGTCATGGTGTGTGTCTCCAAGATGTGAACAAGCTGGGAATAGGTTAGTGGAGGGGTAAACACAGAGAAGATGGGCGGATACCTCTGCATTGGGTTTGCAGTTGTAGTTGAGGAGATGGACAGGCCTGAAGAGAATGCGCCGGGTCGTCTGTCCAGGAAAGGTGACGGCTGAGAGCGTGGTTTTGGTAGGGGTGACATCAATGCAGGTCCCTCGCAGTGAAGACGCCAAAGCCCTTTGCTCAGCAAGGTCTCATGTGAGGTACGCGGAGCTTGACTGGCGACCAAGGTGCAAGTAGCACCGAGTAAGCATGGAGTGCCCTGTGCATAGAGTAAGTGAGGACAAAGATGATGCCGGGAAAGAAGATTGACCAGAATAGTGTTTGGCAAGATTTGGCAGGAACGTCAAGTAGCGGCTGCATTTCATTGAAGAGAGCGAGGGTGTCATCTTTGAGGTGGCGCAGAGTCTGGTCAGGGGCAAGCAAGCAATGTTTGTGTCGCTCAAAGATGTCGCCAAGTTGCTGTAGATGTGCAAGCTCTGGAATGGCAGGGTCTGCAGAGAAATAGTCCAGAGTGTGTTGATTGCTCCGTGTTTTGTGGTTTTTTGGGAAAAAAGGGCAGGGACAACGAGATCATCAGACTGTATGGCACTGGCAGCGGTAAAGAGGCCTGTGGTCAGAAAGGCTGCCCAATTTGAACGAAGAGGGGGGCCCAAGCCTCAAAAGAAGGCTGGCTGGTGTTGCATTGAATTTGAAGAGCAAGACACTTGATCACGTGATGTTTGATGGCATATTTGACCAGACTTGTTAGTGGCTGTGCTCAAACTTCTCTTGGTCATTTGTCACTCACTGCAGCAGTCCCAAGTAGCAAACACGTGCAACTCAGCATCCACACGCCAGAAGCCATGACGCAAGCTGTCAACATTGTACCATGGCCTACGGTAGGCGAGAGCTACGCGGTTCGATTTAAATCAAGAACCGCGGTTCGGCTGTGATCTCCGGCTCCTTCCGATACACACGCCCACCTCTTAACGTCCACCACGTCTCACCAGGTCATCCTCAAGCCGCTGCCGTTGCCGCTGTCTTCGCCGTTACCTCCCGCTCATCGCGCCACCTCCCGCCCATCACACCGCCTCTCGCCCCTTTTTTTTGGCCGGCCGTCTAGACCACTTGTGCCCTCGCCGTCCACGACCTCGATTCACAAACCTCTTCAATCCATGCAGCTACTGTAAGATGTATCCGATCTCCAGGTTCTCTACGAGACATGGCTCGCCTCTGAGGACTAGGTTTGTCTCTTCCTTCTGTATGAACCGACTTCCTCATCTACTATATTAGTATCTTTTCGCAGATATCCTCACAGTTCTCGCCATGGCCTACTCTGACACGTACTCCGTTGCCGTCTTTTTTTCTGCATCGCTCCGGCCAGCTGGGTCTCCACTTGCCACTGACCGACACAAATATGTCCACTACCTTGCCGCTGAGCTCGGAGACGAGTATACGTTCTGTGAGCAGGAGGCTGACATGCCGACGCCTGCCGCCCTGGAGGCAGGCCCCCGCAAAGGTCAGAGTCTTCGCAAAATATCAGCGCCTCCAAGCGAAGACATAACTCACACAGTAGACTAATTGAAGATTCCGCACCTCCAGCCCAACGTTTGCGTATCAAATTGACGCTGCAAACAACTCACATGCGTTCAATCCCATGTCTCGAGCTTTTGCGTCAGAAACGATACACAACACTTTCGATGATTCTGTACCCTCAGCAAAATGTTTGCACGCCCAATCTATGCCTCAAACATCGCGTCCGACCTCCACACCCGTGTACCGCGATTTTACATCGCACCGGCCACCACCGCCATCAAACCCGGGCCTTCTCAATATTCTATTCCTGCACCTCCATTATCGTCGTCCCCAGATGGCCCACCGGCACATCAACCTACACTCCTGCATTGCATTCCTGTGATCCTTCTCATCTGTGCGCTTACTAAGTCCAACGACTGTAAGTACTATTATACCAATTATGGCCCACCCCCATCCCACTGCGCAAATGTTCTCCCCAATACCCAATCTTTCTCTCTTCCCCCCAGATCTCCACAGCAATCCATATTCATATCTCATTTCGCGTCCAATTCTACAGCCCCTGCGCCTCAAGTGCTGCCTCCATCGGCTAACGCGGTGAGCCGGATTTGGACATTCCTGACAACTCACATTAATACTCTTCAATACTCCTGCGAGATCTTTTTGGCTCGTAAACACATATATATTGTATTTCCCCCAGTATAGGCATCCAGTAACATAAAATAAATGTATTTTGGCCCAAAAAAAAAACTTGGACTCAATCAATAATCAATAAGAATCAAAAATTGCTTATCTTTCATTGTAGGACGGGTTCATAGCTTTATAGTCATTTTCTACATTTTTCTACAGAGTCCCGACCTCTCATTTGGCGGGGGAAACATTCATCACCGAAACAGGCGACGAGGGAGCCCAGCCAGTGTTGTCGAGTCTTGTGATGGCATCATTTCTCACCGCGTCGGCTTGTCCACGAGCCTAGGAGACGGGGACGGGCGGGAGGCGGCGCGATGGGCGGGAGGTAAAGGCGACAAAAGCGGCAATGACAGCGGCTTGAGGACGAGCCGGGGACCTGGCGGGTGTCAAGAGGTGGGCATGGGTATCGGAAGGAGCCGGAGATCACAGCCGAACTGCGGTTCTTGATTTAAATCGAACCGCGTAGCTCTCGCCTACCGTAATGGCCTGAACGAAGTGCACCGCAAAAAAAAAGAATTCCCTCCCCAAAGATCGTGCAGAAAAGAGCCTTTCCTGTAATGAAAACAGTGCAGGCGCAGGAAAAGGAAGACAAGGTTTACAATTACGGTATGTGGAATGTGGGGGCCGAACCTTTTTCTTTAACTTACGCTCAAAACAGAGGAGATCCAGAGCGCACGTGTGGTACAAGATGGAACCAGCAAATACTGGGTACGATCTTGTCCGATGTGCACAAATTTCACTGAGAGATTCACAGGAGTATGAGGTCAAGGTTAGCGAGTCTGGATTCATGTATGTTACCAACTGACACCGTACCAGTGGAAGTTCTATGGCACAGAGGAAAACACGTAGGTGTAATCACACTTTGTCTTTGGCAAGTCTGACATCTGAAAAGTTGGGAACAAGGGGATAGGCTAGATGTGGATGCCATAGTTGTTTTTGGGAGAAGGCCGATGCCGGTGGACGTGATTTGACTCAATTCCGCAACCTGAACCACAGCGGAACTCAAGTCCCGCTGAACTTAAGTTCTGCCCTGCATGTGGTCGGCCTGTAAATGTGAGGACCACACCCCCTGGAACTTAAGTCCAGCAACACTTAAGTCCTGTCCAAACACCAAAACAAATCCACCAAGGGGATTTGAACACTGGACCTCCTCATTTTTCACCAAGTTAGAA